>PVJL010000300.1:397082-470970 GCA_004026885.1 Lyroderma lyra
GATCTCCAGGTCCATTCATTTTATTGTATATTGCAGTGTTTCTTTCATCTTTTCTTATAGCTGAGTAATATTCCATTGTGTATATGTACCACAGCTTCTTTATCCAGTCATCTGTCGCAGGGCACTTTGGTTGTTTCCATGTTTTGGCTACTGTGAACAGCACTGCAATAAACATTGGGGTGCGTAAGTCTTTGCAGAATAAGGTTTTCAAGTTTGTTGGGGATTGCTGGGTCATATGGTAACTCCATTCCCAATTTTCTGAGGAACTTCCACTCCAAGCATTTATTTTTTAACATTATAGTATAAGAAAATTTATGTAACAAAAAATTACAAAATTCACAAGCATGAATTAAAGAATTAAAAACATTTATATAGATATGGAATTACTACTACCCATATGTAATGCTCATCCTCATTCTTCCCTCACAAATTTGGGCAAAAATTGGTGCATTATACATGGCAAAATACGGTACATACATCATTATGTTGTACAACTAGGATAATATTATATGTTGATTATATCTTAATCAAACTGGAAAGAGGAAAAAGAATGTTACAAGAAAAACAATTACAGTATACTGAGAAGATACTGAAGATGTAAAACATACACTGATTATACCATTCCATTATTAACAATAACCATGATTAAATGATGATTTAATTCCATTATTTTACCTGGAATTAGTTTAGCTGCTCCTCCTAGGTTTTAGGGTGTTTTAAACAACACCTTTTATATGTTGGGAAGCAAGTAGGAAAGGTATCTGGAAAACACATAAAATTGTAGGCTACACCATTCTAGATTGCAGTCAAAACTTCATTGTTTTCTCTCTGTAAAAACTGGAAGAATCAGGAATGTTGTAGTTCTCTTTATTTAATAGACAATACTAAAGAGAAAAGGACAAGGAGTGGATTTTGTGTGAGTGGGGTGAGGAGATGAGAAAAATTTTAAAACACATGCTATGGGCAGGAAAAAATATTTTGGCAATGCTGAGAAGGGAATTACATTGTTTAGAGGAGGGAAATATATTAGGTTAATATCACATCATATTTTAACATTTCTGTTTGTTAAAACAGATGATATCTTAGAAGTATAATTGATATGATTTTTTGCACAAAATTATCATGTGTTTTAAAATTAGTAGCATCTTAGATTCAATGAAATTTGGTGATAAGTATATAGTTTTTTAGAGCATGTTAAAAGTATAATTGTGATTATATATGCTTAAGAATATTTTTTGTTCCACTAGTACATTTTTGGATTTAGGAGAACATGTCTTAGTTAAAACAAATGCTTAGTTGAAGCAAATTTGGGTGGCAAAAGCAGCAGAATGTTTATATTATATATTATTACTACCATTAAGGGGAGGTGAACCAGAAACACCATTTGAACATGACTTGGAGAAGCAGAACATCCAACTGAAATTAAATATGGTCACGATTCCCTGTTTTTTTTGTTTGTTTGTTTGTTTTTTGCTTTTTTTTTTTTTTTTTGGTATGTGGGTAGCCCCCTGACTGGGGATCAAACCCAGGCCGCAGCGCTGACAGCGCCAGCGCCGAAGCCTTAAGCCACTACACCATCAGGGAACTCCCCGCGATTCCCTGTTATGACCATATTTAGTTAAATATGGTCATGACTCTACCCATTACTAAGACGAAATATACACAGTGCCCAGTTACAAGACTCATGGCAACCAAAAACATATAAGACACACAAAGAATAACCACCACATGATCCAGCAATTTCACTTCTAGGTATACATCCAGAGAAAATGCAAACACTTATTCGAAGAGCTGAGTGTATCTCTATGTTCATGCAGCATTGTTTATAATAGCCAAGATTTGGAAGCAATCTGAGCATCCATCTGTAGATGAATGGATAAAGAATATGTGGTGTGTGTGTGTGTGTATAGTGAAATATTATTTAGCCATAGAAAGAAATAAAATCTTGCCATTTGCAACATGGATGCCCTTGAGTGTATTATGCTAAGTAAATCAGAGAGAGAAATACAAATGCTGTATGATTTCACTTATATGGTGAATCTCCAAAACAAACAAAAACAATTTTTTAACAAGCAAAACAAGATAAAAACAGACTAACAAACTACTGGTTGCCCATGGAGAGGAGGGGTTGGGAGGTTAGAAAAAATGTGTGCAGATGATCAAGAGATACAGACTTCCAGTTATAAGATTAACAAGTTATAGGATATAATATACAGCACATAGATTATAGACAGTAATATTTTACTAATTTTGTATGGTGACATGGTAACTAGACTTACTGTGATCATTTCATAATGTATAGAAACGTTGAATCACTATGGTGTACACCTGAAACTAATATATCATGTCAGTTATATCAATATAAATAAATACATAGGTAAATAAATTTTAAAATGTCATGTTCAAGGGCATGTATTGATAGTACAACTCTGCTTGCCCTTTCCCCTGCAAGTGTGGCTGTGATATTTATAAATTAACCAAGTGCATGTGAACCTATACATTTGTATTTGTTTTCAAATTACTGCATAATATTTTTTCTTGTCTGTCGTGTTCTTGAGAATAGACTATAAATCATTTTAACATATATATGTTTTTATATACGTGTTGCATATGCAGGTATATTTTTTAACATTCCAAATGTTGTATGGTGTAGTGTAAGGGGCAGATAGATATTTTTAGACCAAACAGGCCTGAGTTTGTATTTGAGTTCTATTAGTCACTAGCTCTGTTTTATTTACAAGTTGCTTAATGTCCATGAACCTCGTTTAATTACCTGTAAAGTGGGGATGATAGAAATTATCTCATCTAGTTTGGTTGTGAGGGTAAACTATAGTAATGTAATTCAAGCACTTGGTGCAATGCCCAATCTATAGTAGGCATTCACCAAGTGGCATTGCCAGTAGTTACAGATGTTTTAAAGCTATATAAATTTAGGTAGCCAGTTTGGCAGTTTTTGTATAATGCATGTAACTATAAAGTACATAACTTTACATATATAGTATATAAAAACACACATTATAGGACTTAGTAATTTCACTCCTTGGTATCTATTTAAGAGAAATGAAGGTGTAGCTCCACAATATGACCTATATGCAAATGGTTATATCAGCTTTATTATCAACCAGCAAAAACTGGAAACAACCCAAATGTCCATCCACTGGTGAATGAATATACAGACTGTGGTATATCTATACTTTGGGCTCCTACTACTCAGTGATACAAAGGAATGAACTGATACATGTAATAAGTTGAATGACTCCTCAAAGCATTAAATTATGTGAAGAAAGCCAAATTCAGTAGGCTGATTACTATATGAATTTAGTTATATGACAATCTAGAAAAGCAAAACTATAGGGATAAAAATCACATAGTGCTTGATAGGGGCTATGTGTGACATGGGGGCATTGATTGTAGTGCACAAGAGAATTGGTATGAAGATTAAGTATCAAAGTGGAAACGTGTCAATAAGAATCAGAAGTATAATACTAACCCAAAAAGCAATTGTCTATAAAATACAGAGTAGCATTAATATTTAAAAACCTGTAAACAATAAAATTATTATCTGTAAGTATATAACTGTATAGTAAGGTATGAAATATTCTTGGAAATAATAAACCCAAATTCTTGTAAGTGTTTCACTTTGAGGATAAGAGGGAAAGGAGAATATGTGACTAATGTGTGATACGTGGGTTTGGGTACAGGACTTTTTTTTTCTTTAGGAAGCAAAGGGGCATAACATTTTTCAATTTAAAACAAGGTTTATAACTGTATAAAGAATGCCATCAGTATTGTATGTAGTATTTATTTGCCAATATTCAGATATATGTAAACTATCTCTGGAAGGATATACAACAATCAGGTAACTGGTAATCTCAGTTTTGAAAAAGGATTTGTAGTTCTGAGGGTTGGAGGTAGCAGAACGATTTACTTAACATTGTATATTTTTAGACTTTTATTTTTTTATGTGAATATAGACATGAATGAATGAAATTGCCCAAAATATGGGAAATATGGCAGAGAAACAGGAAAAATATCTTGTTGGCTAATTTCCTTATGTTTGTGTATATTTTTGACTTGTAACATGATAGAATTATATTCTATGAATAATTAAACTAGGAAGTGCAATAGAAATAAACAGCACATTTCAATTAGTTATGTTTTTTTTTTCATTACGTATAATATAAATCCAACTCACACTAGCCTAGGCCAAAAGGGAAAAAAAAGGATTATAAACAGCACATTTCAATTAGTTATGTTTTTTTTTCATTACATATAATATAAATCCAACTTACACTAGCCTAGGCCAAAAGGAAAAAAAAAGGATTAATGTACCAAGAAGTCTAAGAAAGAGATCTGGATCTGTCTGGAATTCAGGTACCCAGGGATACAAATGATGTCATCAGAATTCAGTTATCCTTTGGTGGGGTAGAGTACTCTATTTGAACTTAAAAATACCTGAGTTCATCCTAGCCACCAGGATTAGACAGGATTACTATGGCATAGAGTAAACGTGTTTCCCCATGAAGGATGTACTTGACCACATAAGAACATATCTGATCAAGTAGAAGAAGGAGGTTATAAAGCCAGAAGGTTTATAATAGCTTAGAACCTAGTCACTTGGGCCTAGCCAGAAGATTCCACATTTGAAATTAATAAATTTAGTGAATATGAAGTAACACCAAATCTTCATAGCCAGCTAAATGTGGGAAGACAAGTGAAGTGTTCAGTATTACCCAAAGCACAGGAATTTAAGTAAAGTTTTTATAATCCCATTTTCATTGCTGAAATTTCTTAGGGAGAATATTTATTATGGCATTTCTCTGCCAGAACATTGTTGGGTTTATTTTTTGGTTTGGTTTCTCACACACACTCACCCCCCGCCCACCCTCCACACGAAAGTACCAGGTAAAAAACTTCAAAATAATCAAGATAACATTTTTATTCAGTGAATTCCCTATTACCTGTCCAATATTTGATATTTTTTAAATACATGCTATAGGATGTCTTAGGATGTCTGACATTCTGTAAGTTGAATGTGATGTGTGTTTTTTTGTGTGATTCTTTTTGACTTGCTACTAGTCACCGTGGGTATCTGTGTCTTCCAGTCATATTTTATATTCTACTGAAAATTGGCAAACTTGTTAAGTATTGATATCAAGAACAGCCACCTAGTTTTATTTTACATGCTTTTTAATAATTTTTGAGAATGTTTCATACATAATTCTAGAATTTGGCATGTTAAACCAAGCACTCAGTTGATAGTCCAAATAAAGAACCAATGAATTAATTTAGTGTCTAAATATATGCACCAAGATCCAAACTGCTGCATGTTTTTATAGTTCTCCATTATTAAAATAGAAAAGTGGTATTCTAATGTTCACTTATATTATACTAATTAATTTTCCTTTGATCAGGATTTCACAATTTGTCTTATGCCTTCTTTGGAATTATTCAAAATAATTCCAATGAAGTCATCTGAGTTCAACAAAATTAGTGAATTTCTGCCTCTACTGCCATTAGTTTGTGAGGTATGTAATAACAATTTTCTGTGTTATCTATCAAACACCATTTAAAGTGAAAGACTATTTTTTCTTGCAAACTGAACTTAGAATAAATGAAATTGAAAACTGATTTACCAGTACTGTATTTTAAAAGTCACAATGAAAACATTTTGACTAGGCCTGAAATCCAGTGGGAATTTAAGTAAAGTTTTTATAATCCCATTTTCATTGCTGAAATTTCTTAGGGAGAATATTTATTATGGCATTTCTCTGCCAGAACATTGTTGGGTTTATTTTTTGGTTTGGTTTCTCACACACACTCACCCCCCGCCCACCCTCCACAATTCTTTTAAAATTACTAGTTTGAACTCTGTCGAAAAACTGATTGCAGACACTTTAAAATTAGAATATTACAGGCAGAGAAGAACAGTAGCATTTCTTGAATAAAATACCTTTAATATTCAAGATTGCTGCTGTTCTCCCTTTAGAGATTTTCTTTCCTGCAGAAAAGGAATTGAAAAGGTTAAATCATATCTGTAAGAATCAGTCTTGTGTATTTTTTTTCATGTTAAATATCAAAGATGGCTTAACAACATATTTAGAATTTTCTAAGTTTTACTATTAATAAAGTTAAAAGAAAATCTAGTATGATCAGGCAGTGGAGCCACATTAAATTTGTGTCTGAAACACCCAGTGTGCTTATCTCTGCTCTAGATATTGCTCTGAACCCATGTTCCACATTCTGAATTCTGTGTATAAAGTTAAACATTGCAGAGGGCATATATCTGATGATACAGATGACTAAGGTTCAAGTTTAGTAATGAGCAAAGTTGGTAAACTTAATATGTTCATGTCTTTAGTTTTTCTGTTACTAATATAATTGGATTATTTTTGTGAGAAATTATGAAACACTGAAAGTACTTATAGGTTTAAAACAAGCAGAAATTTAAGACTCCTATTCATACTATAGCACTGTACTTTAACATAAAAACTAATATTAAATTTCTTAAAATATTGATTACTTACAGGCAAAGTTGTTAGCTATGCAACAAGCCAAAGAAACTGCAGTTCAACAATACAAAAAATTGGAAGAAGAAATACAGACACTCCGGGTGTACTACAGGTAAAATTCTTTTTAGCCTGGGCATAAATAACTGTTGGTTTGGAAAATGCTTCTACCATGATTTTAAATGAGGAAATACCTCCGTGATATTAAACATTTTTTAATTCAGGCATGTAATGTTCATTATTTTACCTTTTTTTCTTCCTGGTAAAGTTTAAGTTTAGACTCCCATGAGATTTACAAAATTAATATAACTCATAAGTTGTCTAAATGGAGCCTGGTAAGCTGTTCTTTGCTCAACTAAATGCCACCTCTGAAATGATGACAGATATTTTTAAAATAGTACATAAATGTCACAGTAATAATAGCCTTTTACCTATTATAATATGAGAAGTTGCTAAAGCAATGCCATTAAAGAATTTTTAAGACTGGTTTAATTTGTGCTATAAGAGTCGTTGTAAAATTGATTCAGTAGGTCACACTGGCAGTTTTTAGTGAAAAGAAATAGAATAGAAAATGTCAGAGTGCATCTCTTATAGTATACAGATAAATACTGTTTTGTGATACTTTTGTTTGTTGTGTATGAGATAAAGTTGTGTATTGGGGTACGTGTAAAATATAGTTTCTCACAATGGGTCGTGGTATTTAAAAAAAGATTTGAAAAATCATGTATAATGTCCTGTATATTCTTTGATAACTTAACGAAGTTAAAAAAATTTTAAGACTGGAATGTAAGAATTCCCTATTTAACCAGAAGCTGTGGGTTATTGAAAAACATTTTAAAGTTAGGCTTTCCTTTCAGAATAATGTTAAGTGCGTAAAATCCAATAAATCAAAATTAGTTTTACTGAAATACAATTACGAAAGTATTATCTTATGATATACTAGTATATACGTGCATCATTATTAATACATTAAATAACTAGATCTAACAGTAAGTCTGTTAACAACTGTAATTTCAAAGTAGTGATGACTGTAAATGGCATTTTGGGAATAACTGCGAACACTGAAATGTGACATGAAGATACCAGTTGTTTCTATGGGTGTAAACTCTCAAGAACCACTGATACTGCTACTGTAGTTTGTTGCCTGTGTTCATAATTGTAGAAGGTGCTTTGTTTGTTGTACATGAGCTTTAGTGAGAAATAGAGATGAAAAATATTTTTCCATCTCCAAGTTAAGAACCCTGCTTTGAAGCAGTTTCACTGACATATACAATAGTTGGTTATTGTAATGTGTTCAGTTGTGTCCCTCAAAAAAGATTGATGACCCTTAAAACACTGTATTTATTGAAATAAGCCAGACAGAGAGATCCAGTCAAGGTGGCAGACTAGGTAAATGCGGTGCTTATCTCCTCTCCTGACCACATCAAAATTACAACTAAACTATGCAGTAACCATCATTGAGAATTACCTGAAGTATAGCTGTACCGTAGTCTTATAACTAAGAATATACAGAAGAAGACATCTCAGGACTGTTAGGAGGGACAGAGATGCAGAATGGGCTTGTTTCACACCCACGTATTACCATTAAAAATTGGGAGGGATAACGTGGCTGCAGAGTTGCCCCCACCCCCTGAGGAGCAAGGGGTCCCACTGCCATACCAGGCTCCCCATTCCGGTGTTTTATTGCTGAGAACGGAAGTCCCCATAACCTCTGGCTGTGAAAACCAGTGCAGATTGTGGCTGAGTGAGACAGCGGGCAGTTAAAAGTCCCAGGTGCTACTCTTAAAGGGTCCACACGTGAACTCACTTGCTGATGTACTCACTTGCTCTGAACTCCAGTGCTAGGGCAGCAGCTTGAAAGGTACCATGGACATACAGGAAGGAACTGAATTGCCTGGCTTCAGGGCGAAGGAAGGAGGGAAGGGCAGCTTTCTCCCAGACAGAAGTGCTGGCAGAATCCATTATTTCTTTGTTGAGCCCTCTTCCTAGTATGCAGACAGAGCAGCCTCCATATCTGAGTCTCCATCAACCTGGCTTACACCATTTGTTTGCCCTGATTCCCTGAGACACCATCCCACCCAAATTTTGGGCTTCCAGTGGCTTTTCCATATACATGGCCTATTTTGGCTCATGCTGCAGACTTCCCTAAATCTCTCAAAGGTTCTCAAACCCCAAAAAGCATCTTTCCTTGGAATGTCCTGTACCACTTGCTGGGCAACCCCAAGCTCACAACTAGTGACAGCTAGCCTCAGTTCATGGCTTGGCCTCTAAGAGGCACCTACAAGCCCAGCTCAGGCAGCTGTCATGTGCTATTGCTTTGTGACTCATTTCCGGTGGACCCTAACAGGGCACAGGCTGTGACTGAACTTGGCCTGCAGTAGAGCCCTCCCAGGAAGCCCCAGGGTTGGCAGGCCCGGTATTGAGATTTGGACCCAGCAGAAGCATCACTGGACTGCCTATGGAGATGACACACCTAAAAGGCAGACTGAGCAGGTACCAGAGCCCTGTTAAAACAAATTCTGCTCTTTAGGGTCAGTCCCTGCATCAAAACTCTTCTGTTGAGTCAGTCCTTTCCATTAAAGTGCAGACAACAAACAAGGCTCAACTACAACAGGAGGGCTCACACAACCCACACAAGGGATGTACATGGAGTACTAGGCTCATGTGACCAGAAAGACTGCTGCTGAACCCCATGGCACACTTCCTGCATAAGGCCACTCTGCTAAGACTAGGAGACATAGCAGCCCTACTTAATACATAGAAATAAACACAGGCAGGCAGTCAAAATGGGGAGATAAAGAAACATGTCCCAAATAAATGAATAGAAAACAGCTACAGAAAAAGAGCTAACTGAAATAGTGATAGCAATCTAACAGATGCAGATATCCAAACACTGATTATTAGAATGCTCAGGGATCTCATGAAGAACTTCAATAATGAGATACAAAACAAAATGGAGATAGAAAACATAAAAAGGAATCAGTCAGAAATGAAGAATATAATTACTGAAATGAAGAAAATTTTAGAGGGAATCAATAGTACATTAGATGAAGCATAGGATTGAATCAGCGATTTAGAAGATAAGGTAGCAGAAAACACCCAATCAGAACAGCAAAAAGAAAAAAATCTAAAACAATGAGGATAGTTTAAGGGGCCTCTGGGACAATATCAAGCATGCCAATATTCGCATCGTAGAGGGACTAGGAGAAGAGAGAGAGCAAGGAACGGAAAGCCTATTTGAAGAAATAATAACAGAAAACTTCCCTAACCTGGCAAAGAAAACAAATACACAAGTCCAGGAAGTGCAGCAAGTCCCAAACAAAATGAACCCAAACAGGCCCTTACCAAGATACATCATAATTAAAACGCCAAAGGTCAAAGACAAAGAGAATCTTGAAAGCAGCATGAGAAAAATCAATTAGTTACATACAAGGGAGCTCCCTTAAGACTGCCAACTGATTTCTCAACAGAAACTTTACAGGCCAGAAGAGAGTGGCACAAAATATTCGAAGTGATGTAAAGCAAGGACCTACAACCAGATGACTCTACCCAGCAAAACTATCATTTGAATCAAAGGAGAGCTAAAGGGCTTCCCAGATAAGAAAAAGCTAAAGGAGTTTATCACCACTAAACCAGAATTACAAGGAATCTTAGAAGTATTTCTAGAAGACTAAAAATCAGAATAGAATAGTAAAATGGTAATAACTTCAGCTATCTCTGCAAGTACTTTAAATGTAAATGTTTTAAATGCTCCAATCAAAAGATAGCATGGTTGAATGGATAAGAAAACAAGACCCTACCGTATGCTGCCTGCAAGAGACTCACTTCAGATAGAAAGACATACTGAAAGGAAAGGGATGGGGAAAACATATTTCATGAAAATGAGAATGAAAAAAAAAAAGCTGGAATTGCAATACTTATACCAGACAAAATAGACTTTAAAACAAAGGCTGCAACACAAGACAGTGACCCAGTAATCCCACTTCTGGGTATTTATCCATAGAAACCCAAAACACTACTTTGAGGGAATTTGGGCATCCATACGACATCAGACAATTAATTTCTGGAAGTCATCCTAGAAAAAAAGGTGATCACTCCTTTAAATATATAAATGTTGAATAACTATTGTGTATCCCTGAAATTAATATAATAGCTTATGTTAACTGTATTTTAATAAAAGTATTTTTAAAAAATAAGCCCGACAGAAAAGATAAATGTTGTATGATTTTATTTCTATGAGGTACCTAGAATAGGCAAATTCATAGAAACAGAAGGCAGAGTAGAGATCACAGGTGCTTGAGAACCAGGGAAAGTAGAAGTTGCCAGGAGCTGAGGGAAGGAAAGACTAGGGAGTAATTGTTTGATGGGTACAAAGTCTCTCTTTGGGATGGTGAAAAAGTTATGAAATGGACAGTAGTGATGGTTATGCGATGTTATGAATATACTTCATGCCACTGAATTATACATTTAAAAAATGGTTAAAATAGTAAGTATTATGTTGTTATTTTACCACAATTTTTTAAAAGGTACAAAGAACATTCTGTGAGGGTGTACAGAAATTTATTTGTTTTTTTTTTTTTGTTTTTTGGGGTTGTTTTGGGTGGTTCCCTGGCTGGGATTCGAACCCAGGCTGCAGAGTTGAGAGTGCTGAAGCCTTAGCCACTGCACCACCAGGGAACCCCCTCAGAAATTTATTTTGAATGGAATAGGAATTAGATCCCTGAGACATAAAACTCTAGGAAGGGACAGGTAATTATCAAAAACAGCAAAGCTTAAATTTCCTAGAACAGTGGTCCTCAACCTTCCTAATGCTGCAACCCTTTAATACAGTTCCAAGGGGTTGCGATCCATAGGTTGAGAACCACTGTCCTGGAGGTTCACATTCTGATTTAACTTGATTTAAATGAAAGTAAATAATATTTCTAACATACACAAGTAGATGGTGGTTATAAATCAGTACATAAACAACTAATTCATAGAGCTGTTATTAATATCTATTTCTCAAAGTTTTCTGTGTTATGAGAGACAGGGAAAAAGTTTCATTTTTATGTGAAGAAAACCAAGACTAATTTTGTAATATTCATGTGTGTATAAAGAAATCATAGTGAATTTTTTAGCCAAGTTTAAAAAACTACACTTTCAGTTCAAATCAGCTTTATACTTACATACACAAATATATACACATATTGTCATACCAAAAGAAGTTATCTACCAATAATTAAGAAAAAAATAAGCTACAAATAATATAGGACTAAGACAGTAGGCTGGAGCCAGTAGCAAGTCTGTATACAATTTGCACGTATACCACAAGGCAGCAAAAGAGTAAGTCTGGCTCTCAACTTTCCAGCAGCCAAAGCAGAGGAAGATGTTCAGGTTAAGGGGCAGGTTAAGATATGCTGATGACTTTCATTTTATCTTGCCTTTAATTCTACCAATTAGCGATGATAACTTTATTATTTTTTCTAAAAATTACTTCCTTTTGCTGGGTTAAGAGAGAAAGCTTTCCAATTCCCTGTATGGAAATAAGGAATATGAAAGTGTATTTTTCTTAGTTTCTGTATTCTGTGTGTTTCCTTTGAGTTTTATAAGAACTGAGTACTAAGAAAAGAAACGTTGGCCTTTTGTTTCCTTGGGTGGAGTGAGGCACAGGGACAAGTGAGATGAGGGGTCGGGATACTAAATTTACCATTATAACTGACAGCTATTTCCCATTAAGCAGTAGGGATAGCAGGAGAGGAATAACAATATGAAGATTTAAAATAAATTTCACTTATTGCAGAAGTGCTATTAGTAAAGTATTAGTACCTTCTTGTGGCTGTGCCAAATGCTGAATTTGTTTGCAACAGACAGTGTCATCAGGGAAGACTCTTAAACTTGTAAGGGTTAGATTTGAATTTGGTCATGATGGTTTCCTGTTGTTGTAAACCTGTAGTGCTACATTCCTAAGTTCAGGAGGCATAATAATAACAACTGCTTTTCTAATCGAGAGAATGACTAAGTTTCAATGTTGGCTGATTTTATAATGCTTCCTTATATTTTCTTTTGCTCTAAGAATGTAAATTCAAATGTGTATACAAGAATTAAATCCTGTTGTTCGGTGCCAATAGACTAGGACTTAATATACTTATAATAACAGCAGTTTGTTTTAAATTTTTATTATACAAGGTCTGTCTGGGAAGTATCTAGACATATAAAATGAAAATTAGAGGCATTTATGGCTGGATTTTTTCAGGACAGCCCTCATATTATGTGTGGGAAGTTGTAATACCTTTCAGAACATAGTGAAGTTCACACTTTAAACCAACAATAGTGAATAAAATGCTCCATATTTTAAGATAGTATGTATCCCATGATTGTACTACTATTTTTAAATAATCAAATAGAATACTTTTGTGTTTGACGTAGTGAAACCTGGATGAAACCTGATTTACTGGGTTTGTAATACACATTTCAAAGTCATAGAAACCATAAAGATAGAGACCTTGTAAAATACTCAAAAAGAGTGAAATTCTTCATTTTTCTTTACTTTTTTTTATAAATTTTATTTAGTATTAAGTGTATTTGACTTATATACTTTTTGTCCTTCTGTGTGCTCTTCTTAGCAATCAGAAATATTACTGTCACTCACATCTGGCTGGGGATTTTTTATGGTGGTGATAGCCTTTCATTGAACCGTATGTTCTCTCTTTCAGAACTACACATTGATAAGACAGTCAGCAGTGCTTACAGCATGTTAACTCCAGCCAGAAAGCAACATTTCTCTCAACGCAAATCCCTCATTCTACCAATTAGGAACACTGGATCCTAACCTCATTAGTTCTGTGTTCTAATCATCTGTACTAATTGGACTACGCAGTGACATAAAAGTTTTG
Source organism: Lyroderma lyra (assembly GCA_004026885.1). Lineage (NCBI taxonomy): Eukaryota > Metazoa > Chordata > Mammalia > Chiroptera > Megadermatidae > Lyroderma > Lyroderma lyra. Next base: position 410,464 of record PVJL010000300.1, read on the forward strand.
TCATATCTGTATTTTCTAAAGAAATTACCTATCCATGGAGCTGTGTTACGGTACCATACTATTAAAACAGTCATCAAAATAAAAACCATTCTCTAGGTTTCAGTTTCTTTAACATTGACACTAGAGGCTTTTTCTAATTCAAACATTTTACGAAATTTGTCATCCTTTCATATGAGGTCGGTTAAATTTTTGTTTAGTGATGTTTAGAACAAAGTACTCTTCTCTTTTTTAGATTTTTTTTTTAATGTATTGGGGTGACATTGGTCAGTAAAATAATATACATTTCAGGTACACAATTCTGTAATACATCGTCTGTGTGTTGCATTATGTGCTCACCACCCAGTCAGTTCTCCTTCCATCACTACGTACTGGACCTCCTTTATCCTCTTTTATCACCTCCTTCCCTCCTTACCCGCTGGTAACCACTAAACTGTTGTCTGTGTGAGTTTTTGTTTCTTGGTTTGTCTGGTTTGTTGCTTTCGGCTTTATATCCCTCATTTGAATGAAATCATGTGGTTCTTGACTTTTCCTGTCTGACTTATTTTACTTACCATGATCTCAAGGTCTGTACATGTTGTGGCAAATGCTAGTATTTCATCTTTTCTTATGGCTGAGTAGTATTCCGTTGTGTCTCTTTATCCAATGACCTATCAGAAGACATTTTGGTTATTTCCATGGCTTGGCCACCGTGAATAATGTTTTAGTGAACATAGGGATACATATATCTTTATGGATAAATGTTTTCAGATTTGGGGGTAGAAGAGGGATTGCTGGGTCATATGGTAATTGCATTTTTAATTTTTTGAGGAACCTCCATACTGTTTGCTATAATGAATGTACCAGTTTACATTCTCACCAGCAGTGTACCAGAGTTCCTTATTTCCCACAACCTCTCCAACACTTATTATTACTTATCTTATTGATAATAGCCATTCTAACAGGTGTGAGGTGATATCTCACTGTGGTTTTGATTTGCTTTTCCCTAGCAGCTAGAGAAGTAGAGTATTTTTTTCATATATCTGTTGGCCATTTGTATGTCTTTAGGGGAGAAGTGTCTATTCAGGTCTTTTGCCCATTTTTTTAATTGGATTGTTTGTTTGGTTGTTGAGTTGTGTGAGTTCTTTATATATTTTGGATATTAGCCTCTTATTGGAGATGTTGTTTGCAAAAATCTCCTCCCATTCAGTTGATTGCCTCTTTGTTTTGTTAATGGTTTCTTTTGCTGTGCAGAAGCCTTTTAGTTTGATTCATCTAGTCCCATTTACCTATTTATGCTTTTACTTCTCTTGCCTTTGAGGTCAAATTCATAAAATCCTCTCTAAATCCAAGGTTCGTATGTTTAAAGAACTGTTCTTCTATCATTAAGTTGTGCCTATTATGAAGGCGTTTTAATGTATGGCTGGCTTCACCTTTACTGTTCAAGTCACATGTATATTTAGTTGCTCTGAAATGCAAAACAAAAAATTAAAATGAAGTTTAAAAAGCGAAAAACTTTAAAAGTTTTATTTTTATATGCCCAATGATTTCAAATATTATTTTAATATAACTATTAAAATTTATAATTATACATTTTAATATAATTATTAACGATTCTTTCCTTCCCGTTCTCAACTTACAGAATGTGACATTTAATAAGTTACATAATTTCTGAATGTCAATTTCTTTACCTATAAATAGATAATATGTGGCATGTTTATTACGAAAATCAGTGAGATGATGTATTTGAATATTTGTAAAAACTGTAGGAGTGGTGTAGTGACTTAAGGCTTCGGTGTTAGTGCTGTCAGCGCTGCGGCCTGGGTTCGATTCCCAGCCAGGGAACTATCCACATACAAAAAACAAACAAACAAACAAAAAACTGTAGAGCACTGTACAAAGGAAATATATTAATAGTATTATTGATATCACTACTTTAAAAGTTTTACTTATTGAGATATAAGACAACAATGAAGTTAGTAAAGAGGTTGTTTCTACTCAAATATTTTATATCTTCTGTGACTTTGTATCTAGAATGACTTTTTTTTGTTATTGGATTTCACTGTTTTCTGTGTCTTATTCTAAAAGTGAGTTATAAGAATAAGACTAAAATTTAACACATATAGTTCTCAACTGCTCTTTATTATTCTATAAAATGACCCAACCTCCTCTTTTAAGAGAACTTAATAAAATGTTTTGCCTTTTAATCATTATGGTTTGCAAGGACTTGGAGTTAGAATGGGATTGCCAAGTATAGGTGCTGGGATTTGTCATCTACTAACATTATTTCTATCAGCTTGAGAAAATTTAATTTTGTATTTTGTTAGGAAAAAAGTGAAGTGTTTCCCTTGGTCTTAGCACTCAGAATAAACCATTATTATAGTTCCACAGGTGTTGGTTGCCTTCTATGTAGGTAATTTCTGATTGATTCTTTTTCATAAATTTAATCAGTAACCAAATTTTGCTAGATATTTTTCTTGCAGTATCTGTTACTTTTTCCTTCTTATTTTTCAAAGTTTCTACATTAGGCCAGACTTAACGTAATTTTATGCCCAGGCTTTTCTTGCTGCTTCGTCTACTTATCTCCATTTCTTACTCCTCTTAAGATTCTTGAATCATTATTTTCAACCTCTTACTCAGCCATCAGCACTATTTAATAATACCACCTTACGTATAATAAATTACATACTTTTTACCCTGACCTTCATGAATTCTTGATATTGCTGTCAACTCTTTTTCAGATTTAATGTTTCATCATTTGTCTTTTTTACTTGGATTTCATTCATATTTGTGTCACCAGTGCCAATACACTGCTTCACACATCGTAGATAATCAACAAATATTTGTTATACTAAATTAACTATTATTTGCACTCCCAAAAGGAATCATTCACAATTTTCTGGACATACTCTGAAGTTTCTTACTTCAGTGCTTTCCTTATGTCACCAGTTCTTCCTGGAATACTCTCCATCTCTGCCTATCAGATTCTTACTGAGCCTTCAGAACACAATTTAAATACTAATTATTCTATTAATGGTTTTATTCTGATCTTTTCAACTAGAAATGACCTTATTCTACCTAAAACTATTATAATTATTCACAGTGGCTCTCTCACAATATATAATTCATGGTTACCTGTGTTATATTTGTATGAGTATTTCTCTTAATTTTCCTACCAGGGCTTCTCTGCTTTTTATATAGCAGGATTCCAGTAAATATTTGCCAAACAAATAAATAAATGATCAAATTTAACACTAGATTGAAAGTTTCTTCACACTAAATGTTTCTTCTGCAGAGTGGTCATCTACGTAGTGCATATAATAAGACCTTAATGCTGAATAAAATGATTGGAGTTTACATGGACCTGTCCGTCATCTCAGTCATTTGCAGAGGTGGTGGGGTGTATTAGGCAGGGTTCTTCAGAGAAATGGAAGCAATATACTGTGTTTTTACAGGGAGAAAGATTGTGTTGAGGAAATGTCACATGCAGTTCTGGGAGCTGGCTGACAAGCCTAGTCTACAGGCACGCCAGCCTGCTGGAGAACCAGGGAAGAGTAATGTTGCAGTCATGCATCCCAAGAGGAAGAATTCCTTCTTCTCGGGGGGTCTCAGTCTTTCTCTTAAAACCTTGAGTTGATTGGCTGAGCCCCCCCCGCCCCACCATATTGCGGAGAAATATGGGTACCATAGCCTAAATGAGTTGACACATAAAATTAACCATCACACCTGTGCATTTCGAAAGTTTTTCGAAGCTAAAAATACTGGGAGTAGGTAGGAGTTACTTTCTGTAAAAGGGACATGTATTCTCATTTCACCGTCTTTCTCATCCTACTTCCTTCATGCATTTAAAATCATGTGTCTCTGTCATGTAAGCATTTAAGTTCGTGACCACAGATGTATGTTGTGATCTTACTGATTTATAAAAGGAGTATTTGTACACATAGACATTTGTCTTGGCCCCTGGCTACCTCTATAACCTCATTTCTTAACATGTTTCTATTCTTGCTTCACTGTAGCCTTACTAGCTCCTTTATTATCTCCAGCATTGGAAGAATGCTCCCATCTCAGGGCCTTAACTTCTTTTCTCTGCCTAGAGTGATCTACCTCAACAGTCACAAGTCTGCTCCTTCACTTTGTTCAGCTTCTTGCGTCCATGTCCCTGACCACACTACCTGAATTGAAGTAGCTACCCCATCACTGCATCACTCTATTTGTTACCCTCCTTTATTCTTCTTCCTAATAGACATGCCTATATGACACTATACTGTATTTGTGGAATTTCCTCTACAAATTAAATTCTGCAAAAAAAAGAGTTTTGTTTCTTTATCACTGCATCTTACACCTGAACCAGTGCTTGGCACATCTTTAATGGTCAATAAAAGCTTTATGAATATATGAATATATCCTCAAACATTGTGATAACATCATAAATTTAACAGCAGATTTTCTGGGAAGTGGGACTGACTCCAGCAGTTGGTTATTATATGTGTGGTGAGTGAAAGGAGAGGAAATTTTAACTTGCATTTGTACACTAGTGAAGTATTTGAATTTTCTGTGTGTGCATTACTTTTATATAAAAATGACTTTGTAATTTTAAAAAATACCTTTATTTATAATAACCTGCAGAAATTGAATTTGATGCCTAGAAATAAATAAGCATCCATGAAAAAAACAACTCTGATTCCTACATATGTGTTTACAAGGGCTGTCTAGAAAAACTCCAGCCATAAATGGCTTTATTTTTCATATTAAGTGGCTGGATACTTTCCAGACAACCCTTGTATATATGACAATGAAGTTCATTTTCTTTAATAGATTTTATTAGTGTCATGCTTTGCAAAAAGATGAGACATACGAAGTTATACAATTCAAAGTCAATTTATCTACATTATGAATTAGATACCTATAAATAACTTCACTTAAGTTTTGTTTGCCAAATATTTTAAACTATTTTTTAAATACTTTACATTTCAAAAATTTAATTACTTCTAAAAAATAAAATGTTAAGAAGAATGTTGCCAACTTAAAAAAATATTAACTTTAACAGTCTTTTGCTACTTGGTAGAAATGGGGTTTCATGACAGATTAGTGGGAAAAAGAGTGCCTTTTAAAAAATTCAATACTCTGAACATTAGCTATGGCCAGAAATGATAATGAAAGGAGATGATTTCTTCATATTTCAAGAGATTTTACTCAGTACAATTAGATTTATTTAGCATATTTAAATTATAAATGTTTTTTTTATATACATGACATAAGAGGGCTGTTTATAAAAAATCCAGCCATAAATAACTCTGTCTTTCATATTACATGGCTGGACAGTTTCCAGACAGCCCTCATATATATATTATTAAATGCATTAAAGTTTTATTGAATCTAAAATAGTTTAAAATATTTAACAGATGGAAATAATAGCTAATAATGGAAGGCCTTTGCTCAGAAACATTCTGATTCCCTAATTGCAAAAACAATAAATAACAATGTTAACATATAGAACAAGATATAATAAACTGAGATCTTTGAGCTACTTTTGATTTCTGTAATCTTTTGAATGCCACTGCTGTCATAAAGAACTCAGTAAATATTGACTGAGGAGGATGATGATGATCCAGCAATATTTTAAGACTGGGTGTCACTGGCAGTATAGTCCGATATCCGGGACTTAACATTGTCGTTTTGCCATGGGTCCCTTCCATTTGGGCCTCTCCCAAAAGGACAAATGTTTACCTGCAGTTAGGCATTTAAATGTGTAAATATTCCTGTCTGAATTACATATTAAGTAGCTAGAGTTTTCACTCTTTAAATCATGAAGTAGTTGTTCTCTGAAGTTTAAATTGATGTTCCAAAAGTTTGCAAAGGTCAAAATAAGCTTGATAAAATGTTTTTACAGTAATTCCAAACAAAAATTTGTTTTGTTAAAAACTCAAGTCAAGATGAAAGTATTTTGTGTCTGTTACTATTCCAAACTCAAGATATTTATGAAACTTATGAGTTTATTAGGGTTTAATTTACTATTCTGTTTAGTTGTTAAGTATTCTGTATATCTGGTTTCCTTTGGGTTTATAAGGACTTTATCACTATCAGTGTTCTATAATATAGTTCCAGTTTTTTCCCCAAATAAATGGTTCTGATAAGATCATTAATAAACAATATTCGGTTACTATAAGAAATAATCAAGATATTAAAAAGCCTAGGGATTTTTATTAGTTTAGTTTTATTAGATATTACTGATCTGATAAATATTTTAATTCACTTTAATCCATGGAACGTTAATTGCCCTTTCAAGCTTGGTTAGCTGTTCTGAACTATAAAAAAATGAAAATTTTCTAAAATACCAATTATGAAAAAGTGTGAATATTGAGATTTTGTTCTAGAAAGTTGAACTCACTGTTGGCTCATAATTAAGCTCCATACATTTCATGATTCTGTTTGGTTTGGTTTCATTTTTTGTTTTGCTTTGTTGTATGTGATTCAGAATTGAATTAACCACCTATGTACTCATTCTGCTCTTACCTGAAGACTGACGTGGAACTATAGAGTCAAGTACTGTTAGTCTTTTGTATACTAACTTCGTTTTCAATAGGTATTTCTTTGGGGTTTATAATTAGTAATATGATTAAAAGGTGATATAAAAGGACTTAAATTATCAGTTGCATAAGGAACACTTCATTTACTTCTAAATTGATTTCACTAGGCCTTTGTTTATCTTTTTATTTGTAAAATTTTTACTTTGCATTCATTATTTTGGTGCAATGCGATGCTTTAATTCAGAGCTAACACTACATACAGTAAGATAGACGGTGTACATTCTGACTGCCTAGCTGAGGTGAACTTTGACAGGTAATTATCTCTCTAAGCCTCAGTTTCCTGATCTCTAATATTGGAATTGTAATAATATCCGCCTCATACTATTTTTGAGAAAAAAATCAACTGAAATAATGCATGTGAAATGCTTTGTACATCCTGGGTACTGATTTAGGTTTAATAAATGGAAACTGTTGTTATAATCCCTTCACTGAGTTTGTATTGAGTTCTCCTTCACTTTTCTTTGAGATTCTGTTAATACATTTCAATTTTTTTTTAGTATTTTTGGCTCAAAATACAATAATCTGAATTCAATATGGAATCATTTGAGTTTTCATTGGGAACAAGTTTTCACAGTGTAGAAAGTTTATTCTTGTTGTAGGATACTCACTTTGAAAAAATACTTATCAAAATGATGTGCTTGAACTTAGACATGCCCCTTTTTTATTAACAGTTCATTTTCAGGAGATAGTTATTCATACAGGAACATTTTAATGTTGAGAAATCTGAAAATTAGAAAATTAATAATTTTTAATTTTTCTGCTACCCTTTTAAAACATTTCATGGAGTGAAAGTTCAACATATAATAATACATTTCTTACAATGTTTTCTGTTTAAAAAAAAAATCTCTGAAAATAATTATGTAATTTTAAAGCATTTATAATTCTTTCTATTTTGTAACTTGGATTTCATTACATACCTTATCTTCTTTTAATCACTTTAGCATCTTTGTGAGGTATTACCTCCTTTTACAGATGAGGAAACTAAAACACAGAGCTATGAATTTACTTGTGCTAGGTCATATCAGGACCAGTAACAGAAGTATAAGTATTACCTAACCCATCTGATAACTTGGGCCTTTTACTCTATCTACTAGACAGCTTCCCCAAACCTTTCCTCTCTCAGAATTACTGCTGAGGCAAAAACTGGTACTTCAACATTACTTCCTGATTTGGATATGATTGATATGTTTATCACATAAAACACACCTCTGAGACCAAATTAAAAACATGTTAAAACATGTTAAATGAGCAAAGAATCTGACCACCTTTGGAGTTTAACAGTCTGTCTGTATTCGACCAAACTATACAAATTACAACCATAGTCAGTACCTGGATTTATAAGTAGACTACCTCTGAATTATTTTTTTAGAATTTTTAAGCTTTAACATTATATCATATGTCAGACTACAAACAGTAAATACTGTGCCTGAAAGTAATTTTATCCACAGAATCATTTATTTTTAATGATTGTATGTTGTGGTATTGATATTGTTGTTTAATCAGTGCTCTAGCACAATCACTACTATAACTTTAACCATAGTTAGAAATAATCATTAGCAAATACATGGCCGTTTTTAGTTTTATAGGAATTTATTAAGAATATACTATTTACTAAGGACTGTGCAGTCTCCTATGGAAAAAAGAATAACAAGAAAAGATAGAATTGCTACCATCAAATAAATTATAATTAAGTAAGAAAAAAAAGGTATACACAAATGAGCATATAAGATTATATGCTGTTAAATAAAATAATTTGACCATGAGAAGTCACAGAAGGGATAAATGATTATAGGCTGAAATAGACAAAGTTTTATGGAATAATTGAGGATTGAGGGATGAACAAATAGGGTTCTAAATGAAGAAAAGGAGGAGGAAGCAGGGCTTTCTAATCTAGAAGAGTAATATAAGCAAAAGTGAAAAAATTGTCACGAGCGTGTAGTGTTACATTGTGGGATTGAGAAAACGTTGCAGGAATTAGAATGCTAACATGCATTTAATTTTTATTCTGTATTCCATAGGGATACAGAGTCTTGGGAATATTTAAATTGTGCATTCTTATACATATAAAAGCACATAGAATACACTGTATATGCCCCCATCATGTAATTCACCATGTTAATAATGTAAAGGAGAAAAAACAATTAATCATCTCAATGGATACAGAAAAAGCATGTGATGAAATTCAAACCCCATTCAATGACTCAATCTAACTGATAATGAACATCTAAAGGAAGACTAGGAGCTACTATTTAATGTAAAGACTCAGTGCTTTCTATGCAATGTCAAGAACAAGGCCAATATGTCCACTCACCACTTCAGTTCAGCTTCACATAGGAAGTCACAAATACTGAGAATTGAAAAGAAATGAAGATGTCTGTATTCACAGATAATCTGATTATCTACATAAAAAAGCCTAAGGAATCTTCAGAAATGCTACAGATTAAGTGAGTTTAGGTCAATATACAAAAATCAATTATATCTTTATCTATGAGCAGTGGACAGTTGGTAAATTAAACTTAAAATTTTACTTTCTTTTATAGTCACTTCCAAAATTATGAAAAATATAAGGATAAATTTATACTATCCCTTGAAAACTATAAAAGGTTACTGAAAGTAATTATGAAAGACCTATGTAAATGGAGAAATACAGTGTTCATAAATGGTAAGACTTTTCTGTCTTATATATTATGTACATATTCATTTTCTCCAATTGATCTGCAGATTTAACACTATCCTAATAAAAATTATATCACTTTTTTATTATAGAGATTGCCAAGCTGATTCTAAAATTTATTTGGAAATGAAATTGACTTAGAATTGCCAAAGGAATTTTATAAAATATACAGTTGGAGGAATTATACTGCCTGATTTCTAGGTATATTCTATAAAGCCACAGATATGAAGAGACTGGTACTGGTGAAAGGATAGAAGTACCACATAGATCATTGGAATAAAATAGAGTCCCACACATAGATGGTCTGTTTATGTTCAACAATGAAGACAAGTCAATTCATAGGGAAAGGGAAAGTCTGTTCAACCAATAGTGATAGAACAACTGGATGACTACATATAAAAAATTAACATTTACCCAACCTCATATCATTTACAAAATTTACCTTAACAGACACTGTCTTATTTGAGTGTTTATTCCAACAATATACTGTCCAGATAAGAGTGCTCAATAATTATTTGCATAATGAATAAATGATTAGGCTGTAGTTCTCTAGGCTCTAATAAGATGTAACCTAATTAGATTTCTATTTCAGTGTGTCAATCTGGGTAAGCTTTCCAATCATAGCTTCCAGATACACTTACCTCGCACTGAAATACTTAATAGTTTTACAGATATTTCTTTGCATCATTGCATTTGTATATATTAGAAACTGCAAGAATAAGAACATGTTGAATAGAGTAAAAGAGGCAGAACAATGATATGCGTCTGTGGATAAATCAGTACTGTTTGTTGATGCTGCTGATTTGCAGTTTACTCCCACTGGTGGCTGGAGTCACCGTGACATATTCATTTACCCTAATATTTAATTTCAGTGAGTTCTTCCTTTTCATAACATAAATATAATATAACTTTATTTTGCTCAAATAAGTTAATGGATATCGTTACCTACAGTGATGAATGTTGGTAGAAAAACTCAAGAGGTAGGATGACTTGAACATTGACACAAAAGAGCAAGATTGGGCGCGAAGAAAACCCCAATTAGGTTCTAATAATCCTTTATAACTCTGCAATACTTGCTGAACTTTCTTTTAAGGGAAACAGTGTCTGCTATAGCAATAGCAGTAATAGCCAGTGTGAGCTAATGTGGGACTGCAGAAGTATTATTGTAGAAGGCAGCACATATTCTGAAACAAGAATGTGAATCACGGTATCCTATATATGTTGCTTGTTTTGAAGCCGTTTCTCTGAGTTCTAGTTTTGTAGTAGTTTATTTATAAAGTGCAGTGTCACTGGTCCGAAATTATGTTTATTTTAATTGGTGTTATAAATAAATTCTAATACATAAAAACATTCTTTTTATTTGACTTAATCATATTGACTTTTTTTCTTAAATGATTATTTTGCTAATAAAGACTTGTTAATAACAACTAGCAAATTTTTTAGGAGCTTTCAAAGTCTCAGTAGTTTACTTTATTCCTTATATATTGGTCTTAAAATTTTCACAATACGTAGATGACATATTATAGAATTGCACACTTGAAACCTATATAATATTACTAACCAATGTCACCTCAATAAATTTAATAAAAATATTTTTAAGTTTTTAGACTTTTGGAGCGACTGGAAATTGCTTTATCAAATGAAATCTTGTATGAAACTCTACCATTAAAAACAGAAGGAAAAAAATCTTTAGAAGAAAGTTAATATTTTTTGCTGTGCTGTTTGCCTTTTAAAATCAGTAGGGTAGGGTTAAGCAAGAGAAAGCAAAGTGATAAAAACTTTTCTAAAAGAATCTTATAGAACAAAAAGTCTTCCTTTATACTGTTAATTATACTTAAAAAATGAGATCTCAAATTTCCAAATCAATACTCCTTCATGTGTATGAAGATCACTCATAGTTTTTGCATTAATTAATATTTGTTAATGAATATATACAGTATGTTTAAATTCCATGGCAGTTACGTTTCTTTATGTCTTCAGGTTTCAGTTCTTTATGTATTTATTTTTACATCTTTTTAAAACTGTCTGACGCATAGATGACTCCACAGACACACTCAGAGACCACCTTAAAATAATTTCTGTTGGTTTATGCCAACAAAGAAGGAAATGGCAACAAGATCACATTCTTCCTTTGTCACCTGAGGAGTATTTTTCACATTCCATACATAGGTACTTGATCAGACAGGTTGCTGAAATTTTTGTCATGTCAAAGTCATTTCTAAAAATCAATAGCTCTATTCCACTTTCTTTTCATCTCCCTGTTAATGGTTTCTACAATTGATATTATCAGTTTTAAAAATGAAAAAAATCTTTGGCAAAAATAATCCACAAACACTTGTCAGAATAAGCTAAATATAAGGTGATGGAAAGAGAAGTCACATTAGGTGGTGAACTTATTATACAACAAGCTGACAATGCACTGTAGAATTGTACACCTGGAACCTATGTAATCCTTGCTAACAGATGTCACCCCAATAAGTCTAACAATAAAAATGAATTTAAAAAAAAAGAATACTCAAATAAGGCACATATGCACTCAGATTATATTTTAAATAATCGCGTGTATTTATATAAACACTGACAAAATGTAGACTTCTAGGAAACAAAGAAATAGTAAATAGATACTTGTAGATATCTAAAGACCTCTTATTGTCCTACTAGTCCTAAAAAGTATTCAACAAGTTGAATGAAAGTGGAGAATTTGAATTTTATTTTCTTTTTTCCACCTGTCCCTCGGTGGAATTAGTAATGAGTTTCTTCACTGCTTTCTGTACAGGTTGATGTTCGAATTAAATTCTTTTTAATTTGAAAAATAGGAGACAACATTATTGACTGTGCTGGCCATGTGGTATTCAAGAATTACAGTTCCTTTCCTCTGGATTGAACTTGTCAGGCCTTGTGCCAAGGGAGAATGTTTTTTGGATCAAGACAAAAGGACTTTTTTTCTCCCATCAAGTGGTTGAAATCATACCATATTTTGTGTTTCTTTCTTATTTGAGCCATGACTTTCTTGTATAGTTGTTTTATCCTGTCTGAAATTCTAATTACTTTTCTTTTTCTTGGATCTTGTGCTTTATTATTTCAGCTTTTTCCATCGTCACTCTCTTACTTTCTGTTTTATGTAGTTCCCTTTTTTGCCAGAGCCCTCCATTCTGCTAAACTCTGGGCCTGCTGACTGCTCTCTAGGCTGCTGTGCAGCTGTCATCCTAGGAGTTCTCTTCACCACTCTACTGGGTTGGTTTCACTGTTTCTAGAATTCCGTGTCTTCTTTATTGATTTATTTCCTGTTCAGGCAACTTCCAAACAAGGTAGATGGTAGGGAAGTTCTCTGACTACAGAATTCAGATTTGAAAATTACATCCCTTAACATTTAAGGTGTTACTCTTTTCTTTTACTGCTTCCATTGACTGATTTTAGAATGATTTAAATCACTCTTCCTTTGTAGACTCTTCTCATGGAAGATACTAAAAAAATTTTCACCTCAGTGTTCTTAAATCTCATAAGAAGGTATCTGAAAATGGGTCTGTTTTTCATTTCTTGTGTTTTGTACTTGTAGATACTTTCAATTTGAAGGTTCTTGTCTTTCATCTCTGAGAAATGCTTCTTAAGATTATTTGAGTTTTCTCTTTCTTTCTTTCTTTCTTTCTGCTGTCTCTTTTTGGTTTCCTAATTGCCAGGTGTTGTACCTCCAAGACTGATTCTTTGATATTTTTCTTTATGTTTTCTAAATCTTTAACTTTCTGATAAGTGATTTTAGAAAATTCCTCAACTTTATTTCAAGTTCTTTTTTTTTTTTTTGTAATGGATTTGAAACATATATTTGTATAAATTTAAAAACACAGTCTTCATACTTCCTTATTGTTACTTTTTCCATTTCCAAGATTAAAAATAAGTTGTCTGTAGATGGAAAAATTCCACCACAGCTGTTGGCTAAGAGGAGCATTTCTGGGAAATACTTTCCCATTAGCAAGTTACATAAAAGTCCACACATCATTTTTTTAAATTGTGATAAAATGTGTATAACAAAACTTGCCATTTTAACCATTTTAAAGTGTGCAGTTCAGTGGCATTAAGTACATTCACATTGTTGTGCATAGGATTGTTTGGGAGAACAATATATGTATGTAGTAGAAAAAGAATTGACATCCAACTGTTTTTAAAAATCAAAGCATTACTTAAAGCAAAGAATTATTTTTAAGGGGGGAACTGTTAAATGTTCTGCTGAGTTGTATTTGTCAAAGTTTATCAAACAAATCATTATGAATCTTAAAGTTCTTTTGTCTATTCTCTTTGCCTAACACTTGACCACTGAGGACTTGAGATGAAAAGAACGAGATATGGCTATTCAACAATCTCTCTTTTCACTGCAGTTGGAATAACAAAGTATAAAATCTGGAACATAACCAAGTCTTAGATACTAATAGCTTAAAATGATTTTAAATATAGATTTGCATTTATTAAAATTTAACATAGTAGAAAATCATGAATTAAAGAAATAGTCTTATGAATATGAACAGCAAAAGAAAACTTGACAAAAGGTTGCCATATCAAGCATTCCTCACTTGAAGTATCTTGCCAGGTTCTGAGTAATGCTTTAATTTGATTTGAACCTTTTGTGTGTAACAATTTTTAGAGCAAGTTACTACAGTTCTTTCTGGATAATACAGGTCATGAGAAGTTCATTTGTAGGTGGGGCAGCTGTACTACTTTGGGGAACTGTCTTAATAGATCCATTTCATTAATTGTCATGAATTTTTTATTAACAAAACCAGTACATCAGGTTTAGCCAGCTAAAAACTGTTCCCTTAGTTGTTATCTTTACTGTCAGAAATAATATTGTAAAAATAGGGAATTACTGCACATACTTTAACTCTTGATTAAACAGAGAGGAATGGCATTATCCATGAACAATAACTTAGGGGCATATTATCAAGTTGACATACAGTGTTTCAGTTGTGCAACTCCCATTAACTTTAAAGCCCTGTGCTTTAATTTCAGTGTCTTCCAGTTAGGAGTAATGCAATAGCTGTCTGTTAGGTGCTCTGAGTTAATGTGATTCATGTCAAGTACCAGGATGTTCATTCTTTCTTCCTTAAGCTTTATTCCTTAGGTATTTTTAGTTAAATGGCCTTCTAAGGAATTGCCTTTTCAAAACCAGGCAGAGGCATTAAGAAGCAGCAGTCATGGATTGAAAAATTAATGATATTAGCATGTGTGTTTTATTTACCTATAGAAGGTGCTTTTTCTTTTACAAAATTTCTAAAGCTTTCTTATATATATGATAGACAATTATTATTCATAGTCTTTGTTTTTTCCATGTCAAGTTCATAAACACCTATTTCCCAAGTATTTGAAATCATTAATAGCATGAATTATTATTTTTGCAAATATGGCTGAAAAAGTAAAAGAGCCAGAGGCTTAGTGGTTTTCTCAGGATCCCAAAACTAATCTTTGATATAGTATAATAGAATTTAGAACATGTATTTTGTATTTATTGTACTTGCTTAAACATTGGTCTTATAAAATGTTAAGCCTGAAAGAGTCCTTTAAAAAATTGTATTTTAAAAACAAAAATGACATAATTTTGGAAGAAGTCAAGTCATGATTGGAATCCTGGCTCAGCCATTTATTTGCTTGTGTAAATTAGTTAACCTCTTTAGCCTCCGTTTTCTTTTTTAAATGGAAATGATAACTATCATTCAGGGTTATTGTACATAATGTATATAATACATATAAAGTGCCCAAATGAGTGTGTAAAACATTGAAAGCACTCAATAAAACAATGGACATCATTATTATTATCTGCAGATTTGGAGTCAGACCTAGAGAAATTAAATGGGATTAGTCAAGGTAACGTGGCTTGTTAGTGGCAAAGGTAGAATTAGAACCAAAGTGTCCTAACTTAATCCATTGTTCATTGCATATTCCATATTATCTCTTAATTATTGAAATTGTCTAGGCTATTTAGTCAGAATTATTCATTGATGGAAGCTTATTATTCAGTAATATCATCATTTTCTTTTCCTGTCCACAAAATTTAAGATTTGAATGTCTGTCATTTTAAATGATTTAAAGAATGCTGTTACTTTTTTAAAAGATAGTATTACATTAAACACTTACAGTCAAGAGAGGTTTTTCAACAGCCATTTATCAGAATCTGCAAAGTTGGTGTAGTTAGCCGTGACCTAGAGTAAATAGCATAAGACATTTGCACACTAGGTCATGCAGTTGCCCCAGTATACAAATCTGCTGATTGTGGAAGCTTACGTCCTGTCTACTGGCTCTGTTCGTGACTCTGTGCTCTCTAAGCTGAACTGTGCTCATAGCTCCAGATCCCTTACTTCTACTGGATTATAGGCTTCAGGGTCTACCCCAGTTTGACCTTCTCTGAGACTGTTTTTGTTTTGTTTTGTTTTGTTTTGTTTTGTTTTGTTTTGTTTTTGCCAACTTTGATATGGATCGTCCAAACCTCACTCCCCATGCTATCTAGGTAGTCCACCACAGAAAGTGTAGTGATGGTGTTAGCTAATACTTATACAGAGCTTTACTTTTGGCAGAGTTCTTTCATAATCATAATCTAAGTTGATCCCCTTAACAACGATGTGAAGTAAGCTGTATTATCTCTCTTACACTTGAGAAATCTAAAATTCAGTTAAGTAAATTGCCCAAAGTCAGAGAAATCATAAATGGAAGAGCCCAGGTTTTCTTACCACAAACCCCATGGTTTTTTTACCTCTCAGTCAAATGTTCATGATCCTGTTCCTGACAAATGATAACAAAAGTACCCTAAAATTAAAAAAATAAAAATGAAAGTGTAGAAAGTGCTATGTTATGATATGAGAACTATGTACAAGGAATGTCTATATATAAATCTATGAGAGAAAAAAAGTATTGCCAAAGTGTTAACTAGGAAATATCTTACATTTCTCTCAATATTGAGCACACGATGAGAGTTGGCTGATAAATATGGTTGTTGTTGTTTTTTTAATTTAGAATATCAGAAAAAAGGCAGTGTCTCTTCTGGGGGAAAAAAATCTTACTGTGATTTTATTATAACTATCTTTTAGCAATTTTTTTAATTGTTTGTGATAATAATTATTCTTTGTCTTTTCCCTGGACTGTCTCACTTGCCTCTCTGATTTTAACCTCCACCTATATGCTAATGACTCCTAAATGCTGATATGCAGCCCAGACCTTTCTCTTTAGCTTCAGTTTTTATATGAAAACTATCTGATGAACATCTCCAGATGATATTTCACAGGCACTCCAACTCAGAATGTCTAAAGCCGAAGGTAGCTACTACTTCCTTTAAAAAACTGCTCTTCCTTCTAAATGCTCAAACCAATAAATTCCATCTATTTCACTTTTTAAATATTTCTTGAATCTGATTTTCTGTGGTGATTACTAATACTCTCTTCAAATCCTCATTGTATGTCACTTGACCTACTGAAATAGACTCCTAAAAATTGCACTACAGCTTTGTTCTCTTTAGATTCATTTCCAACTCCTGACTGCCATTTCCCTTCTTAAAATTTTTCAATAATAGTCTTTCATTTCCACAAGATAATGCCTTAGTTTTTAAGGTCTTTAATGATCAACCCCATGACTGCCCCTTCAGCTTTATCTTTTGCCCTTTCCTAGTCATTTACTTGAGGCCCCATCTGTACTAGACTGCTTATAGTTACTCATATGCTGTTTTTTTGTCTCACCACTATGCTTTTTAAAAATTTTTATTAAATGTTTTGGGGTAGCATTGGTTAGTAAAATTATATAGGTTTTTAGGTGCAAATTTCTATAATACATCATTTACATATTGCATTGTGTGTTCACCACGGAGTCAGTTCTCCTCCTATACCATGTATATGTCCTCCTTTTCCCTATTCTACCATCCCCATTTGCTAAAGTGGATGCACTTCATTTTCAGAGTTCCACAAGAGTAGGGATCTTGTTCTTTTATTCATTGCTCTTTATGCCTAGAATACAGTCCAGGACAAACTAGGTATTCTGTAAAATTTGTTGAATGAATTAGTAATGACAGTAAAAATAAGTATATTTTCAGCCAGACCCAAGAGTTCCCACACATTGGCCTACCAGCTATCAGTACTGGTCATTCTCTCTCTTGGTTTCAGAAATTACTGGGAAGGAGGAGAACACTCTCTTTCTTTCTTAAGATAATCTCCCTATCACCACCACCACCACCACTTTACAAAAATCTGAAGGTGTTTGTTTAGGACTAGCCATATTTGCAAGCCCATAATGAGTTAAATATTTTTCTTGTACTACCATGCTGATACACATGACCTTCTTGAGCTGGAATACCCTTTATTCATGCTTGCTCGATTGAGCAACTCCTACTTTTTTTTTTAAACTCAGCTTAGACATCATGTGTTCCAAGAAGCCCCCCTTAACCCCTATCCCACATTTTGGTTAGGAGCCCCTGTTGTGTACTCCATAGCTTCTTCTGCTTGTCTTTTGAAATTTTCCAAACCAGACAGTTTCTGAAAAAGACGTATTAAATGGTTTAGAACTAAATCACTTTTTTTTGGCATCAGTTCCCAAGCAGTGGACATGTACCCCTGGGGGTACATGAAAAATAATCAGTAATGGCAAAAAAACAAGTAAAGTAAAAAAATGCAAAACAGTTATGGAACAATAAATGTTAAGTATGAATCACCATTAATGGAGACACTTCAAAATTAGATCACATTAGCGAATGATGATTGGTGAGGGCGTGGCTATGAACACTTCTCCCAAACCGCTCTTCTACCAATCATTACCCACAGATTCAGAACAATCCATTTGCAACTTTCTAGAACTTCCCCAAACGTATAAATACATCACTAGCCATACCATTTAATAAGTTTAGTTATTGACTAAATAAGAGTGTGTTATCTTTGTTATTCCTTTCAAGTAGTTTTTTAATTTAAAGTTTAACATAATTTCAGTTATTGTCAGTGATTTTTTAGCGTGTCAGTTACGGATCAGTGGTTGAAAATAGGAATTGTTAAAAAACCAAAACTTGACATGGATTATAACCCATTGCCAAGTACTTCTCAACACATGTCCACAGCTACAAGTACACCCACACCGGTAAAATGGTGCGGGCCTCAGATAACCATACAGAAGAAAAGGAAATACTTTCATCTGTAGGGGATGATGACTGTCCCAAGCCTTTGTGTGTTGTGTATGGGGAAATATCCAACAGTTGCATGAAACCCTCTCTATTCATACAACATTTAGAAACTGAATATCCTAGGTATAAAAACAAAGGAATACATTATTTTCAGCGCTTAGAAAAGTGTCCAGCTGTTACTTCATGATGTCAGGAAAGAAAAACAATGAGAATGCAGTTGAGGCTTCATACCGTATTGCTTGTCGCATAGCTAAATGTGGTAAAAACCACACCATAGCTGAAGATTTAATTTCTCCTTGTATTAAGGATACCGTTTTTTTGTATGTTTGGGGAAGAACATGTCCACAAAATCAGTACTATCTATTTTTCTAAAAATATGATGTCTCGACAAATTCAGGAAGTGTCTGATGATGTTGAAGCTGTAATAGTAGATAGAATTAGAAAAACTAAATTCTTTTCCATCCAGTTCTATGAAAGTGTAGATGTTGCTGATTTATCTATTTGACTCATCATCATAAGGCACTTGGTAGGAAATGAAATTGAGGAAAACCTGTTGCTTTGTTAACCATTGACAGGGCATACCACAGGTGAAAATCTTTTTAATACAATCAATGGTTATTTCATTGAAAAGGATAATAGTTAGTCAGATTGTTGTGGTATATGGCCAACAGAGGCAAGCTTATGTCAGGTTGTTTTATAGACCTAAGCAGCCGAAGTAAAGAGTAGCTCCCCATATACCATGGAGTCACTGCTGCATTTATAGACTGTCTTGCATCCAAGTCTCTTCCTAGTGAACTGAAAGATGTTCTTGATGAGGCTGTAAAAGTTTTAAATTTTATTAAGTCACAACCACAAAACTCCAGATTGTTCGAGGCACTGTGTGAAGAAATGAACAACATTCATAGCACGTTACTTTTGCCTACAGAGGTAAGGTGGCTGGCTATCTCTTGGCAACGTACTCCCATGGATGTTTGAACTTACACATTAAATCCATTTTTTTAAAGACCATCATTTCCCTCTTGCTCCAAAGTTTCAGGACAGCAGTTGGCTTCAAAGCCTTGCATATTTTATGAGATATTTTTCTGGAAATAAATAAACTCAACCTGGGACTTCAAAACAGCTCAATCACTATATTTAAAGTAACTGACAAAATTGAGTCAATGATGAAGAACCTGGACTTTTGGAGAGTGTGTATTAAAAGAAGTCAGCCTGAAGTTTTTGAAACTCTGCACAACTCCTTATCTGAGAATGACTTGAACCTATCCCAAAAATTGAAAGAGAATATTGTAAGTCACTTAAAGATCTTAAAGTTTCCTTTTATGAGTACTTCCCTCAACGTGGAAAAGAAGACAGCTGGATTGCAGATCCCTTCAATGAAAAATTCTCCCAAGAAACTAAACTATCAGTGAAAAAGAGAAGTTAATCAAACTTTCAACTGATTCTTCTTTAAATTCTGATTTTAAAAGATAGCATTTTATTACTTTCTGGATAGATGTCAGTGAGGAATACAAACAGCTCAGTGAGAAGGCACTCATATACCTCTTGCCATTTACTAATACTGAGCTAGTAGAGAGAGCTTTTTCTTCTTACACCTTCATAAAAAATAAGTACCGCAACAAGGTTAATAATGCAAGTCCGGATTTAAGACTGTATCTTGCATCTTTTGAGCCTGATTTCAAGGAACTGAGTTCATCAAAGCAAGCTCAATGATCCCACTAACAATGTTTCATCTGGCTAGTGATCTGCATAATAATTATCACAGACTTTTCAGATAACACAAATAAACATTATTATTGTGTTGATCATCATGATCAATATTTATCTGTGTTATGAATATTGTAAAATTAAATCTGCGGTTTGTACTTTTAGTGTAGTAATTATTCTTTCCTAACTTACTACCTCATTTCCACTGTTTTACATTAAGATTGGCACTGAACAAAAGTGTCAGTACTTAAAAACAGCTGTTTTACAATCCTCCTAAGAGGATAGAGATTTCTTGTTGTCAGTAAGATTGATACAAATAAGAAGAAAACCTAGAAGTCACAGTAATCCTGGAATTCCTAGAATAGATTTGAGGCATCTTTATTCTTACATTTTGAACTCATGCTAAAGGTTAAGGGGCATCCATGTTATTTGTTTGGTTTGGTTTGGTTGGGTTTGGTTTTTAGAATGTAACCTACTCATTTGCATTTCATACTATTGATGTAAAAAATCTTGCTGTTATGTATGTGAATGTATAAAAGTGAAGTGCAAGGGACCCTGGGGTGAAAAGAAGTTCTAAAACTGTTTTTTAAAAAACTGAGTTCCAACCAACTGAACTTCTTTTATTTAAAAATGTCTCAGATGTTTTTCAACCTCTAACCTATCTAATGTATTTTTTTAAAAACCTCGAAAGAATGTTCATAAATTCGTCAGTCCTATTTGTTAAATAAGGATCTGTGATATGCAATAGGAATGGAATTTTGAGATATTTAAGGTGATTCAAAAGAGGATATCAATCAATAATATTTAGCTCTAATATAAAAAATAAAAATAAAAACAGCTGTTTTAAAAACAAAGGGTACAATTTATACAAATGGGGTACACAAGTGGAAAAAGGTTGGGAACCACTGACCTAGAGCATAGCATTACATATTACTTGGTTTCAGAAGTTAGCTGGCTGGTATGGTATAGTCAGTGCAATTGGTCATTGTACATTATAAAATGCAATTGTTTATCAGAGCCAGAAAAAAAATGTTATACATTTCCAGTTGAGGTACCTATCTATTTCAGGAGCAGTATACCCAATGTACATTTTTCTTATTTACATGAGTGATTGATTACCTTTGTAACATGAGTTAATTAGCACCCTATTGTTAATTTATTCCAGTGAGATTTTTGTGACCATTTTAAATGGAGGCCCCAGACATGTACCTGCTGGCATGTCCCCCTAGTTTTGATCTGACCTGGGTCCCTGACCAATATTTGAGAAGTAAGGAAATATCATTGTATCACATAACACTTCAGAGATCAAAATTAGTACAGACATGTCTTCAAGAGACAAAAACAGAAATAGTAATATAAAAACATATATGTTCTATGCCACCTTTCCAAACTTTTCATACTGGGGTCAGCAATGTGCAAAATGAGTCTCCTTTTAAATTGGAGCATAGTACCTTGTTCTCTCAAATTTACAACACCATATTATTAATTATTAATTAATTCTTAGGATTTTAGGAAAAATTCAGAAACTTTGCCTTCATAGCATTTGTACCATCAGTAATATCTTAAAAATTAACTTCATATGTCACTGATAGCAAAAGACTATTTCTCATCTATTCACCAGTCATGTCAGACAAAAAATATGTAAACATTCCTTTCAGATCACAACAAAATAAACAAATCTTTTCAGTATTACAAAATCCAGCGTTTTCACCTCAAATCAGGCACATTTGTAATATTTTTTATTCTGAAAAGTTAATTTAATCTTTTTACTCTTTTTTTCTTTATTTTCAAATCTTTGATGTAGGATACACCTTAAAGAATCATTGACACAGTACAAAGCTTGGAGTCACCAGCTCTTATTTGATACTTAGGAAATAATTTATGACTTCCTATAGTTAGGCTATTAAAATTTATTCTTCATAAGTGAGTCAGAATTCAATATTAAATTTAGTATTAAATTTTTAGACAGAGATATATGCCAGAATTTTTAAAAAGTGTTAACTTGCTTTAAAATCTATAAGCATGAAATAAATGTAAATTTATAGAAATAAACTTCATTTCTAGAAAGATCCTAAGCAGTTATTAATTATCAATTAAGTATTCACATAAAACTTAAGTCTAAAGAGATTTCTTCCTTATTTAAAAATCAAAGGTACCATTTTTTGTGGCCAGCCAGGAGTTAGATTAAGTAAAACAAGGTAGCCTAAAACTCAATAGATATTTAAAAGGGTAAAAATGTAAAACCCAACCTTTACTGCTAAATAAAAAGAAAAAAATCCAAATGTCTTTTGATTTTTACTGAGCTGTGGCTACTCTATAGCAACAGAAACTTTATAACATTTCCTTATAGCAACAGCAGCTGCCGGCGTTATAAACAACTATAGTGTGGGTTTAATAAAGTGAGAGGGGCTAGATTGTTTTATGCTTTGAGTTGGCATGTCACCAAGGAGTGAAGTTTAGTGGTAGTTTTTTTCCTCTTATGTTTAAGTGACCTAGTACTAATTAAAATGAGCATTTTTAATATTAATTCTGATTTGGTCTTTTCTGAACAATATGCTCAGTAAAATGAAATCCAAATCCTTTTATACCTACACACTATATTGCTGAGCAAATTATTTATAGAAGGGAAAGAAAGATAAAGTTGCTTTTAAGAGTCCTTTTAACATATCAGTTTGATAACTAGCAAAACACCTTTACTGCCATTAAATATTTACCAAGACTTGGCTTTGGGCAGGGGGGCAGTTTAGTGCAACAAATTTGACTCTGTGCAATGGCATTGATTAGCTATCAGAAGGACATAGTTAATAAGTAACTTGAGGTATTACAGAGCACTTTACATTCTTGTCAAATCTTTTCTCTGAAGATGACCTAAAAAAAGCCAGTTACAACCAGTATTCACCCCAGCAATGATTACACAAGCACAACTATGAAAGAAATAAAGGCCAGCAAATCAGTTGAGCAGTACTTAGGCAATCTTTCCTAGTGACTGTTGTCATTGCTGCTGGACTTTAGAACTGAACATGTTTACATTTAATTAGAAAGGACACACAGTTTACAGCACAGTAGCTATCAATATCGGATCAGAATTGATTTCCGCTTTCTCCCCAGTGATTGCTTCCTTCAAGCTAATTAAAAAAGGCATATAACCAAAATGACTCAAATAAATTTTGAAGCAAAGTAAACAATATGCCCTAGAGACCAAAACAAAAGTAAATGACATTCATCCTGATTATTAGCTACATTTTTCTGAAGAATTCTAATGCCTGTAAATGTGATTATAAGGCGTGTTTTAGTGTTATCAGACTGCTGATAAACCAAGTATTCCCTTTTAAAGAAACCTGAATGAATGCTTTACTGAGTAGTTAGCTCTCAAAGAAACAATGACCTTACTTTTATCTTTATAATCCCTAAAACATCTAGATAAAGCAGTCTGATAGAAGTTTGGCTGATTTTATTCATGTCTTTAGATTTAAAATATTGTACAGAGAAACTGCTAAAAGTATGTAACAAAATAAATAATAAATTGATTTCCTTTTAAATAAGGTGTACAGAGCACATGTGAAATTTGCTGAAATTAAGGAATTATCTTGGCGTATGTTTAAATGGCATTTCTCTATAATTACCATAGCCAGATTCAATAAAATTATGATGAAAGATAATGTCTTATAACGTATAAATCTCACAAGCTAACATTAATTGGTGATTACTGTAAATTAAGATAAAATGATTTTAAAATCAGAAAAATAAGGACAATACAGAGACATAGAGGTTACTCCCAGGAGAATTGTGTCATAGCCCTCTTTCTTCCTTATCTGTGGATCTATCATGCAATACCACATCTAAATAGAAAGCCATCGAGATGTAAAGTAGCACAGAGGATTCACATTAGAAGCAGGCCTTAAGACATTTTATATAATTAATTCACATATATATAAAGCTATTTTCCAACCACGTAAGGTAAAATGGTGACCAAAACCTCTATAAGATCAGACATTTTTATATGCTTTGGTTACTATGGTATCCCCAGGCATTGACTGTGTACTTGGCACTATGTATATATTAATATATAGTTGCTCAGTGTTTATTGAATGAATGACCCCTTTAAAGGATTATCTTAGTACAAACAAATGTTTACCTCAGCCACCAGGGGGGCCTCCAATAGCACTTGTTTCCAGTATTCCTGGAAAAACTACTGAAATACAAAGATACTACTGTAGTAATGAGAGTTCATTTAAAATCCCCCTCCAGAATAAAATAATTCATAGAATTTATTTTTACTTACTTTTTTCCTTTTATTTCCTTTTGAAATCTTAGGGTTTTTTTAATTACTCTTAGTGTTCACAAAGCAATCAACCTGTAAGCTACATTGGTTAACTACAGGCCAGTATTCGATATCCATAGCTTATATTCTACAGGGCTCATACCAGTCACAAAAAGATTCTCGTCAACCATAAGACATTAAAAAAATGTAATAATTAGGAATCACATGAAGCAGTCTTTAAAACCCAATAGTAATCAAGTCTACAAATACTTAATAAATAATTTTCTAGGCAATAGATATCAAATGAAAAAAAAAAAAAAGAAAAACCAATTACTTAACTTCTATCCAGTTGAAAGGTCAGAATATTTTGGGAACCCATTAGAGGATTACTTAATCTGGACAACAGGTCATATTTTTGGAAAAACTCATATCAAAACTGAAGTCTGAAGGATGAGTAGTAAAGTAAAAGAAGATATGGTCAGTGTTCATCCTGGTTATTCATCCTGGCTGAAGTACAGAGGTAAATAGGTGAATAATGAGAAATGAGCTAGAAAGAGGCATGGAGAACATTATAAATGATGTCTAAGGAATTTGGACTTTATCCTAGGAGCGGTGAGGAGTCATTGAAGAGTTTTAATCTACATAGTGATACATTCATATTTGTGCTGCAGAAAATTCAAGGCAAGGAACAACTGAAAACTATTGTGGAAATCCACTTCAGAAAATAATAGCAGGCATTCTAAATTAAGATCGTGGTAATGGGTCTGGAAAGAAACAAAAGATGCAATGGTGATTTAAGTTTAATTCAAAAGGATTCATTAGATTGTATGATGAAACATAGATATCAAGGGTGATGCATATGTTCAGGGCTTTGAACACTGATGGTGGTGCCCAGTGAGAAGGGAGGATGAGGAAGAGCTGATTTGGAGATTAATATTAAATGAGGTCATGTGTTCAGTTTCGACATACTGAGTTGTAGATATTTGCAGGGTGCCCAAGTAGAGATGTCTGCTAAGTGGTTATGTTTACCTGGTGCTCAGGGTTTTAAACTGAGCTAGAGAGAAATACTTTAGAAGGTAGGAATCATTGGCTATATACATGATTAAGTGAAGCCATGGGAGTAGGTTAAAATCAAGGGAGAGTGGGTAGAATGAGAGAAGACACCAATAATTAAGGGTTGGACAGAAGAAGAAAAGCCCTCAAAAGAGATTGAGAAACATCAAGAAAATACTTTCGGCGAAGCAGAAAGCCAGAGTGTATTTTCATGGAAAGCTGAGAAAGAAAGCATTTCCAAAATGAATTGGCTTCAGAGAGGTCAAATAAAATAAAGATCGAAGTGTGGTTTTGTGTTTTTGGGGGGGTTTTGTTTTGTTTTGTTTTGTTTTTATCCACCTTAAGTGGAGCAGTTGTGGGCAGAGCCTTGAATTGAAGTTGAGAAGGTGATGACAACAAGCACAATTTGATTCTAAAACAGATGTGATCCCAAACTAGGTCCAAGAGAAATCCCATCTTTAAGACCAGACTAGAGCATCTTTAGAATTTAGTGAGTCAGAATTCCTGGTACAAAACAAAACAAAACAAAACATCTTCATAAGTAGTATATCTGGCCCAAGTAACTAAAAGGTGAGTTCTAAAACGTTAGTGTATTTCCTAGATTTGAGCCAGTTCCATATTTTTCCATATATAGTTCCATATTTTCTTAAAATTTCTGAGCTCTCCCACTCAGAGAAGGAGCAAGGTTGAGTCTTACCCATTAGAGCCTGTTTGTCCTATCTGGTAATGGAAATACACAGAACACCCCCTGGCCAGAACTATTTTTTAAAAGGCAAATCTTGTTACCCTCTCCTTAAAATCCTTTAATAGCTTCTCATTTGCCTTGGGACGAAACCCTTCTCATGTTCCAAAAAAGCCCTATTTGATCTAGGCCCAACCACTTTTTTTGCTCATCTCCGAACATTAATTATTAATATAGCGTTTACTGGGCTTCATTTGCGTTATGTTCTTCCCCATGCCTGAAATTCTTCCTGTACTCTTCTTCTAGTTATACCTACTCTTATCTTTAAATCTCAACTCGAATGTCCCATCTCTTCCTTTATAGCATTTGTAACTTGAAATGTGTGTTTAGTCTAGCTCTAGCAAAGTACCCAGCACATAGTAGTCATTCATTTATGTGAGGAAGAGAAGCGGGTCCTGAGATGTCATGATGCAGCCACCCAATTCCAAGTAAAAGAAAACACATGCTTCCAGTATGCATATTCAACAATTCAATTAGCCAGTTAGCTAATCCGCAGCAACTGTGCATTGGGCACTGTGTATTTGTAATGGTCTAATAAAATGAATTTAGTTAGACTTCATGTCTGAGATCACTATATGTGTTTATCCTAAGCTATACATAATGTAAAATAAAATTATATATTTAATGGCAGTTGATTTACTCTTCCTAAGGGAGTTAATTAGGGTCATTAATTGAAAATATTTATCCTGTGTAAGAGGAGTTGGTTATTTGCTGTTTTTATATTTTTAGGATTTCATTTATTCATGCAGATAGTATGGGGCATAATTTTCAGGAGTTGAGCAAACTTCTCATCCATTTGCTAAGAAACTGGTTACTGAGAGTATGTACTGAGCATCTGAAATTTTTTTTTTTTTTTTGCCTAGAACTGACCCTTATGAAGATGCAAGTGTTCCTTTGTAACTGTTCTGAGATAGGCATGCCACCTCAGCAGGATTAGGATGACAAATTATTCTATCTGGCATTTAGCTAAGCCTCAGCACTATGAGATCACTTACCTTTAGAAGTAATTTAATCTAACCTTTAATGTTGTGCTGGGATTTCTTCTACACCATTTCTAACAGGTTGTTATCTAGTAGCTATATAAATATAGTGATACCTGTTCATAGGTAGGGCTTATTACCCTACCGATAAGGCCTTCTATGGAGGTGCTTCAGTTTATCTCTTATAAATTATAACAGACATAACTGAATTTCAGGTATTAATTAGCCCTGATTTGGACACTATACCATTGCTGGCCATGTTTCTTTGTAATGTCGCTTTTGATTGCTGCTGAACTAATCTTCACTCCTACTCTATGTATGGGGATGGGAAGAGTAATTAATAGACTGTATTTATTAGAACAGTTTAGACTTATAGTAAAATTGAGCAGATAGTATAGTTTTCAAGTATGTGTACTGCCTCCCCACACACACAGTTTCCCCCATTATTTACATCTTTTATTGGTATGGCACCTTTGTTTCATGAAACCATATTAATACATTATTGTAACCTGAAGTCCATAGTTTACATAATGGTTCACTCTTTGTGCTGTATAGTTCTATGGGTTTTGAAAAAATGCAAAACGTCATGTACTCACCATTACAGTATCATACAGAGTAGTTTCACAGCTAAAAAAAATTATATGCTTTGCCTTTTTATCCCTATTCCCTGAACCCTAGGCAATTACTAATCATAGTTTACCATAGTTTTGCCTTTTCCACAGTATCATATAGTTGAGATCATAAAGTATGTAGCCTTCCAGATGATCTTCTTTCAGACTTGCTTTATTCACTAAGTAATAAGCATTTAAGTTTCCTCCATGTCGTTTCATGGCTTGATAGCTTACTTTTCATCACTCAATAATATTTTATTATATGGATGTACCACAGTTTGTTTATATATTCACCTATTGAAAGACATCTTGGTTGCTTCCAGTTTGGGGAAAGTATGAATAAAGCTGCTATAAACATTCTTGTGCAGTTTTGTTTGGACATAGGTTTTCATCACTATTGGGTAAATACTTAGGAGCACAATCACTGGATCATATGTTAAGATTATGTTTAGGTTAGTAAGAAATTGTCAAACTGTCTTTCAAAGTGGTTGTATCATTTTGCGTTCTTATCACCAATAAATGACGAGTTTCTGTTGGTCTACATCCTCACCAGAATTTGATATTGTTACTTTTTGGATTTATGAGCCATTCTAAAAGGTTTATAGTGGTAGCTCATCATTTTAATTTGCAATTCCCTGGTGCTACATAATGTCCAGCATGTTTTCATATGTTTATTTGCCATCTATATTTGTTCTTTGGTGATGTATCTGTTCAGATCTTTTGTTCATTTTTTTAGTTGAATGTTTTATTTTCTTATTGTTGAGTTTTAAGATTTCTTTGTATATTTTGCATACTAGTCCTTTATCAGATATGTGTTTTGCAAGTGTGTTTTCCAGCAGAAAAAAATGAGTTTTTCATTTTAATAACATGTTTTTTTATGGATCATGTTTTGGGTGTTGTATTTAACAACTCATTACAAACCCAAGGGCATCTCAATTTTCTCCTATACTATCTTCTAGATGTTATATAGTTTTGCATTTTACTCTGTGGGCCTTGATCCATTTTTTAGTTCCTTTTTGTGAAGGGTGTAAGTTCTCTGTCTAGATTCATTTTTCTCTCACATGGACATCCAATTGTTCATGCACCACTTGTTGAAAATAATCTGTCCCTTGTTCATTGAATTGCCTTTGCTCCTTTGTCAAATATCAGTTAATCATATTTGTGTGGGTCTGTTCTCTTCCGTTGACCTGTTTGTCTTCTTTCGCCAGTATAATGCTGTCTTGATTGCTTATAGCTTTATATCAAGTCTTGAAGTTGGATGATGTTAGTCCTCTGACTTTGTTCTTCTTTGTATTGAGTTGGCTGTTCTGGGTCATTTGTATTTCCATATAAACTTTAGAATCAGTTTGTCAGTATCTACAAAATAATTTACTGGGATTTTGATGGGAATTGCATTGAATTCATTGATCAAGTTGGGAAGAATTGATATCTTAACAATATTGAATCATTTTACCCACTCACATGAACTCTCTCTCCATTTATTTAGGCCTGCTTTGATTTCTTTAATCAAAGCTTTCCTCATATATATCCTGTACATATTTTGTTAGATTTATTATATGTAAATATTTAATTGGGGTGTGTATTGAGTTTTAATTTTAAACTGCAATTGTTCCCTGCTGTTACATGGGACAGCAATTCATTCACTTTATATTAACCTTATATCCTGCATCCTTGCTGTATCGCTTATTAGTTCCAGGAGTCTTGTTTTTGTTGAGTCTGAGATTTTTCTCCATAGACACTCATGTCATCAGTGAACAAAGTCATTGTTATATCTTCCTTCCTAATCTGCATACCTTTTTTTCCCCTTTCTTGTTTTATTGCATTAACTAGGACTTACAGTACTCTGTTTAATAGGAGTGGTGAAAGATGACATTCTTGTCTTTGGGGGAAAGCATGTAGTCTTTCATCATTAAGTATGATGTTAGCTTCAATTGATTTTGAATGTTGAACCAGCCTTGCATACTTGGAACAAATCCCTCTTGGTCATGGCACATAATTCTTTATCTATTTTGTTGAGTTTGATTCGCTAACATTTTGTTGAGAATTTTTGCATCTATATTCACAAGAGATATTAGTCTTTAAGTGTTCCTTTCTTGTAATGCCTTTATCTGGTTTTGTTTTTAGGATAATGCTGACCTCAGAGGTTGAATTAGGAAATGTTTCCTCTGCTTTATCTGAAAGAGATTGTAGAGAATTGATATCATTTCTTCCTTAGATTTTTTTTTAGTTTTAAAACTTTTATTGAGTCAAATGTTATATACCATAAAAATCACCTGTGTTACATCTACAATTCACTATTAATATATTTAGAATTATGCATCATCACCATAACCTAATGTCATTCTTTTTTCCCATCTACATATATTTTTTATTGTTAAATTTATTGGGGTGACATTGGCTAGTAAAAATTACATAGGTTCCAGGTATACAATTCTATAATACATCGTTTATGTGTTGTGTTTTGTGTTCATCACCCAGAGTTAGTTCTCTTTTCATCGCCTGTATTTGAGTCCCCGTCACTTCTTCCCCACCCATCCCCCCTTACCCTCAGGTAACCACTAAACTATTGACCGTGTCCATCAGTTTTTGTTTCTTTGTTGCTTTTAGTTTTGTGTTTCACATATGAGTGGAATCATGTAGTCCTTGGTTTTTTGTTTTTTTTTTTTTTTTTTTTTTTTTTTTTTTTTCGTTTTTTTTTTTTTTTGGTCTGGCTTATTTTACTTAACATAATGATGTCAATGTCCATCCATGTTGTCATAAATGGCCCTGTTTCATCTTTTTTATGGCTGAGTAGTATTCCATTGTGTAAATGCACCACAACATTTTTATCGAGTTGTCTATCAGAGGACACTTAGGCTGTTTCCATGACTTGGCCACCGTGAATAGTGCTGTAATGAACATTGGTGTACATATATCTTTGCAGACTGAGGCTTTCAAGTTTTTTTGGTAGATACCCAGAAGGGGGATTGCTGGGTCATATGGTTTTTCATTTTTTGAGGAACCTCTGGGCCAGGTTCTTTCTTTTTTGAATGTTATTGATTATTGATTCAATTTCTTTAATAGATAAAGACTTATTCAGATTATTTATTTCTTCTTGTGTGTGTTTTGATAGTTTGTGTCTTACAAGGAGTTTGGTCCATTTCATCTAAATTTTTATATTTTTGGACATAGAGTTGTTTATAACATTCCTTTATTATCCTTTTAATGTCTTTGGGATCAGTGGTGATGTTCTCTCATTTCTGATATTAGTAATTTGTTTCTTCTCTGTTTCTTTTTTGTTTTCTCTTGATTAGCCTGGCTAGAAATTTATGAATTTTATTGATTGTGATAGGCCAAAAACAGCCCCCCCAAAGATACTCACATTAAATCACTGCAGTCTTAGAGTGTTACCTTACTTGGCAAAATATATAATTAAATTAAGGAATTTGAGAGGAGGTAATTACTCTGAATTATCAAGATAGGTCCTAAATGTAATCATATCTGCTTGTAAGAAAGGCAGTGAGAGTTTTAAGAGAGACACAAGGAGGAGAAAGGTATGTGAAGAGATTGGAATGATATAGCCACAAGCTAAAAAATGAATACGTACTCTTTTTTAAATGTTCACAGAACATATACCAAGGTAGACCATATTCTGAGTCATAAAATAAATCTCAATTTAAAAGAACTGAAATCATGCTGACCAAAATAGAAAAAGAACAGAAATCAGTACCAGAAAGATAATAGGCCAATCTCCAAACACTTGAAAACTAAACAACACATTTCTAAATATTTCATGAATCAACGAATTCCCAAGGGAAGTTTTTTAAAAAAAATACATGAAAGTAAATTAAAATGAAAGTACAACATACCAAAATTTATGGTACACACAGCTAAAGCAGTACTGAAAGGGAAATTTATAGCACTAAAATGCATACATTAAGTAAATTGGAAATGTATCAAGTCAACAATCTAAGCTTCTACCTCAAGAATCTAGAAACAGAAAAGGAAAAATAAATGCAAAGCAAGGAGAAGGAAGAAAATAATAAAGATAAGAACAGAAAGAAGTATATAAGAGTAGAGAGAAGACACATTACCAGCATCAGGAATAAAACAGAGGATATCACTATAGACTTCACAGATATAAAAATGATAAGGGACTACTATGCACATAAAAATGGGAATTTATAAATAATCAATTATTTTCTCAAAGAACACTGACGGTTGATACATGCAGCAACCTGGATGAATCCACAGAGAATTACACTAAGGAAAAAAAGACAATACCAAAAATAACCTTTCAGTTTATGTGACACTCTTACAATGATGTTATAGAATGGGAAAGAGATTAGTGGTTGTTAGGGATCAAGGAGGGAATGGGATGGTAGGAAGGTCAGGAAACGTGAGGGATCCTTGTGGTAACTGTTTTGTATCTTAACTGTATCTATGTCAGTATCTTGGTAGTGCTATAATTTTCACCAAAAGTTACCTTTGGGGGAATGTGGGTAAAGGACACCAGGGATCTTTCCATATTATTTCTTGCAACTGCATATAAATCTACAGTAATCTCAATAAAAAATGTTCATTTAAAAACATTCTTCAAAAATGAAATGGAATGGAATGTGGGTGAGGGGTAGCAGTGGAGTATATGGAGCTGCATGTTAAGATAAGGAGAAAAGGAAGGGAATCAAAATTGATGTGATTCTTTTAATAATACTAGAGTCCTCTTGTTCAAATGGAATATTTAAGCAATGCTGTTCAATAAATACTTTTTATATTTCTCCTATAAAGAAACCACTGTGTTGGGCCCTAGAAGGAAACAAGAGTAAAACATGGTCCTTTCTTCAATACAGCCACTCCTCACTTAATACCCTACCTGTTTAATGATTGCTTGAACTTAGGACCAGTTCTCCAGCATGGGCAGTCCCCTTTCTCAGTCTGTATGAGTCTCATGAATCTCCTTTCTCAGTCCTAGTCTCATTCCCCTAGTCGGTTAATATTCACTACACAAAGCATTCACAATCACTCAAGACTACATATTTTGTTTCTAAGTGTGGTGTTGCATGATATTTATTGAAAAGTACATACTCTATGGCACCACAACACACCACAAAACATCCACTTTTTCAAGCTTCTCGTTTATTAACCAATTTGCTTAACGACCTAGTCGTAGGAACAGAACTCCATTGTTAAGTGAGGAGTGCCTAAAGTATTAGTCTCTAGAAGGGAAGACAAAACAAGTATACTGTAGCTTTTAATATAAGGGATAGTACAAAGTGATGAAAATAATATAAGGGATACAGAATGGATACAGGAACTTAGAGGAAGGAGTGTCCCCTTGGGCAGAGGTGCAGGATATAGATCATGAGTTCATGATGGTTGTGGCAATTCATCTGGATCTTGTGTGGTGATAGGGCACATGGAGAGATAGGGGAAGAACATTTAGCTGGAAACAACAGTGTGAACAATAATCCAGTGTGAAAAGTGTGAGGGCATGTTCAAAGAACAGTTTATATTTATATCTGTCTACAATAAAAAGTTTTCATGGGAGAGGTGGGAAGAAGTCTGAAAAGAGAAATAGAACAGAGTTTTGGAGAGTTACAACTTGGGATATCAAACTAGAATTCTTTATCCAATGAAATTATCCTTCAGAAGTGATGGAGAAATAAAGACTTTCTCTATAAAACAAAAACTAAGGGAATTTTCATCAGTACACCTGCCTTGCAAGAAATGTTAAAAGAAGTTCTTTGGAGAGAAGGCAAATCAAATAGGTCAGAAATTCATATCAAATTAATTGATGCAGTAAACTAGGAATGAACACTAGACACTGCCCTCTCAGAAAATGTACATTTAGGATGAGGTAACACATACTTCTTTGCATACTTGCTTTGTCTTTATTTATTTTAACTCAATAAAAACAAGCCAAACCTGCCTCTTTTTTCTTTCAGAATGGTTTAAGAATGTTATCAGTAAGTGTTAAAGGTTAGGAAAACTAGTTTACCTCTCCCAAGTCATGAAAAACCTGTAGAAACAGGCATTTGTTTTCCATCACAGCATTTATAAAATGTCTGAGTGTGGTATAAGATTTTATACAAAGTTAATTATTTCTTTTAAAAATTATACAAGTGTGAATTCCTATTCTTTGTCAGGTATTATGCTAGATATTTTTATATCGATAAATTACCTCATTTTGTTCTCATATTAATTCCATGACATTTTTCTGATTGTTTTAAAGTTGAGGAAATAAATACTCAAATGGGTATTTTCCCAAGGTCATACAGAGTGAATGAGGAAACTGAAACTTTGAATCTACTTCAAAGTCCAAATCCAACATCTTTTCATCTACATCAGGTTTGACATTTTTGATTTATTAGACTGGGTAATTCTTTGTTGTGGGGGTCACTCCTCCGCAATTTAAGATGTTTAACAGCATCTCTGGCCTCTGCCAACTAAATGCTAGCAGCATCTCCCCTCCTTTACATCTGACAGCCAAAAATATCTCTGGACATTGTTGCAGTATGTCTTCTGAAGGACAAAATTACTCCTGGTTAAGAACTATTGGTCTGTGCTGTGGTAGCTTACCTTTACATTTTTAATCCAAAAATAACAGGTCTGGCACAAATAATGCCCCTTTTTTATGAGCTGGTAATCTATACTAAATATTTTATTATAAAATCATAACTCAAATGCTTTTGACTCTATAATCTATTCCAAATCTTTTAATATAAAATCATAAGCATGTATGTTTATGATTTTGTAATAAACTTATAACTTTAGTCCAGGCATTACTTCTGCTGGACCCTATATTCAATTTTTAAAAACAGCATATATGTAACACATTTTTTATTAGTTGAGCAGTTACTGTAAATAAATGAAGCATAAGCAGAAGAATAAGTACGTATTGTGGAGTGATGAGTGAAATGATCTTATACAAGGACCTAAGTAATAGTGCCATGGAGACAAGAGAGGAAGCATCACCACTTGATATAAGTAGAAAAGTACTAGTTGCAAGAATAAGCTGAATTCAGGTGTGACATTATAATCAAGAGATAGAATCCATGAAGCAAGTAAGCAGACAAGCTGAGAAGAACATAAATATCTGCAAGCAAAACATAAAAGTGGGTCATAAACCTGAAAATTTCAAGATATTTTAAGCTGAGGCAGTACAGAGAGTAAGGGACCAGGCAAATAGACAGGACCACCGATGTGAGGGAATGGACCAGCAGACATTGAAATGAAAACAGAAGCCACTGCAGACAGGAAATCTGTTGCATGCCTACTTATCCGAGTAACACCCATCAAAGGACTTTTTCCACCTGGGCCTGCTACTTGACTCAATGTGGTGAGCAGCAAGGAGATAATATGCAGTCTCATTTGATGTAGACTTGAATTATGATAATATGAAAGTGCTAAGTAAGCATATTTTTAAAGTCTTACTTTTTATACTAAAGTAGAAAAAATAAGTTCATTAAGAATTACATAAATTTTAAACTGTAAGAGTAAATTGAAACTTTATAATATTACCTCATTTTCTTCATGATAATCGGAAATTGTTACCATCCTATGTCAGTATTGTGTGAGCCACACTATCGGTTACATGCTTTGGAAATTTCTGAGAGTGATTTAATGGCTCTTCTGTTTTATCATTTATTCTTACTATAACTTAAAATATTTCCCCCTACAATGTCATTTAAGCACCAGTGAATTGAATGTTACTTTCATGCTTAAATTGCATCTGGAGATCAGTAACTTTAAAAAGAAGTTAAATGTAATATGACTCTGTAAAACTAAACAGTATGGCCCTGTTGTCAATTTAGGGAAAAAAAACAACACTAAAATAAAAATTTGCTTCAACAGTTAATATGCTGGAAATATATCTCCTCTACTTCACCTTTATTCCTCTAAGAACATTTCTTTAGAATTATAAATATTTTGATTTATTGACGTTCTCTCCATTAAATAAAATGCCCTATGTAAATGAAGTATTAGTATGTTGGAATTGGGAACTAAATCACAAGATGAAAGTAAAAATCTACAAATTATTCTAAATTCTAAGAAGGAAAATATTAGGATTAATGAGACAGAATAACAAAGAGGGAACATCAAAATTTAGATTAGAGTCATGAAAGGTTTATCTGAGAAAGGAGTATGCGTGCTGAGACCTAGTAGGAGTTTAGTAGGAGTTTGCCAGATCGAAGAGGGAAAAGCATTCCAAACAAATGCCTCAAGCAGAAAAAGGCTCAATGTACTTGAGAAACTGAACTTCTGGCTAAAAGGTGAGGAGGTACAGATGATACGGGGCTTTGTAGCTCGAGGCAAGTGAAGCGAGTGTTGAAGCCCCAGAAGAAAGACTGTGTGTTCAGATTCTGGCTCTACTAGGTATGTGAGGTTAATTAAATTACCTCTCTGTTTCAATTTCTTCATCAGTAGGAGTTCTGTTATAGATTGTTGTTTTTAGGGATTTATTCTGAATGCAATGAGATGCTATTGCAGGATTATTCAATGGCATTATCTAATTTATCTTTTAAAAGCTCACTCCTGCTACTGCTTCTACTTGAGAAAGCCTTTGATGGAATTTGAAGATTTCCAAGGCAATTTGAATGATGAGTAGCTTTTGACCCTTTAGACTAGGGATCCCTGGACCACAGACTGGTACTGATTCATGGCCTATTAGGAACCGGGCCACCCAGCAGGAGGTGAGTGGCTCGCAAGTGAGTGAAGTTTCATCTGTATTTACAACTGCTTTCTATCACTTGCATTACCACCTGAGCTCCACCTCCTGTCAGATCAGCCACTGCATTAGATTCTCATAGGAGCGCAAACCCTATTGTGAACTGTACATGTGAGGGATCTAGGCTGAACGCTCCTTACGAGAATTGAATACCTGATGATCCTGAGGTGGAGTTGAGGCAGTAATGCTAGTGCTGGAGAGTGGCTGCAAATACAGACTAACATTAGCAGAAAGGTTTGACTGCACAGAGACCGTAATAAATCAATTACTTGCAGACTCATATCAAAACCCTATCAGTGAGAGGCAGTGGCAGGCTTTATACTGGCAAGTGAGCTGTATAATTATTTCATTATATATTACAATAGAATAACATTATTAATACCAATAATAGAAATAAAGTGCACATAAATGTAATTTGCTTGAATCATCCCAAAACCATCCTCCCTTAACCCTGGTCCAAGGAAAAATTGTCTTCCACAAAACTGGTCCCTGGTGCCATAAAGGTTGTGACTGTTGCTTTGGAGGAGTGGGTCCCAGTCACAGGTCCAAATGAGAAAAACCAAAACTGAGTATAAATTTGCCAAAAAAAAAAAAATTAAATGATAGAAGAGTAGGACGTGATCAACAATTAGAGAATTCAGTCGGAATACCTTGACCTTAATAATGATGAGATTATTAAAACTGAATTATTAATTCTAATATTTAATTGGTTAGAGGATATTGAATAGTGTTTTAAATGCTGAATTCCCAAACTAAGATGGCCCACTGTGAGTTTTAAATGATCATATATGTAAGATTAAATTATAAAAGAATAGGGTAGGCTAAGATTTTTTTAAATAGGACACAAAAGGCATTGTCATTAAATTAACAAAGATAAATTGAACTTCTTGAAAATTAAGAATTTACATTCATCAAAAGACAACATTAAGGGAATGAAATATCACTGCACACCTATTAGAATGGTTAACGTTGAAAAAAATGGCAATCCCACTCTGAGGGAGCTTGTTAGACCACTGGAACCCCCATGCCTTGCTAATAGGAGTATAAATGGACATAACCACTTTGGAAATGGTATGCACTATATATGAAATCTAAACATACCTACACTCTTTGGAGAAATTCTACTCCAGAAATGAGTACTTATATCAATTATATCTCAATAAAGCTGGAGAAAAAAATAGGTACTTAGGTCCATCAAAAGACAGGTACAAGAATATTAATAGCAACAATAATGAAATGGTTTAATTGTGGGATTTTATATAACAGAATACTTCATAGCACTAAAACAGTAATAGACTACATGCAACAACAGGATAAATCTCATAAATTTTATGCTATGTGAAATAAGGCAGACAAAAAATTTAAGAACAAGCAATACTAATCTTAATAAAGGTTGATTACTTTGGGAAAGGGGAATCAACTAGAAGGAATAGGGTAGGTTTAAGTATATATGTGTGTGTGTGTTTATCAAGCTTAATACTTTAAATTTGTTTACTTTATGTAATTTAAAATATAATTAACAAGCTTGTCTTTGAAAGGTTTTTTGTTTTGTTTTGGTGTCTTTCTTTCTTGAATCTTTCAAATAGACTAAGAGGGTATACTGAAGGAAATTTTAAGTATGAATAGGAGGGATGCAGAAAGTGTGAAAAGACATAGAAAAATAGGAAAATGAGCAGGAGACAGGTGTCTTTAGGCATTTGGGTTGATAAAAGAAAGAAATGAAGTAGGAATTAGATGAATAATGTGAAAACTACAATGAGAGACACTTTTTTTACACTCTGCAGATATGGCCCTATACAACATTCTTATTTTATATGTAGTAATCAATTGACCACAGTTTAGCAGCACTCATTATTTTTAAGAACTAATTTCAATCCTGAAATGACTTATTTTGGAATGCTAACTGTCCTTTTTTCAAGTCCATCTTGTTTCTGCATGACACCTTCTCTAAAGTAAACACACTGGAGAGGCTTATGGGTTACTTAAACAAAAAGAAGAAATTTATAATTAGTTTGAACAGTTTTAAATAAAGTATCAGAGTAAATATTCAGCCAGTGATAAAGTTCCCTGACTAACTTTTTGCAGCTTTAAGAGTTATATTACTTCATTTCACATCATCAATCTGTATTATATAGTTAAGTTTTTTTACTTCAAATCTCCCCATCGACATTTCTTTTGTATGCATATACTGAGATGATTTTATTTAATAAAAAAAAGAACATCTCCTGAGTGGATTTTATATTTCCCTTATTAAATATTTATATTTTCAAAATGTCTTTATTTAATTGAGTAAGGTGCTTGGTGCCATTTCAATATAACCTCAGGTGTTAGGTGTAATGACATATCCAAGATTTGACCTTTAGCATTTTAGGATTCTATTTGTCTGCATTTTCTTCTGCATTCATTTAGTCTTCATTTATATGCTGTTTCTCTGTATGACTTAATGAATGGATGTATTTGGCATAAGATTCATTAACAAAAAGAAAATATGTCTAAATATATATTATTTCTGCACAGTCTGACTAGTGGTTTTAACTTTATATCTCAGTTGTGACAAGTAGAAAATGCTTTGTAACAGGGTGATTGGTATTTGTACAAACCTCATTCCTTCTCATTAAGTGCTCCGCCAGGTAGACCCCAGACCTACTGAACTGATGATACCCATTCTTTTCCCACTTCTTTGCAGTCAGCTTATTATATTCTTTTATTTACTGAGAGATATTTCAGTTTTCAATTCTCTTATATACGAAAATTGAATGTAATATTTACACTGATATAATTAAATTAACATCTTGCAGATTCTTTTTGTATGCCTTGGTAGCATAGATAATCATTTGGGTAGGTTTCAGCCTGGAAGCAGAGAAATGGAATAATTATCATGTATAATATTGTGATGTAAAAACCGTATTTTCATTTACCCATCTAAGTAATATCTATATTGATTTTTAGTAATGTATATTTCTAATTGGAGAATTTTGTTAAATTGATTATTGATCAGTCAGCCTACATATTTATGTTTATAAATTATTTATTTTTGTATTTTTCTCAGTTTACACAAATCTTTATCCCAAGAAGAAAATTTGAAGGATCAGTTTAACCATACCCTTAGTACCTATGAAGAAGCTTTAAAGAATAGAGAAAACATTGTTTCCATCACTCAACAACAAAATGAAGAACTGGCCACCCAGCTGCAGCAAGCCCTGACAGATCGGGAGAACTTGGAATTGGAGCTTCAGCACGCCCTGGAGACTGCCCAGGTGGCCAGTGACAAAGTTCAGAAGTGAGTAAAATGATCTTGCGTTATTTCAAAAGCATGAAACAAAATAAAACAAAAACATTTTTTTCACAGCTATATAATATATTATTATTCATGCTGCTGATAGTTTAAGACAAATCAACTTTTTTAGGCTGCCTATCATGTCTGTATTTGGGGTCAAAAACCCATTTACTTGGGAATCATAGTTAGTGTTTAGAGCAAACCACTGTCATTTAATAACTGGTCTTTATCAGTTCATGAAAGGTATACTATTAAAATCATTTTCTAGGTAATAGACAGTTATTGGCAAGGGAAGAGGCAGACAGGTTACCAATTTAACTCATTTAGTTTCACCATAATCCTGCTTGAGTTGAGATTATCTGTGAGTTTGTAGTCTGAGACCTCTAGGCACATAAAAAGGTGGTACACTAAAATTAATTTTCATGTGTTGTTCTTCTAAATTACGCACTACAGCTTTTCACAGTGTATAATTATATTTGGTTATTTTCAGTGATCTTCATATTTTTATTAAAATTTAAATAAAGTTCCATAATCAGTCAGTCCTTATGATAACCAGCAAAATATTAACAAATAAAGGAGTCACTTGTTAATCTATGGGACTTGAACATTGTAGCAGCATTTTCTAAAGCAGCTTTAATGTAATAAAGCCTGTCATTTTAACTGAGCGCTTCTTTATGTATTGTTAACAGCATTATATCATTCACATACCTAATCATCTTCAATTTCTAAGGATACCTTTTTCCTTAACAACTTTTTTTAAATTTCACAGTATGAAGTAGTGCTGACTTCAAGGTTTCTTATTTCTCACTATTTTTATTTGAAAACAAGTCACCTCAACCATTTCTCCAATATCCTTGAAATTATATTTTGAGTAATAGCCCAAGGTCAATAAATCTGCAATCAAGATCATTTTAAAACAGATTAGGAATTGTGCATATTAATCTTTATTATCAGTGTACCTTAAAACTTTTGATTTATGGTATTACATTTTTTGTAGATTTCAAGATTAGGTTTATACTCAGCCAGAAACTCTTATCCAGTTATTTACAATGTACATTAATATTCCAAGAACACCAAGATATATAAATAGATCTATTTTCATTGTAAACTACAAATCAGTAACTTTTAACAGTCAGGATCTGATTTAGCTGTTTGCTTAGAATCTACAAATAATTACAAATTTCAAGTGTAATTATTTTTACATTTTTATG
This sequence comes from Lyroderma lyra, assembly GCA_004026885.1. Lineage (NCBI taxonomy): Eukaryota > Metazoa > Chordata > Mammalia > Chiroptera > Megadermatidae > Lyroderma > Lyroderma lyra. The sequence goes on from PVJL010000300.1 coordinate 451,380, forward strand.
TATGTAATCCTTCACATGTAATCCTTTAATTTGTATACATAACTAAAATTCTCTACAACAGTGTTTCCCAGAGCGTAATTAGATCTCTGAAAAATCTTGGGAAATGTTGTCAACCTTTTATTTTTTAGATCTCATCAACTATCATTATCATTCTATAAGGAAATAACATTGTATACCAAAAAGTAGAAATAACATCATCTCAGATAGTGCTTTAAATTGAATAAGTTTTACCTTTTGAAAAACTTACTATATTGTCCTTATTCTTCACATTTAACCACACAGATCATAATTTTTCAATGGAATGACATGAATTCATGGACCTAGTTTAAGTGTAACAATTATGTCACTTATAAGAATTAAACGTTAAATTTTAATTTAAATGTTAAATCTTTTATTCTGATTTTCAGCAATAAGACATAGATGAAATATATTAAGCTTTTGTTTTTGTATACAATCTACTATATTACATTTTTAATTGTCCTCAATTGAGTAGTGTATCTTCATTGCACTTAATGTGGACATCAGCCTGTTTTATTGAGTTTAAGAGGATAACCTTCAAGGAAACCAATTTATAATACTTAGATGGTATTAGTATTCTCTAATCTAAAATTTTTATTACTAGTAATTATTTTTGGAAGTCCTTTGTAAATGTGTTAGTGTTCCAGGCAATAATTATAATTTAAATTAAAAATGTCCATATTTTCCCTTTTTCCTTCACAACCCAATTTCTTGAATAATTGATCTACATTGACTATCTCAAATTTTTCAATTCTCATTTACTCCTCTTTTACTGAATACACACACTATGGTTGCTCCTATACTGGAATTGTTGTCCTTAAGATTACCCATAATTTTCTAACTTAAATTCCATGGCCCATTTCTAATTATATGCTTATTATAAAATTAATACATCATCATGATAAAAAATAAGTGAAGATACTCATGTATAATATCTTCAGTAATATAGCATAATGGTTTAAAAACTCATGCTTCATATTCAGAATGCGTAAGTACGAGTATGTGAACTTGGTCATTTTATATCAAAACACTGAAAAACTTAATCATCCTGTGAGATTCAGTGCTGCATAGAGGATAGAGACAGGCTTTGCGGTCTAGTCAGACAGACCTGTGTTTGAATCCCTGCTTTCCTACTTATTTCCTGTGAGCGGCAAATTACTTAACCCTTGGAAGCAAAAGTTACTCAGTCGAAAAATTCGGACAATAGTACTGGCTTCACAGGCAGGGGTCAGGTGAGGAATAAACTGGATAGCAGGTAAAATGCCTCGTTCAGTGCCAGTTACTTTATTGTAAGCACTCTATAGCATATATTAGTGTCATCATAATCATCAAACTAGCAAGACTAATTCAATCTCCCCTTCCCTACAAAGTCTTCTCCAACTTCCTAGAAAGTTAAATCACTCACTTCTGTGTGTTGTCATAGCATTTTTGTTGAAAATTACTCCCCAGAAAATAAAGCCCTCCCCATGCCTCTGTGCTTCCTGTCTCAGTTAGCGGTCTTCAGCAGTGTCAGCACTGTCCTTGTTCCCTCACTCTTACCATTCACATTTACTTTGCCATCAATCCCCGGAATGTCTACTGCTTCAGTATCTCCTGGTCCCCTCCACTCCATCCTCACCTGTTAGTACATTAACTCAGGCCCTCATCTAGACTACTACAATAATCATTAACTCGTTTACCTGCCTGTAACGCTCTCAAATTTACCTTTCCTACTACCACCAGAGTTGGTTTGTCTAAAACATACATCAGGTTGAATTACTTCTTTATTTAAAACTTTTCAGGGGCTCTTCCTCCTCCACAAGTTAAAGTATACACAACGTAGCATAACATATGAGGCTATCACTAGCCTTCCCCCATTTTCCTAGTAGTGTTTCCTCCCCCCAACCCCTACCACAGTATCTGCACGTGCTGTTTCTTCTTCTTGGAGTATGTTCCTCCCTTTAGTACCTGCTGGATTTTTGTTACTCATTAATGTCTACTCTGTTACCTCTATGGTGTTTCTTTATTTTTTCATTCTTTATTGTGTTCATAGTACTTAATCCATACCTTTATTAGCAGCCTTAATCATTTCAGTGTTGTAATGGTTTTGTCTATCTGTTTCCTATCTACTCCACTCTCTGCAAAATTGAGCTTGCCCGAGATGTGAACAGTGTTCTATTCATCTTTTTTATTCCCACGTCCTCCAAATACTCTGGCAGGTGCTTGCTGTAAATGCTTATGAACAAATGAACTAGAACAATTCAATAGTATGGTAGAATGACAGAACAACATAAAAGCAGTTCAGATCAGGAATACACAGGAAAATTTCAGCTGTGCTCTAATCTGCTTTAAGGCCAAGGTAAAAAAATTTTTATCCCAACCCAGTATCCAGAGGTTACCATTTTCACTGAAGTGTATGGCCCTTCATGTCTAACTCTACTCACTGGCACCTTTATCCTTTCACTCTCCTCAGAGTTGTGATATCTTACTTCCTAGTGATCAGCTTTTAACCCTTGTTCTTACCACCAACCTCCATCAAGTTTAATTACATTTAAAAGACCTGAAATCTTCAGTAATAGTGGAGAGAGACCATATACTATTGCTAAAAAGTGTAAAATTTTTCATTTATATTTTATTTTATTTTAGAGTCAAATATTTCTTAAGTATTTTTAACCTATAGGAGTACAGCTGGAAAGGAAAGTTGTACAGGATTACCATTCATAAATCAGCCAATATTTATAGGGGAAAATGTAATACATGTCAGACCTCATTACCCAAAAATAGCTTCATGACCCAGGTGTCATAAAGCCTAAAGTTTCACCAGCAAAAATCCATTCCCTTGGGTAAGCATTACTCTTCTTATGTATATCTCTTTTAAAAATGCAGATGCTTTTATTAAAGAGAGATCACATTTTATTTTAGATTATGGATTGCTCTTTTGATGATCCTGAATGCACTTGGTTTAGAGAGTTATGTGGAGGAAACTAAGAATAAGTTAAGAGCACAGGAAGTTTTTGAGAAAAACTCTTAATAGTTTTGTCAAGGACGAATACATGATTTTCATTTATTAAAGAGAACACTGACACACTATTTCATTAATCAATGTGTTTATCCCACGAGAGATTTAAAACTCTTAGCTCCTTATCCTGTATTTTATTTTCTATTTGTCTTTTCATCTACAGATAAGCACCTTTTGGCCAAGAACAAAAGTTTTTCGAGGGATTTTAAAAATATATTTTATTGTGCTTAACATGCCCAAGCTAAACATAGTTATTTAAAATAAAAGTATTTACAAGAAGGCTTATAAGGTCAAAAGATCTATCAAAAGATCTGGGTTTTACAATGAAATAATTTTTGTCACATGTCATCTTTCCTGTGGGCCGATTTTGATTGCTTTGATTCACATTCTCTCATAAACTATTATATAACTGTAAAATGGATGTATCAAACAAAAATATGTAGGCAAAATGGTATATTTTTAAATAAATTTTCAAGAAAAAATATATCAACTATTTACAATTGTTTCTTTCCATACTTTTAAGAAATTAGCTACTTAAAATTTGCATGTGTTCTACTGATTTTTAATTGCATAATTTAAATATCAAAAATTAGTATAAAACATTTCATTTTAAAATATAATGCATACTGCATCTTTTGAGTGGTATTGACAGAGAAAGAAAAAAAGAACATGTAAAGCTAACAAAAACTTTCTCCTGCATTTTGGCCAAGTACTAGTTTTTGTGAAGAAGTTGAGATTACAAAGAAATTGTGATTTCTCAGCCTGATTACTCTGCCGATGGGTAAGAACTGTCTGTAGTTCTCTTTGAGGTGTCAGGGGAGTCGCCATAGTGTCACACAAGGGTTCTTAGCATAGAGCAAACATACTTTCCACAAACTCAGCTACTTAATCTGTTTGCAGGTTGAATTATAAAACAGGATAGATGACTCCGGGTGCTGGGAAGGGGAACAGAGCATTTCCACAGTTTCTTGATTTAAAAAAGAAAAAAAGAGCCTGCTATTATTATTTTAAAAAAAGAAAAGCCTACGGTTTTCATCAAAAGATTTCACCTAATTTTTTGTTTTGTTCGGACTCCAGAATCTGATTTTAACCATAATGAAAAGCAATTGTGCTAAAATATTCTTACATTGTTTAATATGAAAAATATCAGTGAATATTTTTATAATTGTATTGTCTTTTCATTAAAATTATTCTGCTTCCTTGCCAACTTACCTGTGATATTTTTCCTATAAATTCTTGGTTGGACTGTAAGTTGCAAAGCAATATTAGACTTGTCTGAACACTGTAAATACTTGTTGATTCAATCAAAGAATAAGTTTTATAAATTCTCAACTCAGCATAAGGTTTAAATCAACATTTAATATAATGTTGAAAGTTGACTTTGATTTATTGCTAATAAATGGGATGATTTAAACCTTTTCTAAATTGCTTTTCACAATTTTTTTTGTTTGAGATTTAAAAGCTCTGTGAAATATAAAACATACCTCAGAAAATAAAAAGTCAAATAGTTAATTTATTTGTAATAGTTTGTGTACAGTTGAATACCCCATTCAGCTTTAGAAGATATATTCTAAATCTAGATCTAATTAGATACAGCTTTATTATCATTTATAGGTGGAAAATGGACTCACATGACTCCTAAGCGATCATTGTTAAGATATACAACATCTAATATGCTTAATTTTTCTTCTTGAACATGATATGCTTTTAACAATTTAATATTCTGGATTTGTAAATCATAGCACATCTTTAAATTAAATACATATTTAACTTATGAAATACATGTCTTGTTGCACTCTATCAAACAAATATGTATTTCATTTGAAAAATGTAATTCCATTATATATTTGTGTAGTGGATCACCTTTCTCATCCACTGAGTATATAAAGTAAGTCTCTTTAGATCTGCTTTTATTATATAGCAATATCTACCATGTTTGGTAGATATATAATTATTTTTTTAATAAAAACTAAAGAATTTGGGCTTAACACCTTGCTTTAGGAAATATCTCACTTTGACATGAAAAAGAGACATAGTTTTCATTGTCTAGTTCATTCCTTTTTTACCAAGGAAGGATTAAGGTGGGATTATTAAAATGGAGCCTAACCTAGAATTTGAGAAATTCCAATGAAGTGGAAAGTGAAAGATCCAGGCTATAGAAGAAAGGGGATCCTTTAAACCTAAGAATCGGCGCTTTCCCTGGTAAATTCCCTTTTATAGTTAACTTTATAGAATGAATCACAAAGAGCATGAAAGTAAGGACTAAAAAATTAAATTACCACACAGCTTCTTACATTTGATCTGCTTCTTCATCAGAAACTATCTTTCCGTAGGTGATCTAGAGTTGGACTAATACACATTTCTGCCTTCTAATGTATAATAGATAAAACATGTTTCAGATGAGCACAATGGAGAGGAATGAAAGAAAACAAAAAAGTAAATATGAGAGAGATCCATACTGTTTAAGATTAAGTAAAATGCAGAAATTTTTGTTGATTTTCCGTTAATCCCAGTGTTAACAGTAATTTAAAGTCAGAGATGTAGTTCCTATTATTTTAGGGAAATTATAGGATTCACCTAAAGATGATTATGTACATTTTAACTGGAATTAGACAGGCTAAAACACATACAACAGGAGTTCTTATATCTCAGAGGCATGTGATTTTCACACACATATATATGAAATAATATATTTCTTAGGGTGGCCATATGATCTAACAAATATCCTTTTCCTTGGTGCTGTTCTTAGCTCCAGTTAAAAGCCTTCTTGCTGTTTAACCCTTGACAGGCTACATGGCTCTAGCATGCATACTTCTGTGACGCTAGAAGAATTCATCTATCTTATCTGAGAATAGTTTTAGAATTGGTAAAAATAAGATACATGAAGTGATTTGAACTTCCTTGGAAAGGTAACAATAGTACAAACCACTAATGCACTTTAGAATACTTTTGTTATAGTAAGGGAGGCAAGGAAGCTATTGCAGAAATAGCTTTTTAGAATTTTTTAGCATTCTTGCTTGGATGTTGCTCAATCTCATTATACTTGATAATTTACTCAGAACTTCCTTCTTTGTTTTTTCTATTCTTAAACACACAGAAGAGCAGAAATAATGTATCTGTTAATATAGAAAATTTTTCTACATTTTTATACAGGGTCTAGCATAAATAATGCCCCTTTTTATGAGCTGGTAATCTATACCAAATCTTTTATTATTAATACAAAAACTACTTTAAGAAGACCATTCCATCTACCGGAACCTGTATAAATCAAGGTCTGGTTTTCTTTTAATAAATCCTTAGTATATTAGTATATTCATCTAAAATCTGATGGACACTTCCTCACTAGGTATAGGTTTTACTTTAAAAATACAATTTTTTAAAAAAAGAGCAAGTAGAAATACAGATTTCACTAGAATTCTAGGATTTTATGTTTGATTATTTCTCTTCACTTGGTCAGAGATTTGGCCATGTGCATATTTGGGCCTCAGTAAACAGAATGAAAGAATCTTTTGTTTATTTCACTGTAACTGTCCAATAAAGAAATCATAAACATTGTCCATTCATAAATTTCACTCAAAGTCATTTACATTTAAAGAGAAAAAATAATTCTATAACAGTGTAGTATGTGATATAATAGCAGTTGAGATGCATTATCTTTCTTTATTATATATTCTTGAACAGCTCAAGAGAAACAGGTTTTTCTTTAGTTCTTACTAAACTTACAGTTGTGTTTGTTTGGTTTTTTTACTGCTTTGGCATTTATACCATTCAAACTAATAGTTCTTGAAACATCATCATTATTCGACTTTTTCATATGCTGCATGAACAGTATTCTAAAAGCATATGAAAGCATATGTTATTTCTCTCTATGTTACTATTTATTTGCCATTTAACAAGCTACATAGTGATTTTATATATGTGTGTGTGTGTGTGTGTATATGTATATGTGTATTTATTTAAAATCATGAAATATTTCTTCCTTAAATTAAAGTGGTCTGCCTTCTGAGCTCTGTGTATTTCATATCAGTCTTCCAAGAAGTTCTCTAGTACCATCCAGAGGGCCTAATAGCACAGTTCAAGAACAAGAATGAATCTCTGTATAATCACACCACAGTGTGAGGTGACCGTAAGGCAGAGAATTGACCAGATACACATATGGGTTTTAGGAAGACTTTCTGAAGCTCTTTTTTAACACAGCTGTGAGAAGAATGTGGCTAAGACCCAATAGTCATTCTTGAGTAGAACTAGCAAAGGAAACCATGAGGAGAAGGGAATTTAACACATGGGTGTAAGAGAGTAAGGCTTCATTGATAGGATCTGAGGGGAATGCCTAATGACTGGAAGAATCAAACTTGGCAATGAAAACACAAAGCTCTTTTCATCAATTCAAATGCAGACTCTAAAGCTGCAGATGGTCACCTCCAGCCTTGTCTATTCAGTGTGAGGTTTTATAAAATGGTACTTTGGTGAATACTAATAGATCAAAACAAAGATTTAATAACGTAAAGATGTTGTGTTCATTTTTAAATGAGTATACAGGTCAATGTCTCAGAAAAGGATAAAAAAGTGCTTTTTACATGTAGGTTTAAGCCTTTTTGTTATTTTTCAACTTCAAAAATAAATGACATTTATTTTCAAAAATAAATGACAAAAGTACAGATTGTGTATTAGGGAAAAGAGCTCATGTTTTGAAAAAAATACCAAAATCAGGGTTTACAGTTACTCTCATTGATTTTATTGCTTCTGTTTGAGGACTCTCGATGTATAATGTTTGTTAATGTTATCCTTTGATGTTTTCTTGAAGCCCATTGGATAGGATAAATATGTTGCCATTCTCAAGGATGAATTAATCAATTTAAAAATTTGGGCCAAAATATTTTATACTTGGAATAGAACTTTTTTTCTTGGAATAGAACTTTTTTTCTTACCTTTCCAAAGAATGCAGAGATACATTATTTAGTACAAAGGCACACTTTGAACTTTAATGCAGTCTTGAAATTACATTTTTACTACTTTATATTTGATTTTCTAAAATTTTAGAAATTCATTACTTTATGTATTAAAAGGTATTTCACTGTATTCAACTTGTTACTTATGCTTACATAAGTAAATCTTACTTTAAATTAAAATTTGGTGTATTTTTTCAGAATAAATTTTATTTATTAGACTTGGTTAGCACTTTATAGTTTCTGAAATTATTGAGGTAACCCCAAACAAATTAAGCTTAATTATCCAAAATAAGCTTAAAATATTGAACTTAAATAATTTATTAATAGCTTTCATATTTTTACTATAATGAAGCAAATAAAATGAGTAAGTCTCTATTCCAAATACCTTTATCTAGTATGTGACAATGAAAAGGCTAGAATTGAAAGTTAAAGGGAAGGCAACTTAGTACCTACTAGAAACATCAGTGAACTAACAGGACCTTTGACTGTCATAAATTGGGTATGTACAAGTCATTAAATTGTGTTTCTTCTCAGTTTCGTCTGAAAGTAAAGCTGGTATTTTACCCTGTTTTCTTCAAAAAGTGGCTTTGAGAACCAAATAAGATGTATGTGCATAGAACTTCTTTAGAAAGTATAATCTGTTCTGTAATGCAAGCTATTGGCTGAAGAATACTTGTTATTTGTATATTTTAAATAAAGTTATAATCACCTGGTTGAAACAAGAAATAGTGAGAAAAATAGTATTTTAGCCTCAGAGACATAATGTAAATACCATATAACATTGGAAAACAAGTTTCTTTACATAGATCTTTGAAGTTAGGACTAAACGAGAATTCTGTGCGTTCTCATACATTACTGTGAGAATGCAAAATGATTTTTTTAAGAAGTCCTATGGAAAATTTGATAATATCTAACAAAATTACATAGGTATTTACCCTTTGACAAAGGAAAATCGCTTCTAGGTGATCTATCCTGAATATTAACCAATGTGAGAATTACAGTATTATTTTTAATAGCAAACAAATAACCCAAATAAACAGAATAGTTGAATAAACTATGGCACATAGTGGAATACAATGCAAGTATTAAAAAGTAGAGTAAGGGAAATGTCTACAGACTAATACTAACTGATCTCTAGGATATTGCTCACTGGAAAAAAATCTAGTACTTACAATATACTACTTTTTTTTTTTTTTTTTTTTTTTTTTTTTTTTTTTTTTTTTTTTTTTTTTTTTTTTTTTTTTTTTTTTTTTTGCTTTTTGGTATGTGGGTAGCTCCCTGGCTGGGAATCGAACCCAGGCCGCAGCACTGACAGCGCCAGCGCCGAAGCCTTAAGCCACTACACCATCAGGGAACTCCCCTACAATATACTACTTTTTATGTGAGAAACAAGAAGAAAAAGAACAGGAGCTAATAAATATGGCTACCTTTGGAGGCAGATGAGATACATGCAGGCATGGGATTGGAGTGCAACTTTTCTTTATTTTTTTTAATTTCATTTTTTTAATTGTTAGACTTAACTGGGGTTACATCTGTTAGCAGGAATTGCATAGGTTCCAGGTGTACAATTCTACAGTGCATTGTCAACTTGTTGTATAATAGGTTCACCACCCAGTGTGAGTTCTCTTTCCATCACCATATATTTAGCTCCCCCTCCCTCCTCTCCCACCCTCTCCCCCTTCTCCCCTCCCCTCCCCACTTGTCCCCAAATAAACGTTAAACTATTGATTGTGTCCATGGGTTTTTTGTTTGTTTTTTTATTTTTTCTTTGTTGCTTTCAGTTTTATATTCTGCATGTCAGTGAAGTCATACAGTTTTTGGTTTTTTTTTCTGATCATGCTTTTTTGTGTAGTTGTGACTTTTTAACCATGTATATTTTTTAAATACTCAGAAATTTAAGTAAAATAAAAATGTAAATGGTACATATATGCAGTGGAAAAACCATAGAAAGGATGAAATACTGCCATTGGGACAACATGGATGGATCTTGAGATAATCATGCTAAAGTGAAATAAGTCAGGTAGAAAATGTTGAGAACCTTATGATTTCACTGGGATATAGAACTGAAAGCAACAAAAGCTCATAGGCACAGACAGTGGTTTAGTGATTACCAGAGGGTAAGGGGAGTGATAGGTGAGGGTAAAGGGGCTCAAATATATGGTGATGGAAGGAGAATTGTCTTCGGGTGATAAACATATAATGCAATATATAGATGATGTATTATAAAATTGTGCAATTGAAACCCATATAATTTTACTAACTATTATCATTCCAACAAATTTAATTTAAAATATAAAATAGAAATTAATCGATTTTATGAAAAGATCAATAAAATTTATAAAACTCTACCGGACTGATCAAGAGAAAAGAGAGAAGACACAAATTACCAATATCATAAACTAAATGTGGACATTAAAAACTACACGTACATTGAACAAAAAGACAATAGAAGAAATCAATGCGACAAAAAGCTGGTTCTTTGAAAAGATTAATAAAATTGACAAACCCCTGGCTATATTCACTAAGGAAAAAAGAGAAGACATACAAATAAAATCGGAAATGAAAGAGGAGAAGTTATGATAGATACTACAGAATACAAACGCGCATACAAGAATATAGTGAAGGACTATATGGCACCCAATTCAATAACCTAGAAGAAATGGACAAGTTCTTAGATCTATAGATGCTTCCTAGACTGAATCACGAAGAACTGGAAAATCTAAATAGACGGATCAACAGTAAGGAAATTGAAACAATCATCCAAAAACAAAAGTCCAAACCAGATGTCTTCACTAGTGAATTCTACCAAACATTCAAAAATGATTTAATACCTGTCTTCAGACTCTTCCAAAACAGTGAAGAGGAGGCAATACTTTCTAACTCATTTTATGAGGCCAACATTACCCTATTACCTAAACCTGGTGAGGATAACACATAAAAAGAAAACTACAGACCAGTATGTCTGATGAATACGGACACAAAAATCCTAACCTAAATACTAGCAAATCAAGGACAGTACATTAAAATGATGATACATCATAATCAAATAGGGATCGTTCCAGGGGCACAAGGATGGTTCAACATACACAAATCAATATGATATATCACATAAACAAAATAAATGAAAAATGATATGATCATATCAATAGATGCAGAAAAAGCATTTGACAAGAGAGAACATTCTTTTATGATTAAAACACTTAATAAAATGGGTTTAGAAGGAAAGTGCATCTACATAATAAAGGCCACATATTAATATAACAAACCCTCAGCTAGTAATCATACTTAATGGTGAAAAACTGAAAGCTTTTCCTCTATGATCAGTAACAAGACAGGGGAGCTCCCTGTTACCACTGCTATTCACCATAGTATTGGAAGTCTTACTTAAACTTATGGACCTTGGATTTACAGAGGATTTTATGAACTTAACCTCAAAGACATGGAAGTAAAAGCAAAAATAAGTGAATAGGGCTATATCAAACTAAAAAGTTTCTGCAAAGCAAAAGAAACCATCAGCAAAACAAAAGGGAACCAACTGAATGGGAGAAGATAATTTGCAAACAATACCCCCAGTAAGGGGCTAATATCCACAATATGTAATATCAAAAACTCATACAACTCAACAATGAAAACATTTAATTAAAAAATGGGCAGAGGATCTAATAGACACTTTTTTCGAGAAGACATACAAACAGCCAACAGATATATGAAAAAATGCTCAATTTCATCAGTGATTAGGGAAATGTAAATCAAAACCACAATGAGCTACAACCTCACACCTGTTAAAATGGCTCTTATCAGTAAGACAAGGAATAACAAGTTCTGGAGAGGTTGTGGAGAAAAAGGAATCCTTATACACTGTTGGTAGGAATGTATTAATAAATTGGTACAGTCACTATGGAAAACAGTGTGAAGGTTCCTCAGAAACATAAGAATAGAATTACCATATGACCCAGCAATCCCTCTTCTGGGTTTCTATCCAAAAAATGTGAAAGCATTTATCTGTAAAGATATACAAGGTTGGACAATCAATTTCATGACCTCATCCTAGAAAAAAAATGCTACATACCTCATTGCTAAGTATCTACAGTCGAAGTACTCCCCTTGGGAACTTATGCACTGCCACCAGTGCCTAATCCATCCTTCAAAGAAGTTTTGGAACTCTTTTTCTGGAATGGCCGTCAGAGCTGTCATCCCCAAAATCTGAAAATTAAGTTTGCAAACTTGCCACCATGCTCTTACATTGGCAGCACTGTACAGCAACTTGGTAAGGTTTCATAACCTTGCTAAATATCCAGAGAAGTAAATGGAAAAGCTTCTTTAACTAGGTAAGGAGTCTTAACCTTGGCAAGGCCATGACACCTTACCAAATTGTTTGTACAGTGCTGCCAACGTAAGCACACAGTGGCAAGTTTGTGAACTTAATTAAAAATATGAAAAATAGAAGCATTATTATGGCTGGATTTTTTCCAGACGGCCCTCATATAATTTTATTATCCAGTGTCATCTCAATAAATTTAAATAAATAAATAGTAAAACTACAGTTACAAAAAAGAAATGTGTAGTTGCACTAGGGTCACAATGGCCAGTAGGGAGAGACTGACTGTAAACAGACATGAGGATACTTTCTGGGATGATGGAAATGTTCTCTTTGATAATGACAGTGGGTGTATACCTATACCAAAATCCATCAACTTGTTCATTTCAAAGTGATGAAGTGTACTCTATATAAATTGTAACTCAAAACTGATTAATAAAGAAGTAATAAGTAAAAAGAAAAGTAAATCCTGATAGTGAATATAAATAAAAATAAGTATACCTAATTGTATTTCAAATTGATAAAATACTTATAGAGAGAAAAATAATTAATTTCAGTGTCTTTTGATCATCAGACTCTGACTACATCCTTAGTTTCATAAATTCTAAGGATCAAAAGAAATACAAAGAAATCTTGAACTTTGCTCAGTGTGGTCATACTTAGTTGTACTGCTTGTTATTAAGATTTTGAAACTATTTTATGTATATTACTGGATTGAGCAATTAAGAAATGTTAGGAGCCAAAATTTTCACTGTAAAATAAATGGCTTTAAGAAAAAGAAGCTATAATATTATAGTAAATTTGAATTGAAACAATATAAATTCATGACTTTTGTAAGTATTTTTTCTTAGCTCTATCCATTGGAAAGGCCTTAAAAGCAATGGACACACTTAATGCCCAGATTTTAGTTTCTAAATATATTTCCCGTTAGAGGGGAACAGAGCTCCTAGGTCTATTGCAGTGAAAGTACAGTGCATCTAGAATATCTTTTTGTGCCAGAAAGCAAGAAAATACTCAAAGATTAATAGGGTCATGTCAAAGGACAGGGTAACCAGCTTGTAAAGGTTTTCACTGACCAAATTTGGGACAGTTTATGCATCAGAGAAAAGAATTGTATTCGATTATAGAATCTATAAAGATACTAAAAAAATGGAGGGTGGAAAGGAAGAATCCCTTTTTGTACAGAGGAATGGCAGTTAATAAATACAGATAGAATGACAGAATTAGAAAATTACCACGTTGTGACTACCACTGTAATTAATTCAAGCAGAGACCATCTGTCAGCCATGTAATGAGTTAAAAGAAGCTATTTTGGTACTAGAATCAGTCAGTCTAGTTTGAGAAAACTTACTTAGCATATACCAAGGAGTTTAAAGCTTAAAAATCAGAGAGGGCTTAGACATGGGAATTTAGGATGTCAGGTACCTTTGAACAATATGTAGTGATTTATTATTAATTTATTTTAGAAGTTTTTCTTATTCAGATATCTCTGCTTATGTAAATGATAGCAGGTAGACCTGAAACTATTCAACCTTTTATCAAAATTTATCTTTTAAAGAAACTCACTACAATTTAAAGAAGCTTTGCCTTATAGACTTTATTAGTATTAGACTATATGCTGATCCTTTATTTCATACTTTATCATAGAGTTTTTGTGTTTTGATTTTTTAATATTGCATTAAAATATTATTTATTTTGACTAATGAATAATGTTTTACACTCCCTTAAATTTTTCATCTAAATTAAGTGCCAAATTCACTCACCTCACCACAGTTCTTGTCCTGAATGCTTTATAAAAGATGAAAAAGGTACTAATGTAGGAAAAAAAAAACTCCTAGTTTGTCTTCATTCAAAAAATAATAATAATGGTAAGTAACCCTAGTTTGTATGATTGCTACTGAAGAGTGTTTCACGTCCAGACATGATAGTGATATAGTGGAGCTGAACTACTGTGTTTCTTCCCACCCTGTGGAACTTGGCCAGGTTTTTAATTATATATTGGCCAGAAACCCCACCACTGTCTGAATTTCTGTTTTTTACTTTATGATCATTATCTGCACACCTTTGTCAACTGTTAGTTTGTCTTTATTTTATTTCCATCATCTGTGTACATCAGTCATCTATCAGCAGTAGGGTTGTGCTTGTATTCTAGACCCTAGATGTTGATTTCAGTTTGAGAATATATGGTTTTTATGAATCAAACATAAATAAGGTAGAGGAAATTACTACAACAATGCCAGCTTATTAAGTTGAATATTACCTTTATTTTATAGGCCCCTGGCTTAGTTTGAAGTTTCAAGGTGCATTGATGAATTATCTCCACTAGTCTCCCAAAGGATGTTGCCGGTCTTTTGAATTAATTTTGAATAAGGTTGATTTGTATTCCATTAATCAAAATTTGAAATGTTGACATTAGAAAATTTCATTCAGTGCTAATTATATATAACTTTTATGAAAGGGAGGAAAGAAGCCTACATTTTAAAGTTTAGTATCAGCCTAAAGCCCTATGAAAACAGTAGTGAGTAGCATAATAAGCCATCTTAATAAGATACCTTAATAAAACTAACCAGTTATTCTATCTAGCTTGCTGCATTTTACTTGGCAGTATAAAAATCAGTCACTCATTTACTGCATCCTTAATTGAAACTTTTCTGGGTTTAAAATAACTGAAAACCTCAGCAATGTTTTCCAACCTTTTTTTGACTCTTTGAATTCCTTCAATAGTAATACATATTCTCTGGCTAGAGCAGGGGTGTCCAATGTTTTGGCTACCCTGGGCCAGACTAGAAGAATTGTCTTAGGCCACACATAAAATACACTAACGCTAATGATACCTGCTGAGCTAAAAAAAAAAAAAAGAAAAGAAAAGAAAGAAAAAAAAGACAAAGGTCTGTGCATAATTTTTGTAAGGTTTTAAGAAAGTTTACAAATTTGTGTTGGGCCACATTCAAAGCCATCCTGGGCTGCACGCAGCCTACGGGCTGTAGGTTGGACAAGCTTGAGCTAGAGTTTTGTGGTTTTGTGGGATTTTTGCATTAGTATAAGATAAATAATTTTCATTGATCATTTTATAAATTGTATTTAAATGCAACTTTTAATATTCATAATATGTAACATCATATGGTGTTTGCCTTCAGCTGTATAAGAAAAAGCATAAATTTATTGTTTTATAAAGGTATTTGAGAGCTGTTGGGAAAAATCCAGTAATAAACGCCTTTCTTTTCATATTATATGGCTGGATACTTTCCAGACAGCCCTCATATTAAGTTTGGTTTAGGGGCTCAATACATATAAGAAAATAGATTAAAATTTAGTAACATTTTATGACATAAAATAACTGCTTGAGAGGTGATATTTGGAATTAACATTTTACTTTTACAATGAAATAGTAGTGATATTTTTCAGCCTCCATTTGCTGGAATATTTCCATAAATACCATATTATGGATGTTTTAGTTTTCATTTCAGTATATGTAAAGCTAAACTTAATAAGTGTTATTATTCCAGTCTTTTCTCTCTTTAACTTAGTGTTTTTAAGTAACAGGTACTAAATAGGTAATGTGAGTAGTTTGATCAAATGAATACAACGTACAGATCTCGAGAAGAGAATCTTGAGGTGATTTTACAGACTTATTGTTATGCCTCTCATTAATTTATATTTCCACATCAGTGCACTTTCTGCTACCTCTAAGTATTCAGTGATCCAATAAGTGTGGAAATTAAATAGCTTAGAAAGAAAAATTATGCTCAAAAACAACAGGTTGACCCGCTATGTTCAGCTGAATTATAAATCAAATGAGGAACTGAGTCATGAACATGCTATGCTGATCCCTTAACTTCTGTTTTACTTACTCATATGCACTCAGAAGTCCTCAAACTAGTCCATTTTAAAAGGGTTAATAAAGAAATAAAATAAAAGGCAAAAATGTTTAACACTACTTTTATACTTTGAGTTCAAAAATAAAACTCAGAACGGATATTACCACCTTTGGCACATGATCACCTGAGAAGTTTTAAATTACGAAATGAAAAAAATAATATTAGAGAATTTCAGTATATAGTTTTGCACACACTTTTTACTTGTCAATCTTTAAATGTGTTTAAACAACACATTTTATGTTGTTTAAAAAACATTTATTTCCTCAAAGACATAACTTTAAAATACTTTCATTATTTATTAACTAGCCCTCTCAATACACATTAAAGTCAAATAAATTACCTGAATCAGTTAAATTGGGATATAAGTTATTGAAAGAAAGGGATCATTTGCTTGAAAAAGTAAGTTTTAGCATATTATTTAAATGTTAATGGTTTCTTTACATATCTTCAAATAAGAGAACAGATTTCAAAAAAGGAAATTTAATAGTTTATTATAGAATAATTGACTGTATGCTTTGAAATTCTAAGTAAACACTTTTCTCATTTGAGCAAAGTGTACAACTCTAAGACCTGATTTGTTTGTATTAGTGAACTTACCAAATATTAGTTTTTGCTAGTCCAGTTTATACCATTTATCTGTCTGGTGCCAAAACTCTGATTTTGCTCTGAAATATTCTGCAACTTGCTGTTATATGATATTAGCTCCAGAGCTGACTTTTCTAGTTTACTGAGTATGCTTACTATATTCTGTAATTAATAAATCAATAAAACCTTTTGTAACATACAAACTCCTATCTCTATGAAGCAGTTATAAACAAACTGTAAGTGAACACATGAGTCCAAAAAAGGTATGTTGTGATTATATTGACTCTGAAAACATTTGACTTTCATAGAATACATCATTTATTGTGTGGTATAAATTGGTTGTAGTATTGCTCATAATTTTGTGAATGATAAATCCAGTGAATAATAAAACAATAAAAATGTTTATATTCTAGGAATACAGTTTAAGTAATTATTCTAAAGAGCTACATGTTAGTGGTATCTTGAAGCAAATAAATAGATATGAATCATATTTCTTGTTTAGGGAGTGAAACTGGGACCTCTTAATGAAATTAGTATCCTTAGTAATGGAATTTTATATTGCTTTCATACATTGTCTTCATCATATTGTAATAGATACAAAAATAAATTAAAAACTTTTAAATAACCTTTAAGTAACAATTTAAACACAGTGAACTCTACATTGATTAAGTAAATGTGTTTAGAAAGTAATAAAATGCATCAAAGAATTTACTTTAGCAATCATGTCCTCTTTCTCATTTTAAAATAATTTCTGAGGGGATTCCCTGGTGGTGTAGGGGCTAGGGCTTCGGTGCTCTCAATGCAGTGGCCTGGGTTCAATTTCCAGCCAGGGAACTACCCCCCAAAAATAAATAAGTAAAATAATTTCTGTGTAATGTAATATTTCATTACTCATTAAATTTGACCAAGTTTTAGCTGTGTAGATCTTTAGTGAGACTGTACTTCTGTGATGTAACATAGTTTTTGTTTTTTTTTTTTAAATTCATTTTTATTGTTAACTTATTGGGGTGACATCTGTTAGCAAGGATTACATAGGTTTCAGGCATACAATTCTACAGTGCATTGTCAACTTGATGTATAATAAGTTCACCACCTAGTGTAACATAGTTTTGATGCTGTTTTCCTGATAGATTTTTATCATGTTCAAAAATAGACCCTTTGACTACTAGAAAGTAGTTGTTTATAATTATTTGATGTAGATGTGTTATTATTTATTATAAAGTGAAAAACTAAGTATAAATCATTACAGTTGGATTGATTAAAGAAGCAATTAGATGAGATATAATACCCAGGCCAAATATAAATATTAGATCTTGCTTTAGATCTCAACAATGAATGTATTTCATACTAAATAAAAAAAAGATGAAAGAGAAAATTTCTAATAGGTGAAAGACCATGATTTAAATATTTTCCCAATTATGATTACAATAAGCAGGCTCTTAAACCACTTTATTCGTGTCTATTCAACAAATATTTTTTAAACATATATGGTGTGTCAGACACTGGTGAACAAAATCAAACCGTTCCTTAATTTCATGAAGCAAGACTTTTAGAAGAGACAAGTATTAAATATTGAAACAAATAAGTATATAACTATAAATTGTGTTTAATGCAATAAAGCAAAGTTCCCATGAGCCATAAGAGAATATACCAGGGAGATCTAATTTAGATTTGTGGTAGGGGAAGAGGTTTTTTTCCTAAGCTGGGACCAGAAGTATAAATAGGAATTAGCCAGGGGATAAAGCCTTCCATGTGGAAGCCAAAGCAGAGAATGTGATGCATTGGGAGAAACTGAAGGATGATTTTGGGGGCCAGAGGGCAACTTGGAACAAAGAAAAGGGATGGAGTAGAATGCCGAGTCAGATCGCGAAGAACCGCGTAACCCTTGTTAAGTTTTTTATCTGTTTAGTTTTGTTTCTTAACTTATTTAACAAGCAGTGGAAGTAGTTGATAGATTTTAATCAGGGAATGTGTTCTGATTTGCATTTCTAAAAGATTAACTCTGGCTGTTCCAAGGAGGATAAATTGAAATGAGACAGGAGAAGAAATATAGAGACGCATTAGGAAGGAATAGTACTTGGGAGAAATTGTGGACCAGGGGAATGTCGTTAGAGGTGGAACTTGAGATCTGCATGATAGCCAAGCAGTAAGCTTCCCAGGTGGGACGCAGCATATTAAGGAGAACTTCCTAATATTGTATTAAGCAATCTAATGGAAGTAGGATTTATTGAGATTAGGATGACCAAGGAAGAACAAAGTTGAAATGGAAAAACATTTTTTTAATGAGTTTAATTTGAGTAGTATTCAAAACTATTTGATATAATAGTTTCTCAAAGAAGGACTTAAACTTTTAACACTGGTAATTATTCAGAGTTGTTAACAGGTCTGTTTAGGAAAATATTTGGGATTTATATCTTACATTTAGTATTTAAAATTTTTTTTTTTTTAGTTCTTAGTATTTGTCTATTTGTTTTTTTTGTTGTTGTTGTTTTTTAATTCATTTTTATTGTTAGACTTATTGGGGTGACATCTGTTAGCAAGGATTACATAGGTTTCAGGCATACAATTCTACAGTGCATTGTCAACTTGATGTATAATAAGTTCACCACCTAATGTGACTTCTCTTTCCATCCCCTTATATTTAGCTTCCCCACCTCCTCTCCCACCCCCTCCCCTTTCTCCCCTCCCTAACCCACTCGTCCCCAAATAAACATTAAACTATTGATTGTGTCCATGGGTTATTTGTTTGTTCATTTCTTTTTTTCTTTGCTTTCAGTTTTATATTCCACATATGAGTGAAATCATGCAGTTCTTTGTTTTTTCTGTCTGGCTTATTTCACTTAGC
>PVJL010000301.1:0-15337 GCA_004026885.1 Lyroderma lyra
TCCACTGGGGTATGAGTGCCCAGGACGTGACTCTATGGATTTGCAATTACTTGAAACTCTCCTCTGCTCCTGCATTTCTGCTTTAACATAAACATGTAGGTGGTGTAAAATTAATTAGGAAGTCTTGAGGTTCTTTGGAGACATGTGGTGCTATGAAAACAGCTTAGGTACGATTGATCTCTGTGTTTCTCTTAGGCTGGATTTTTGCCTAGCTTTCATTTCTTAACTACAACAGAAGAGAAAAGAGAGAATTTCACAAATAACTAAAACCTTTTACCTGAGGCAGACTTCATTTTCCTTTGCTCAGTAAAATGGCTCTGATTTTCCTTCAGATCTTAAAAACAACTCTAAATGGCCCCTGCAAAATTCTACAAGGCAAAATTTTAAATCCATGCAAATGATCCAAGAAAGTATCTCAATTTTTTTCAGCCTAATTTAACAGTTGGATACCTGGCTCTGATAAACAGTGGGTTTTAATTTAGGCTGTAAATTAAGACAAGAGGAATCGCAGACCCTTCAATACAGTTTGCTATTTTAGGACAGTCTCCTAAGCTTTTGTGCTCGGTGGCGCTGAGCTAACACAAGCTCTCTCCCTGGGAAATCAGCCATCTTAATTGCCCAAGCTTCTATTGAAGGATATCTAAAGTGACCAGAGCCCAGAGAGGAAGAGCTATACTGAAGAATGTTTGTTGCTATTCTCATGTCCTCACTGTTCAGTGGCACACAGAGGCATCTCTACTTTATAGGATCATGTAGTCAGTATCAAGTTATTTTGAATGCCACCTGAGTAAAACCTTGACTTTATTACTATTAAATCACATGCGTACTGTTAAATGATTTATAAACTCTCCAGCTTAGCTTCGTTTTTTACATCTCTCCAGTGATTGCATTTTCATTTTATAATAACGAACTTCTCATAGGACAAAGAAAGCATCCTCCCAAGGAGGTCAAATTCCCTTTTATTTCACTTTCAATTTAATGAAATGGGGTAGAAAGTCACTGCTTCTGATGCTTCATTTCCTGTGGCTTGTAATATGGCAGCCTGGCACTCCTGAGTGATGGAAACCTCTAGGTTGACATCTGGTATTGGGTGATTTCAGACACTTGTTCTGAGGCTGATGTGGAGGCAGCTGGCCTGCAGAGGCAAGCCACAGCATAAGGATCATGCTTGCCCAACTTCTTTCTGAATTTAAAAGAAGAGAGAAAAGAAAGAAAAAAGAAAATAAACTAGGCAAGGGGAACCATTTGCCCAGCATCTGTTGATAGAAACTTTGTCTTATCAACCTCAGACTGTGTGTTCCCAGAAATGTCAGTTTCCCAGGTGACACCACTAAGACAAGTATAATATGGGGTAATGGTAAAGTGGGGAAAATGAAGTAATAACCATGAGAATGTGTCCTTTCTGAGGTAAAAGCCTGTCCATCTAAGGTACAGAGATTCAGTTTTGTTTTGGGGTACATGTCAAGACATCTGGCTCAACAGGTCTTTGATTTAGTCTCAGGTATTCCCAAATAGTCTTTTCTAGCCCTGAATACATAGTTTTCCTTATTTCCAATACCTTCCACAGTTCTCCATACACAACTGAAGTTCAATAATGACTTTGGGAAGACACCTAATCCATTAAAGTTTGTCAGATACTTTAGAAAAGCTTTGATCTTCTTTTAGATCTCTTTCTTTTTTCCTTATGGAAAGTTTCCAGCAATCTGCAGTTTATATTGCATTTGAAAAAAACTTTGATTTACTTTTATGTATTCTATTATGGAATATTTCAAACACAAGAGGAGATAGCGAATAACATAATAAATATCATCATAAACACAAGCAAGCTTTAAAAATCATCTTAACATTTGTCATGTTTATTTTAGATACACATTTTATAGGAAACAAAACGATTCAAATACAACCCTACTCCTCCATGAGTCTGTTCTCGTCCCTGCTCCCCTTTTGCAGAGGGTAACTCTGCTCACATGTTGGTGCATATCACTCTCATGAATGACTCATCTGTATATACTTATCCTTTTTACTACAGAAGTGCATATTTTACCATTTCATTTTATTATGTATGTAAAATGTATTTTACTGTGTGTATATTCATAAAATCATTGGCAACACATTGTATACATAATTTTCAAATTTTCTCTTTACTCCGTGTTATATTTTTCAGGTTTATTTGTGCTTACTCACCTAAAGATCTGCTTTTAAAACATTTTCAGTCTATCATGATCCATATGTCGAATTAGAATACAAGAAATATGAATTATTTAAAAATATGATAAAACAAAGATGCACTAACCACAAGTCCTGCTTTTATTGTTACATTTAATAGGCAAAAATACTTCCTCAAGTTATTATGCAAGTTTCCAAAAGTTTGCTCTGAATTTTAGTACTCATCTTGACTCAGGTTGATAACAAATAATTTGCCACCTGACAGTGGTCTACAGAATGCACTTTGAGTAACATTGGTCTAAATAATTTATTTTCGCCACTACAGATTTTCCCTTTTGTCTGCAGTTGTACCATTTATTTATTCATTATTATTTCGGTAAATATTTGATTTCAGTTTTTGCTGTGACAAACAGAGCTATAATGAATATCCTGACCTATCACATTTCCTGGTGCACAAGGCATTGTGCCCACAATGCAACTGTTTGGTCAAAAGAGATAGACATTTTCATCCTCAGTGTTTTCTATTCATTTTTCTTACACTCCCTTAAAAGAATTTTGAAAACCTAAGAAATGCTGAAAATCTAACAGCTTAAGCTATTATTTAAAATCTTTTGACATGAGTTCAATTAGTTGCAAAAAATATGAGCTCTGGTATCTTGCAAATACTGACATTTTAAAATAAAGTTGTCTTTAAAATGTATTAGATAGAATGTAAACATCAGTAATATCATCCTTATTTTTTTTTAAATAGGATCCTTTTTAAAAATTGTGAATATTACACTGTAGATTTTACTTTGCAAATTCATATTTCCTAAAGAATTTTATGCTAATGAAATATCTTTATGTTTAAAACTATTTTATTGATAGCTTTCATAAGTTTCTTCAACAAAAATATACAGATACCTTGAAATAATAATTTTAATTTTCATATGATATTAGGCTCTAAAAACCTTCTCTATTGAGAGATTATTACAATTATTATTACATAAATGAGCAAGAAAATAAAATACATTAAAATTTTAATAAAAGTAAAATTTTATTGGAAATATATTCCTAAATGTGATAGATTTCAAAAATTAGTTCATATAAATGAGTATTACATATTGCTGAATGGAAGAATGTTCAGTATCAACTTAATTCTCACTTGTTCATGTAAATGTCTATCTGAGGACAGAAGTTTTTTGGTATAACAACAATATGTATTTTTCTGAACTTCTCTATTTACACTAAAATTAAGATAGTGATCTAGCATAATAATTATTAGCAAACTTTTTTTTAGCTAAAATTTCTAATTAAACCTAATTCATTCACCTCCAATTTTGTTGAAAATAAAAAATTAGAAGCCATAGCACTCTCACAAGGATTATTCTTATTAATTTTCTCAATTTTGGGGATGTATACCAAAAAGGCTTTTCTAGAATTTAATTAATACTTAATTATACCTATTAATTTTTCACTTAAACATTGAGTGAAAAATCAAGTCTTTATCTTTGGTAACTTTTGAAAATGCGAGTAATTTTGATAAAATATTTCTACCTTGTGTGCTTTAAATAATTTTGTCACTTGCTTAGAGACATAGACATAAATCAAGACATAAAGGAACGAGAACACTGACTTTCTCATAACTATCATGCAGACGGAACACTCTGAATGGCAGATGGGTGTTTCCCAGCATGTTGATCACTGATCTTGGTTATTGTGCTATACAAGATAATTGAAGTGCCTTCGGTGGCTGTCCTGGATGACCATGATCACATGAGGAAAGTCATTTTGGACCATTCATTCCCAGAAAACATCTGTGCCAACAATAGCATGAGTGACTCCAGGTGAGATTAACAGCAAGACTATCCAATGAAGTGCAGCCTAATTGCAGAATTGTGAATGAATTAATATATTGTTTTAAGCCTCAATTCTATTTCTTTGAAATACCACAGTAGATAATGGATACACAGAGTTTGATTTCCCACTTTATTTTCAAGTTAAATAATTTCTTCAGTATCTTAGTAACTAGAATTTTGAATTCTCCCAGAATATTTTAACACTCTCTTCTGTAATTTGTGTTTAAATCTATATTTTAGTTATTGTTCTGGGCATGTAAGTGTCTATGAAGATATAGAAAAAGACAAAAACCCCAAATAATATCTAAAATAAATATTGACAAATTATCAGATGATCTGTGAATGTTTATTTTCTACTAATTAAATAGAGGACAAGTCATGGGATGTAAAGTATTATACAACATAGGATACAGTCAATGGTATTGTAATAGCTATGTAAGGTGTCAGATGGGTGGTAGACTCCGTGAGGTGTGTAAGTGTCTAGCCATTAGATTGCTTTTTATACCTGAAACTAATAATAATAAGAAGAAAAGAATGAATAGATAGAAAAGATGAGATGCCTGAGGATAGAACTCTGTAAAACATATATTTAGGGGAAAAGGGCATTTAAATTTTGGAAATTGATTTTAATAGCTATTGATACACAAGTTTAAACTATAAAAGGTAATGTTTAATAAAGAATGTTATGAGTTAAAATAGTCAATTTGTTAGGTTTTTAAAGTTTCTTCTTTATTCTCTTCTTTTTTTTCCCTCAGTGGAGTTCTGGGGACTTTTTAAAGGGTCTGTGGCTATTAATTACTGTATTTGCTTCCTTTGTAGTTTCTAGATAATATTCTTGCACCTGCCAATAAAGTGGTTATGATTTTTAAAAATGAAAAAAGCAAGTAGAGGACAGAGATGTATTTAGAACAAACAAGGGCTCACTTGTGCTTCACCTCAGATGTCCTGGTCCTGTAACTAAAGACATTCTTCCCTTTTCCCAGGCCTACTGCCAGCCCTTGTACCCTCCCAGACCCACTATCTAAAAAACTTGGTATCAGCACAAAGTAAATCATGTTAATCTGTACAGAAATTTCTCAGTTTTTACTTCTAATATGAATTCAGGTTGATTACAAAAGACAAATGCCAGCCTCTGCTGCTTTGGGAAATACACCAGAAAAAAATATGATAACCAGCACTTCCAAATCAGTAGCTATTATTTTCATGTAGCCAAATCTATTTAACTATGTTTTTCTATTATGCATAAATGATGTTCTGAAGTTGAAGATTTTAAGACTATTCACATACAGTTTTCTTCTGGTACTACCTTACTTGGTATGCAACATATTTTAGTTCAGGCTTTAGGCAAAACAATAACTAACAAACTTAGGCATTCAAGAAGAAAATTAAGACCAACACAGACATGAGTAGATTGAAAGTTTCCTTAAAGTGTTTTCTGAAATAAAGACTATCAGAAAGGCTGATATTGGGCGTGTCTAAAAAAACCTAGAAAACAAGCAAAGTCAAGAGAGATAAGGTTGTTTGGCAGCAGCTACAGAAAAGATGGTCCAATAATTCAACCATAGGATATGGCATTCTAAGCTTTTGTGTTGGATAAAAAAGAAAGTAAATTGTCTGGAATTAAATTCCCCAAATGGACATTTTCTCATTTTTCCAATTTTCAGCAGAATTATCTTGCATACACAAATATTAAAGTAATAGTTAATGCGATTTTGCCCTTTATGATAATTTTTATGTTTCTAATTATTTTTCTAGATGTCAATCTAGAAAAGAATGGGGTTTTTTTTTGTAATTTATCTGAGAAAGTATAATTCCAATATTCTTCTAAATCAAGATGATGTGGAAATGTTTTGTTTTTTTTTTCCTTCTAGTCTCACTAAGAAAAACCTTTCAGGGGACACAAAAAAATTGGATGACTTAATTTGATTTCCTGCTACATATGCCTTCCCTAGCAGTGAATGGCACACTATTCCCCTGCCTCTACTATTTGTTCAACATACTAACAGAGATTGCCAGTAAGACAGAAGCTCTAGTCTTCCAAACCTATGAATCTTTCTTTCCCACCCCTCCAACACCTCTTAGGATACATCCATCCTAACATATTAACATGTGCCTCACATACATGACAAGGCACCTGGTTCTCGGGCCTGTGTGTGTGTGTGTGTGTGTGTGTGTGTGTGTGTGCGCACGCGCACACACACACACACACACACACACACACGTGTGCAAGTGTGAAATCATTTGTAGTGTATGTTCATGCATATCTAGACCAGCACACAAGAACTCAAGAATGTTTTACAGCATTTGCAAAACGCATTAACATCAACCATCTTATTTTATATTTTTCTGCATGTACTTGAGGTGGAAAAAGCAGGAATAATTGCCTTGCATTATAAAGAAACCCCTGTAAAGAAGTGGGGCAAAATGACATGTTCAAGGTTAGAGTAAAGATGGAGCACAGGAGGGATACCTAAATTCCTGAGTGTCCTTTACCCAGTGTCATGCTGCCCACATGAATGGAAAATGTATTTTCATGATGCCTAATGGATGCAACTGAAGCATGATACTCTTTACTAGTTGTTTGAGGTATATTTCTTTGTGACACATGTCCAGTGTAACTGGGTAGCTTATATAAGGATATATAAGGATTAAATTTCATTAGTATATAGCATATATTTTATTATTCTGAGTATCGACATCCATTAAAAATGAATTTCTGGAATGCCATTGGTTTATGCAATTTTGAGAAAGACTTCTGGAATAATATGTTGCACCCTTTCCTACTAAACACACACACACACACACCACATATATGATATAGTTTATCAGAAGTTAATAATTAAAGTGATTAATTAAGTCTTTGGGGTTTAAATATCCAACCGGATACCTGTCTACTTGTCTAATTTAGTCTAAAGGAAAAAAAATCAGAATTCATGTCATCACACACTTTTTCTTTTTCTGGAAAGTAATTTTATTTGATAGTTTAGATGTTTTTGAAAATGTTGATAAATACAAGGTATACCTGGAGCTGGATGACAGACATGCTTTTAACTAGAATTTTCATTCTAGAATGTAATTTCTTCCAAAAGATCAATCTCAGCCCTCTTGCTGCAGGAAGTTTTTATGGAATGCACAACAAAGAAGCAGGGAAACAGTCTGCATGGAAGACTGTAGTTCCTTTAAAATAAGCTTCTACTACTTTCTGTGAAGTTCATGAAATGCCTTTTCCTCCCTGAAGTCATCTGGAGCGAAGTCAAGGGCTCAGAGTCTCTCCAGGGTCTCCTCTTCCTTGCTGAGCAGACACTGCCTCCACTCAGGAATAATGAAGGCTTCACTAGCCAGTACCTTCTAAACTACAAAAGAGAATTATTTTTAATTCTGTGGAAAAGCTTCTTTCCTCTGTCAAGTTCAACATAAAAATATGCTGCTCCAGGCTGTGCAATCCACTTGACAGCAGAATACTTTGGGGCTTCCACCAGTTCTGTGTGTGTCCTGTGCCTAGGTAGTGACAGTGCCTTTAACAGCATCAGTACTGCAGTGACTGAGTGGAACAGGAATGGCCTGTAGCCAAAGGTGATTTTAGCTCCTATAATTTCTCTTAAATAGAACACACCTCTCACCTGTTAAAGAACTGCTTTCGTGTGGTCTCATACATCTCCACCTCTTCTACCACCTCTGCTGAAAGCTCCACCACTGACTGGTAGTGTCCTCATTGGATGAAGATGTGATCCCCAAATGCTTTTCCACCTTAGGGCTGGCAAGGCAAATATCAGCAAGGTCCTGGAGGCTGAGGGGCGTCTGTGAGGCTGCCTTGAGTGAAGAGAAGACTTGCTATCTCTGTCTGTACATCAATACCTCCTTCCCTGTCTTGATGTACCTGTATCCCCTTAGCCATCCCACAGAAGAACAGAGTAGTGCAAGTGATTGAAGAGATGATAAAAAATTTACAGATAGCCTTTAAAAAATCAGTGGTCATAGAAGCAGGAGTGATTTCATCTTTGGTGTGTGGGTTGGATATAAAATGCCTATTTAATTTTAACCATCGTTATGGAGAGCCAGCTTTGTGGAAGTGGGAGAGAGCCATCTGCTCCAGAAAGGTAGTGATGAATAACACGGAATGACGCCTCATTCAGCCAGCACTCATTGGAGCAGAATTACGTAGTAATCAATCACAGAGTTTAGGAAAGCTGGGTTTGAATACGAACTCTCCCACTTACCACCATTACAACCTCAGACAATTGTTTAACCTCTTTGAGTCTTTGTCCTTTCATCTGCAAAATGAATATAATCATAACTACTTTGTACAGCTCTTGTGAGGATTAGATAAGAAAATGTATGTAAAGTACTGTGTCTGACACACACTGAACTTTCAATAAGTAGTTGCTATTACAAAAATATTAGCAATAATTTCACAAGCAAGATTTCCTATTGAGTCAAGAGCTTGTAGATATTTTGAAACATTCCTGCAACTTCTGTTATTTGCTATAAAATTCAAAGTGAACAGTAATAATATGAATATTTTTTTCTGCTATAATGTTATTATTATCATCATTATAGACCTTTCCAACTCTACATTTCTTACTTCTTTCCTAGTCCAAGATTCTAGGTGTTCCACCAAATTCCCTCAAATCATGACTACTTCACTCTGAGAAAACCTGCATTTGTTACTCTTCTGTTCAGTGTCTCAGGTCCCTGATTCCCCGCAAACTTGATTTTCTACACCCACTTTGCCAATTGTGTTCTGGATAGATATATGGCTAATGGAAGACAAAATTGGGGAACTGGAGGACCATGAGAGATTGAGGGAACGTTACTATGTTATCTTCTTGGCTCTGGGCAATTTTTCTAGCATGGATTGAGTGTTCATAATACCATCTCTCTCTGGCAGAGCTTCTCTCTTCGGTTGCAATTTCTGTTGGGCAGATCCCTGCCATAATGCTAGTTCCCAAATGAACCCTGCTGCCATGAGTGGCTGCTCCTCTGGATCAGTGGTGGCTTTTGTCTGGATTCTCTGTATTCTTGGGCATCTGGTAGCATCACCTCCTTTGTCTCTCCAGTTCTAGAATAACTTTTGACTGATACTAATCTCTGGGGCTTGATGCAAACCACTGGATATCTTCATCATTTTTTATTGTCTTTTAGCTCTTCTATTATTTTGTAACTAATGGCCCATGTTAATGTTCTCTATTGAAATACTTGATCTGGTTTCACTTTCTAATTAGACCTAATTAAATCATGGCAATTCCACAGCTATTTTCTAAGTAACCGACATAATGTAGAAATTTTATTTATGTGAGTTTTAAATTCCAGAGGACATTTTAAAAAGGTAAATATTTAATTATGACTCATTTCTTTTTTTAATTTTAAGAAAATTAAAAATATATGCTCTGGACTTTGATAACTAATTTTATTACTTAATAGCTATATAGAAGAAATTCTGTGTCAAAGACTTATAAGGTGAAAAAATTAAATGAAGTCCAAGACATTGTTTATCCTTATAAGATGAAGAAAAATACTCTTAATTTTCTTTATTCTTACTATTAATATCATGGCTCCTTATACTTAAGAGTTTAAAGTAGAAATAATTCAATTAGTTTCAAATTTATGCTGAATAAAAGAGTTTGGAATGCTAAGCTAAACCTCAAACTTTATGTGTTAACATAGTTTATTTTTCCTCAGTCCTTCACCCATACAGTTCCCCCAAGCTAAATAAACAAAAGAATAATACTAATCAAATACTTAAAAAAATAATTGATAACTAATGTCACCGGAGGCTCACAGGGATGTTCAAGAGAGGTCAACCCAGAGCAGTGGTGACCAAGTTCTTGTCTTTGCACAATGAAGAAATGAAGAGTGAGACAGATCCAAGAAAGCACAGGAAGTTTATTGAAACAAAAGTACACACTTGAGAGGGAAGTGTGGGTAAACTCAGAGTGAGTCACTCTGAGGAAGTTCAGATCAGGGCTATTTATCCCATAGGGACTGGAAGTGGTGACATCCCATTGTGTGGCTGGTCAGTTTCTTCCCAGTAGGTAGGATCCTGAATTTTCTGTCCCCCGCCCCCCCCCCGCCCCCTCCGCCTTATTTGCTTTCTCTGGAACTTCATAGGAACCACAATGTAAATGCGATTTAATGACATTATAATTAGCTAAATGTCAGGTTCAGGTCAAGATGATTAGCCTTGCTGGGTGAAACTGGTTCTTGTTTTTCTCCAGCTGCAGGTGCCAGATATAGACACTTGTTATTTGTGTAACCAACAAGGCACCTCACATTGTATGTAGGAGGGTATTGTCAATTGCCTATGCTACCTATTCTGCCTCATAAATGGTAGCAAATAAATTTCATTGGAAATCTCATTTAAAAAGTCTCATATGTCCAACCTGCTGCTAAATCAACGCAAAACAATTAAACTTATGACCTCCTTCAACTTTGTATTGTAGATTATCTGCAATTCCAGAATAAAACTGCTGTCCATAGGGAAAAAAGGTGGATTAAATTCTGAAGTTTAGGAAAATCATATTAGCCTAACATTTCAAATAAAATACAGCCAGATTCTCTTAGGTAATCCAACATAAGCTTTTATCATTGTGCAAGTGGGTTGTATTCAATAGAAAAAAAGAGCATTGTGTCCTGAGACATATATCTGTTGAATTTTCTGAATTGGTTCTTTTCTGTTTCCCATGATCATTGGGAAAATATTATCAATCTGGCAATGTTATGGAACTTATCTAAAACTGTGGACTATCTGCTCTGATGAATTTATGTTAATAAATTCATATACAATGTTAATGTAAATAAATGCATGTATTAAATTGACCATTTAACACAATTGTGCACTGAGGTAAGCTAGGAATTATCTGTCTAAATTGGTATAGCTAGTGCTTAGCAAATGTTATTGACTTTGAAAAATACTACAGTTCACTAACAATAATTAAGTTCTAATTAAAAATAATTATTATTCAGTAAGGAAATCTACATTAATGAGAGCATTTCTCAAAACTATCTATTAAAGTAATATACCTATAAAATGCATCAATTAGAAAACAATGTAATGTTTTACTGACACATAAAGAGTTGACAAAAGAAGAAATTGGGTGCAGGACTTAGATAGCTTTGGATTTCATCATTACAAAAATGGTGAACAAATATGTTTGAAGGTTAATGCAATAATGAAAGAAACTAAAATACATCATCTGTGTGTTTGTGTATTACCTGCCACCGGACTCCTGGTGACCCTATAAATGAGTGATGTCCACAATATCCTGTCCTCAGCAGCCCTGCTCAGCTCCTGTAGACTCGTGCCTATGGCTTCCTTTCTGGAGTCAGTCTATCTCATTAGATCTTCTCCTGCTACCTTCTATTTTATCCAGCATTATTGTCTTTTCCAAAGAACTCTGATTTCTCATAATGCGCCTGAAGTAGGCCAACTTCAGTTTTAATATTTTTGCATTGGGAATTCTGGGGAACAAGCAATGGGAATTCAGTAGAGGGTCCTGCTAGTTGACAGAGAAGTCCCCTGCAGCTGCTGTCAAGGAGAGCCAGAGAGGCTCTCATGGGAGATTCCGCTAGCAGGAATTGCCTTAATAAAGGAAGGAATCTACTGTTGAAGGTCTCCATTTCATTCATTATTGTGGAATAGTTGCTTTTCACCTAATAAGGAGAGTCAGTTTGCCCCTTATAGCTGTGTATGTGAATTGCTCACACAGTCTAATCTTTGTTCTTAGAGATAGTGATCCTGCAGCTAGGACACATGAAATGAAAACACTGTAAGGAGTGGAAATTGTAATAAAATATTATCAGGGCAGTATTTGGATGATATTGGAAATATCCAAAAGGACCTTAACCAAAAATTGCAAATTATTCCCTTAGACATTATTAAAGTGGATGCTTAAAACATTCTTTATGAGGTGGGTAAGTCATGTGTTATTGTATCATAGTGTCACAGGTTTGTCAACAGGCTCAGAAGGTCATGAGATCTCTCCATCTTAAGGCCAATAGTTAATGAAACTAGGATTCAGAAAAAAAATCTTAGGATTCCCAATCTAAATTACTTTCCTCTAGTCAATGTTGCATCCTGAAAAGCAAAAATACAGTTTAAGAAATAAAGGACACTTTTCCTTAAGTTTGTTCCAAAATCTGAGAAGCATAGTTGTGGGCCAGCAGGGAGAAACTATTTGTGTGAAGATACTTGTGAAACTCAACACCTTATTTGCTAACTTCCTTTGCAGGAGACTTTTAGGGCAGATACTGAGACATACTTCCAGAAAAATCCTTCAGAATTTCTTCTTTGTATTTAGCTTAACAGATATTTGTGAAGGGGTTTATGCTAAATTTATATGATGAGATTTTGGCCTATATTTTCAAATTTTTTTCTGAAATATATATTTCAGAACCTTGCTTTAATCCTACATCTTATTTTTTAAGATTAAAAAAAAAACTTGGAATTAATTGTTGGCAAAAAGTAAAGTGACTTTGCATGCATCAAAGTTCTTTAAAGTGTTTTGAAAATATAAATACACTATTTATCTGTTTTCCCTTTAGGACCTGTGTATCATGCATGCCAGCTATGGTACTGTTCCTTGGATGGGAGGCTAAGATGTAATCTCAGTTGAAATAACTTGGAGTCTCTCCTTAGATACTAAACAGAAGCATGAAAGAAATCAGTTTCCTTTAATCTTCCACATAAGGAGACAATCTTCCTATGTGCAAGTAATAAATTTTACATAATGATTGTACTTTTTGATGACTGAATTTACACATTTTAAGAAAAAATGTCATTCTTTAAAAAGAAGGCGCATAGTAAATATTTATTTTGATGATTTCATCTAATAAGTTGCTATTCCATTATGCTAAACACTCTTAATAGCACATTTTATATCATCTTTTCTGATTCTAATAGTACTATTCAAACAATTGATTGTATGCTTCCATAAATGCATAAATAATTCTTAGCATTCAAACAAATCAGCAAAGAAACTCCTCTCTTTCACCTTCAATGTGCATTCTCTTGAGGGGCAGTGTGACCAACCTGCCTTGGTTTGCCTGGAACTTTCTGAGTTACAGTGAGGAATGTTCACACCTAAGGAATTCTTTTAATCCTGAGTAAAACAGAAAGTTGCTAATTCAAGGATTATTGAACCAAGATGATTGTTAATTTGAGATGCTGATCTAAGCACATGCTTTTTATTTACTTTTATTATTTATTTATTTATTTTTTATAAATTCATTTTTATTGTTAGACTTATTGGGGTGACATCTGTTAGCAAGGATTACATAGGTTTCAGGCATACAATTCTACAGTGCATTGTCAACTTGTTGTCTAATAAGTTCACCACCCAGTGTGAGTTCTCTTTCCATCACCTTATATTTAGCTTCCCCTCCCTCCTCTCCCACCCCCTCCTCTTTCTCCCCTCCTTAATCCACTCGTCCCCAAATAACATTAAACTATTGATTGTGTCCATGGGTTATTTGTTTGGTTGTTCATTTCTTTTCTCTTTGTTGCTTTCAGTTTTATATTCCGCATATGAGTGAAGTCATACAGTTCTTTGTTTTTTCTGTCTGGCTTATTTCACTAAGCATGATGATCTCCAGGTCCATCCATTTTGTTGCAAATGGCAATATTTCATCTTTTCTTATAGCTGAGTAATATTCCATTTATTTACTTTTAAATTTGTATGTAATTTCAAATTTTCAGAAGAGCTGAAAAAAATACATACACACACACACACACACACACACGCACACACACACACATATATATATATAAATCTCATGGCTGGATACTTTCTGGACAGCATATATATATATATGTGTGTGTGTGTGTGTGTGTGTGTGTGTGTGTGTATGTTGTTCAGAAAGTACCCAGCCATGTAATATGAAAAATACAGGTATTTGTGGCTGGACTTTTCTGGACAGCATATATATATATATATATATATATATATATATATATATATATATTTGTTCTTAATGAGCCATTTGAGAACAAGTGGGAGACATTATGCCCCTTTACACCTAAAAATTTAGTAATTTCCTAGGAACAAATACAGTCTTTTCCATAATCACAGTATATTCAGTATATTTATTAAAATCATGGAATTTGGTGTTTGTAAAATATTCTATCTAATTTACAGTGCATATACAAATTTCATTGAGTAGCTCATATTATTTTTTATAGCTTTTCCCCAGTCTAGAATTTATTTTCAATTAAATGAATTTTATTAATTGTTATATCTTTTTAGTAGGCTGGCAGGATGTACTGTTTTAAAAGGGATGAGAAACAACAGTACTGTCCTGTTTCAAATACTACATACAGTCAGCCTTCTGACACCTTGACTTTGGCCCAGTGAGACTAGGCTGACCACACGTACTGTCTGAAATTGGACAGTACCGTTGTTTTCTGTCCTGTTTAAAGTGGTACGTCTGGTCAGCCTACTTTTTAGTCTTCTTTAGTCTAGAAAAGTTTTACATCCTTTTTCTGTTTTTCTTTCCCTTGATATATTTGAAAAGTACAGGCTGTTATTATGTGAAATGCCCCTCAATTTGGTTTGTTTACTTCCCTCATTATTATTATTATTTTATTCATTTTTATTGTTAGACTTATTGGGGTGACATCTGTTAGCAAGGATTACTTAGGTTTCAGGCATACAATTCTACAGTGCATTGTCAGCTTGTTGTATAATAAGTTCACCACCTAATGTGACTTCTCTTTCCATCACCTTATATTTAGGTCCCCCTCCCTCCCCTCCCACCCTCTCTCCTTTCTCCCCTCCCTAACCCACTCCTCCCCAAGTGAACATTAAACTATTGATTGTGTCCATGGGTTATTTGTTTGTTTGTTCATTTCTTTTCTCTTTGTTGCTTTCAGTTTTATATTCCGCATATGAGTGAAGTCATACAGTTCTTTGTTTTTTCTGTCTGTCTTATTTCACTAAGCATGATGATCTCCAGGTCCATCCATTTTGTCGCAAATGGCAATATTTCATCTTTTCTTATAGCTGAGTAATATTCCATTGTGTATATGTACCACAGCTTCTTTATCCAGTCATCTGTCGCAGGGCACTTTGGTTATTTCCATGTTTTGGCCACTGTGCACAGTGTTGCAATGAACATTGGGGTACATAAGTCTTTGCGGACAAAGGTTTTCAAGTTTTTTTTGTAGATCCCCAGAAGGGGGGTTGCTGGGTCACATGGTAACTCCATTCCCAGTTTTCTGAGGAACCTCCACACTGCCTTCCACAGTGGTTGTACTAGTTTGCACTCCCACCAGCAGTGTACCAGAGTTCCTTTATCTCCACACCCTCTCCAGCACTTGTTATTCCTTGTCTTGTTGG
>PVJL010000301.1:15437-470126 GCA_004026885.1 Lyroderma lyra
TGCATTTCCCTGATAGCTAATGAGGATGAGCATTTTTTCATATGTCTGCTGGCCATTTGTATTTCTTCGTGGGAGAAGTGTCTGTTTAGTTCTTCTGCCCACTTTTTAATTGGGTTGTTTGTTTTTTTGTTGTTAAGTCTTATTAGTTCTTTATATATTTTAGATATTAGACCCTTATCTGATGCGTTATTTGCAAATACTTTCTCCCATTCAGTTGGCTATCTCTTTGCCTTGTTGATGGTTTCTTTTGCTGTGCAGAAGCTTTTTAGTTTGATATAGTCCCATTCATTTATTTGTGCTTTTACTTCCCTTTGCCTTTGTTCCCTCATTGTTAGATTCATGTCATGCAGTATTTAGTGAGTAGTACCACTGAAGTGATGCTGTGTAGATGATGTTGGTTTGTTTCAACACTGATACTTGGGAAAATACTTCTGATTTTAATCTTCTAGTTTTAGTAACTATTGAGAAATTTCTAGTGCCACCATTCCATCTACATGAGATGCCATTCTATTGTCATTCTGTTGTAAGGAAGAACTTACCACACATGTTTTAATTTACAAGGAGGCACTCGATTCACTATGAAATTTAGTGTTATACCTATCTTTGCTTTTCAACTCACCATTAGTCCTATCAAGTAACATTCCCTGAGAAATGCAGTGATCTCACATTCCTGAATCTTCTGAAAATAGAGGCAAAATCCATCTACTTCTTGCATTTTGAAAAATAAGAGAAGTAAATGTTGTGCAATCAGAAAAATCTTTGAAGACTTCAGAGGGTAGACACAGTATACATTCCACAGGAGGGCTCGTCCACAGCCTATCAGTCAGCCCCTTGCATTGACTGTCCTGCCTTCAGCATGTTCTACCAGATTCTACTTCATAGGATATTGTCTTTATCTCTATACAAGCATGGTAAGTTAGAATTCTTTGGAGAAATAGCTTTCCCTCAATCACCTGTCCCTACAGCATATTTATTAGTTTTTAAAGACTCAAAGAGCAACACAGAGCTAGTAACACACACTTTATAATGTGGTTCCTTTTGTTGTGCTGTAGATTATTAGAAGAGATGCTTACACAGATGAGTTAGTCTGAAGACAATCAGTGCTCATTTTGTGAACAAAAGAGTGACTTTTCAGAACTGAGAAATTTATATGTATTTATGATTTCTTTAGTTTCTCAGAGCATTTTTATCTGATTGTTTTGACATCCATCTGCATACTTAACTCTGACAATGCATTAAATTGCTGTGTGACTTGTATTGAAAAGCCCTTACTTAACTCAGTGTATGTCATCTCTAGGGTTAGATAAAAGAAATAACTCCTGACTGAGTTCTAAAATTCAGGTTATTTCTTTAGATATGAGCAGTAACATGTAGGTATAATATGAAAAGTAATAATTACAGTAAGAGTATCAAGAACAAATAATTATATTTAGCTGTACTATCTTGGAATTTCAAAAGTTTGCTTGACTTGCCTATAGTTTTGTTTCAGGGACTAATACATATCCTGAAGAAATGACTATTTTCATGAATAGGTTGGAAAAAACCTATGATTTAGTTTTGTAAGAGACTTGAGACATTTAAACAATCCCTCCAACTCCTTTTCTATACTAAAATGCAAAGTAGAATTTATTTATTCATCAGTGAAATCAAGACCAATGAGTATATTGTTGAACCAGATGAGCTCTATGTTTGCTTTCAGCTAAAAAATACTATATTTGTAATTGTCAAATGCTTAATCACATGCTTTTTTATTATATTTGACACACTAGGTTTAGACTAAATTAAAGGCAGCTCTCTGTCTTTGTCTGGAGGCTCACTTTATAAAGAAGATATATAATATAATTATCCATATAAACTGTACACTTAAAATCCATTTCTTAGCACTTGGAAATTAACTATCTTTTCTAGTAGTTTATAGTTATTCTATCTTCACTTTAACAGCATGTTGTTGGTCATGTTTATGATTCACTTGAAGCTGACTCTTTCATTAGGAATGAAAACCTCAAACAGTATATTATTCCTATGGGAAATTGCCATCTGCTTGACAATGACTCACTTTAAGATGTGGATCCCAGACTGCGTTATGGTGAGAATCGGGGACTGCATTCATTCGCTTACATCTAAACATACTGAGGCTCACCCATAAACAGACTTCCCATGAAAGATCCCAGGGGAAGGAAGAGGGAATGCAATGTTAAGGTTGAGAGGAAAACAGAAAAAAAAAGGTGTGTGGGGGTGGGGGGGGGAATGACAGTAGAGAAAGAAAAAGAATGTCATCTAAAAGCAAAAGAGAGCAGAGAAAGAATGCAGAGAAACATGGCCTAGGTGATGGGTAAAAGAAAAAAAAAACTTCCAGGAAAACTCAGTTTACTCAGAAACTCAGTTTACTCTTTTTGAAAACTACCCAAGAACTTTTCTGTTCATAAAATTGCCTCTATTTATTTTTCATCATCACTTCTTTGTTTTAGGACATCACATCCATATCGGCTTAGGCAGACACCACAGACAGAGAAAGACATGAAGAAACGGGGAAGGGAAGAGAAGCTGTGTGTTGGGTATCGTGAAAACTGTCCTAACAATAAATGTATTAGATGCATGTTACATAGGAAGAAGAAGAAACTTACACAAAAGGTTGCAAAAGTTTTAACTAGTTGCATTGATAGAGAAGGAATCCTGCAGTTTATGGAGATCTATAGGGCCTTCCTGAATTTTTATTCTTGTTGTAATCCCAACGTTTTATTGGTATGTTTGAGAAGAATGACATGTGGCTAGAACCAAGTTGCTGTGTATGTGGAAGGTTATTATTAATGTGTACAAACTTTCCACATTGATGGAAAGTCTGTCCATAATAATGTACCTGAATAAAATATCCTCTCTCTCACGTGCCAGATAGATCTGGATTACCCTTTATTTTTCTTAGTCTGTTTTACCTGCTCAACTAGGAACCATCCCATTAGCATTTTCTTTTTTCTTCTCTCTCTCTCTCTTTCTGTTTTCTGGATCATTCTAATCATCTCCCTTTTTGGTTTAGTCATATTTTTTCTCTTTACACCATCCCTGAAATGCTGTAGAATGAGACCATCATAGAAAGATTAGCGCATGAAATACAGTACATTCGTGTAGTGCATTCATACAAAGCCCGTTTTGAGGATTTGTGCAGATAGTTTGATCAAAGCCATAATGCTCAAAATGTCCCTATTCTTGGGCAATAAATGTTATCTCTGAGGGTGTAATTCAGATATCTAATCTGTAAGAGCAG
Organism: Lyroderma lyra; assembly: GCA_004026885.1. NCBI lineage: Eukaryota > Metazoa > Chordata > Mammalia > Chiroptera > Megadermatidae > Lyroderma > Lyroderma lyra. The sequence goes on from PVJL010000301.1 coordinate 18,697, forward strand.
GTTCCTCATTACCTCTTGATCACTGTTATTATGGGGCTGTGCTTTATTTCCAGATCTGGGCACCTTTCCTTAGGCTACCACAGAATACAGAAATTGCAGGTAACATACACCCAGATCTTCCATTATTCCTAGCAGGGGATCTAACCTAGAATGGGGTTTTACAGTCAGTGATAACCCCACAGCTTTACAAGACCCAGCTGCTAAATCTTCCTCCATAAGGTTATTTCGCTATTAGACCCATAGAGGAGACAATCATTGGCTTTAATTTGGATCTTTTTTTTAAGGCTGGAGGTAGTTTGTGCTTCACATTCTCCTGGGACAAAGTCCCACTCCTCTGAGAAAGGAAGTCACAGGTTTGGAAGGTTAGCTACCTGCTAACCACTGGAGGATGGGGGGTGGGGAGTGGCAAGGCCAACGGAGGAGGCTAACAATGGGCTGTGAGTTTTCCCTTTCCCATTTCCAACCATAGGCTATTCACAGAAAAGTTACCTTCCTATTGTGAAGGACAAGGTTTAAAAACTCGATGACTCATATTTTTAAATTTCGTAGAGAATCACAGCAATATATTTCTAGGGTCTTAAAACTTGCTGCCTACACTTTCATGTCTATTATTTTTATCTGATCCTCACTAGAATCTTATGAATGATCCCTTTTGGGAAAAGACCAAAGACTGAGAAACGGATGTTCTCAAGTCTATATGGTAAATCAGCAAATTTTCATTGGAACCTATTGTGGATCAGGCATGATGCTAGTCAGTAAGAATAGAGCAGGGGTGGGGACTAAGGCTTTGGAATTCCAACTCTCTTATCCTGTTCTGGCCCCCAGAGCCTTGCCTTCTAATGAGCACAGTAGAACTCTTCCTGAGCTTCCAGCTGCATTTCTTTCCTCCTGGGTAAAATTTCCCCTTCTTCCCTGTTAAGACAGTTTCATAGTCGATGCTGCTTTTACTTCTGTCTGTTATTTTACTTATTGTAATGTAAACTCCCTAAGTACAAGGATTATTTTGGCTTTTTGTTGGTTTTTAAAAAATTTTATTTCATAGTATCCATGGTGCAGATTTGCTAACATAAATTATGCAACATAAAATCTGTGTGATATGTAAAGTTCCATAAATATAATCTTTAGCCTGTGGGTAATTATAAAGTAAATTATGATATTTTGAGGGGAGGGGATCAAATTAATTTGAGCTGCTCTTTTCTCATACACTTACTTATTTTAATTGATTAACATTAACTTCTGAAGCATAAATGAAGTAGAAGTAACAGGCTTGGCACAATATGTGGAACAAATATAATTTTATTCATAAAAATATAGTTTAATTATTTAAATATTCAGGTTTGTGACTTGTCCCTTGTTGATACACATTCTGTGTGAGTGTGTGTGTGTGTGTGTGTGTGTGTGTCTGTGTAAAGGAAAAGAATGTAATACTAATTAAATCCAGAGATGGGAACTAGGAACAGGGAGGCTACAGTGTTTTTTCATTCAAAACAATCTCAACTTAACAGTAAAACTTTATGAGAAAGTCCAGTTTTCTGAGTGAGCTAATGAGCTCACCCTTCCTTTTCACTTTTCTTTCCAAATTGCACAGCTGAAACACATTGTCAATAGCAACACCCTGTTAAGTCAGTGATTCAGGCACCCTATCTATTAGTTCTTGTTCCCGACGTGCCATTTTAACTGTTAATCCCTTGGGAAAATTAATCCGACATTCCAAACATAGTCCCCAAGTTTCTGTATGCTAACATCCAGTTGCAAAAAGTTTCTGAGTTACATGTAATTACTGCACTCAAAGGGGTCCTGACAAAAGTTTAGGTATTTCCTGTCCACACTCTGCATCTCAGCCTGTTGTATACTTCAAGCCAGGAAGCCTGATTCCAGAACATTCACCATCAGAGTGTGGGGTTTGAGGGACCTAAAAGTTCTGAGTGTGTGTGTGTGTGTGTGTGTTCCAAATTAACAAGAAAGTGAATTTTTGTTCTTTGACATCATTCATATATATTGAAAAAACCAATGGTAATCAATTTTGGAGGTTTAAGGTGTACACTACAAAAAGGAGTAATTGATCTTCTTTTTAAGTGTTCTGATAGCATTTCAGTAATCAAAGGTGTGAACATAAATGAAAATATTCACCACATTACTTACTATTTGAGGCCCACTGATTATACTAATATTTTAATATTATGTTAGCAAAGGTTTTGGTATTCATTTTAGTGTTCAATGCTGAAACATTAACTTTTGAGTGCCATGTTTTAATTTTCCTTTCCTGAGAAAATTGATATGCAGTTTCATTTTCATATTTCATTTCTTTCACCACCTGGGCAGTTGTGGAATTTGCTGTAAATTTGAGCAGAAAAAGAGATCCTCCTTTAGAGCTTCGTTCTGGGAAGAGTGGGGATTGAGTCTAATTTGGCCTCCAGTGGTCAAGTCTTACCTGAATTAGCCTCCTTGCATCTGCCTTTGGTGGGATCCATGAGATGTGATGCTTCATGGTCTTATTTTTCCTTTACTTTGTGTTTCCTTGATTGAGATGTTAGTTCCTCACTTCTTCTATACCTTTCATTTCCCTATTATCTCTCCTTTCTCCCCTCTGTTTTCTCAGGAAAGGGTCTTGTTCTTAGTTGACTTCTATCATTTGACATCACTTCTACCATAGATTTGTACTTCTAATAGCATTTGCTGCAAGAATCTTTAATAATCAAAGAAATGATGGTTTATATAGAGATAAAGAGATGGGTAATGTGTCATTGGCACTGCTCAGAGACTGCTCAAATTCCACCTTATATCTGTAAATATCTTTCTCCTTTTGGATAAAAAAATCTTTGCAAAAGCCACATCAAAATTTATCTTAGGAAGTGATGGTATTTGTTGAAGCTAAGACATCATGGGATAAGAGAAGGTGTTTTACCTTCCTGCCTTGCAATTTATGTAAGAAAAGGGTGCTAGTAGTACTAGTGTTTAAAAAATTAAAAATCTTTCATAATTTCTTTTCTTAAGTTTCTTCATATTGTGACCAATAGACAAACATTTGTTCATGTTTTTAATTATTTTGCACATGGTATAAACAAATTCCATACATATTCAACAATCTGATATAACATTATGGGAATAATATATGTTTTAAGCTGTCAGTTTCCCAGTTTCCCAGTAGACTTGTAAGGAATCTTAAAAATGTAACAACCATTGATAGAAAAAAATCAATGAGCCAATTGACAACATACTCTGTTTAAAGAAAGCGACAGTTTTTCATTTTGTTGTTTTTGTTACAGATCCTACTAATACTGAGCTTTAGTAACTTCAATACTTCGTGTGGAAAGAAAAACCTTTTTACATATCATTTATGCCTTTGTTAACATGTGCTATGTAGTAAAATGGAAGTAACTAAATGTGTTGGTAAAAACAGTGTCTTGATCATTTCAAATGCATACACTGGAATAAAAATCTGATGGGAGAAAAGTTAATGAAGTCAATGAACTAAGTTTTGAGGTTATATTGATGATAAATCATATATACTGCTTCATCTCTCCTCAGCATTTTTCTTTTCTGTCTTGACCATTTCCAGGGTCCTTCCAATTAGAATGAATCCTTTCAAATAATGGTACCTAAATTATCCAATGCTAGACATTTTATAAGTAGAAATCATTCTAGTTTATAATAGTAGTTTGTGGGACATATTGATTATACCAGTATTTTTCAGTGTATGCTGTAGAGAGCATTAGAACTGAGAGTAATTCCATGAACATAAGGGCCCTGGGGCCAAAGGGTGTGGCAAGTAGTTCATAATCATGTTTTTCTCTTGGAAATTCATAATGAACTTTAATATAATTAAAAAACAGAGAACTGGGATATAAAAACCTGTTGAACTTATTTTATTACTCATTTCCCAAGTAACAGACCTGTTGGGTTTAAGGAGCTAGTGTCCTAACATGCATTGTTTAGGCAGCAATGGATTAACTAGTCTCTTATATATGAACAGTTTTGGAAGTTAATTTTTCAGGCTATTTTTCTTATTTTATTTTATTTTTTTTTCTCTTGTTATATTTGTAAATTACCTCTAACATGAGGAAATTATTTCTAGGAAAATGTAATTGAAAGCAAATACCTCAATCTCAGTATTTATTAAGCTACCATGTGCAGAAATAAATCTAAAAGAAGAATCAATAATATCATCAAAACAAGCATTTCCACTAAAAAAGATTTCCTATTAGTTTATTAAAAAAATTCAGGATAAAAAAATTAGAAATTTAAAGCTTTTATGTTGGTAAATATGAGATGCTTAGAAAAAAATGCAAACAATTAGAAATGAATTTATTACAAATGACAGACTAGTAAAGGTTTCTAGGAAGAAGTAAGTGCTTATTTTTTGAACTTCCTAATCCAGTATGTTATTGTGATTAAAGAGCATTATCAGGAAAGAGATAAATCTGAAAACATTAGCTTGTCCTTCTTCAAAGTTAAAGAGTTTTTGTAATTCTAATTTGATAGGCCTTAAGGAATAAAGACTGTAAAACTGCAGAGAATAATGGTAATAGTTTCATGAAGTGAGTAAGTGGGTTCCATGTTAGTACAAATGAGAAGAAAATAGGGCTTATTAAGAAAAATTAAAAGGAAACTCAAGAGTAAATAAAAACATACCTAATGTTTTCATTCATGAAAAACATGTAAGCCAGCTCTTTAATGCATTGAATACAAAACATGTAAATAAAGAGGCTCTCTTTGAATCCTGAAAATTGAAATATTAGTACTGAAAGCAATACTTTACATAACAATCACTGTAGGCTGAAAATATGTTTTCAAAAAAGATTTAAAGATATTCACAAATAAATAGTGATTTTAAAAAAGATTTTAGCTACTTCAGATGACTATTGGAAATGGATAATGTTTAAATCAGTAAGAATCCAACTTCCTGAAGTGATATAATGAAGTACTTAAGAGTGTGGTCTCTGGAGTTTAATTGCCTAGTTTTGTCATCACAACTTTTCCACTTATGTGTGATGTATATGAATGCTACTTAATCTCTATAAATTTCATGATTTTTATCTGTAAAATGGGGAATAACAGAAACTATCTCACTGGATTGTTGTAAAGTTCTTAGTGCAGTGCTAGGTGTACAGAAAGTAAATAATAAATGCTAGCTATGGTGATACTATTATGAAATGCGTATTTGGTGGATACTTCACTGAACTTCTGAGGACAAGCATTTCTCAGAGGTATCCTAAAAGACCAGATATTGAGCTTGAAGGAAACTGGCAAAATCTAGCATATTTTTAACCTCTTATGTAATATTCCCAATGGTATAATTTTGAAATTATGTAACTATTTTGAAGTATATTATTATATGTCCAAATCTGTCATCAATTGTGTTTGATGATATTCTTTGCTCCATAATTTTGTCAATTCAAGTATTTATTAAAAGAAGCATCCCTGGATATTTTCATTTAACTTTTATTACTTGTTTGCAAATTTTTATTTATCTCTGGACTGGAAGAGAATCCTTTGCCTTTCCCTAGTGATCAAATTCTTTCATTTTTAATTTTGTCTGATATGATGGTAAAAAAGAAAGTTACTTTTCCTTAACTATTGACATTTTCTGAGTGTATTTACTATAAGTAATAAACTTTAATTACTTTTGCAATTATAGCTTATTTGATTGAATTTTCCACTGACTACACAAAACATCTGTCCTACAGGGACCAAGCATAGTCTCTGGTCTGGGTACAATATGCTTTTAAAATATAGTCACATCTGCAGTCCATTAATTTCTAAAGCAATAGGCAAGCTGGGCTTCCAAATGGGTTCAGCCAAGTTTATACTTAGAAATTCTCTTTCTTTGCTTTCCATCTAAGTAGACTGAGACCACTCATACTTTCTGCCTCATTTTAGTCTTTATTTAGTATTTAATAAAGAAATATAAACAAACAAAAAAACAAAAAGAAAAGAAAAAGGTGAAGGGATTAAGAAATACAAATCATAGTTATAAAATAGTCATGGGGATGTAGGGTATAGCATGGAAAATGTAGTCAATAATGTTGGAATAAATATGCATAGTGGCAGGTGAGTATTAGACTAATCAGGGGGATCACTATATAAATTGTATATAAATGTCTATCTACTATACTGTACTCCTGAACCTAATATAAAATAATAATGAACGTCAACTATAACTGAAAAAATATATTAATTTTAAAAAAGAAATATAAACAGTAACATAGTATTTGATTTGATGCTCTATTTCATTCTGACTATATTAATTTTCCTCAGAGATAATAGAAGTAACAATGGTGAGAAGGCTCTTAATTACAATTTTACTGACATCAGGATGCTGTTCCTGGACTGCTAAGTGATATGAAGGTATTTTGTGATAATAGCACTTTCATGTGGGCTCCTTTGAAGACTAAGTATAAGGATACTTCAAAGGTGGGAAATAGGCTCCTAAGAATGCAAGAGTTTTTAATTTTGTCTGAAAGTGCAATGAAAGACTATCACTGTCATTCCCCTTGTTTCTCGTTCCATACTAAAATAGTTTGGCTAATATAGAAATACTTTTCTAATAAATTTAGAGATCATTTTCTGCACCCTTATGTGTTAGAAAAAAGGAGGTGAGGGAAAAAAAGGTGAGGCATAAATCAATTACAGAGAAGGAATAATGTTAATATAAGGAAGTTCAATGAAGCAACCAGTTAAATAAAGGTCATTCATTTCTCATGTAAAGTTTGAATCCAATATGTTGTTTTTACCCAAATTTGATTTGTACTTCTCAATTAATAATAATGATCACTCCAATTTTCAGAATAGAAAATACTGTTCATTGAAATCTCTATTAGAACATTATGGTTATTAGAAACTGTTCATGTTCACCTATGATGTCTATGCATCTCTGTAGTCTTAATTGCCTTGTGATGGATTTCTGGGCAGTGAGATGTGGTTGGAAGTAATGGATGCTACTTCTGAAGTTGTCCTTTCAGCCTTCTCTGTTCCCCTCCCAGGTAACCTTGGGAGGTCAAGTGCTCCAGATGGCAGAGCTATTATACATGATAAGGGGGCTGCCTTACTCACATCAGACAGGGCCATTAATAAAAAAAATAAACATTTATTATTAAATGTATTAGATTTGGGTCTGTTGCAGCATGCCTATTAAATTACTTCCAATATCATTACTAAGTATAATGTATAATCCTAGTTGGGTAATTACTATTGTATTTATGATAGTGAACGTTGCTTAAAGGGGACTCTTCATGGATATTTGAATCTTTGGCACTCCCTAAATTATGTCTATTCCTTAGCTCAAAAAGACACAGCATTCATATTCATACATAAACACACACACACATTTTAAAATGGCTTATTCAGTTGCCAACTTAGCAAACCAGTGACAAAAAGACAATATTATTTTTGTGAGGGTGGGGAGAGAGCCTAGGTGTAGGCCCAGGAGGCTCCATTAAAGGATGGCCCTGTAAGTGGACAAGAATGAGAACTAGAGAATCCCCGAGTCAAGAAAAGAGTCAAGTGCTGTCCTGAAGAGCAATCCCAAGAAGAAGGCTTTCAGCAGTATAGAGCAACCATGAGGCCCAGAGGACAGTAATGTCATTGTCACTTTCGGGTCTGCTGAGTACAAACTGCCAGGTTCATACTGAATATTCTTTCTTCCTGCTTATGACAGGTATGGATGAAAACACACTGATGGAGGAGGATCAAACCCCTTGAGGTCATCCGATGCACTCTCTCTACCATGTTTGTGAATCTTAAATGAGTTTTAAATATCCCAAGATGTCTACACTGTGTTCATTTCCTGTGGTAGATTTACAGTGTGTGACAGGAAATCCATTTCTTTTCCTGTAGATGCTAAATTCATTACCTTGACACAGAATTCAGACTCACTCTTTGCACTTGCTGCCATAGCAACCAGGATCAGGCATTTTTTTTTCTTTCTATTTTTCTTCCACTGGAAGCAGGGTGGTCACATGTTGCAGCAAGAACTGTACTCCATTAAAACATTAATTTAAAGGCACCTAACACTGTTATACCAAGGACATCTTAATACTGTCACATCTGTAGACTACATACTTCATAAATATATAATCATATATTAGACCACAGCATTCTAAAGTAGCAGACTATGGCATTCTTTAAGATCTTTTCGTGAGAGGATTTCATTTTCTCTTTTTCAAATTTATTCACAACAATGAGAGTTATTTGAAGTAGTAAGTGTAATAGATTTTTCTTCCCCATCTACCAAAATGCTCTACAGAGCAGTGATTATTATTGAAGGCACGTCCCAGACAGGTACTTAACTTAAATTATCTAAATGCTGCTATTGCTCTGAATAATGTCATATTATAATTCCACATGGTCTGTTTTCTGCTTCAAAAAAGAGAACGCCACAAACTCATCACGCCAAGACATTGTCCTGGTTTCCTAAATGGCAGAGGGAATAATTTTAAAAAGCAAGATAAAGTTAATGATTTTCCCTGCTCTGAATATCAGTAGGGTTGTTTTGGTGTGGCGGTTGAAAGAGGAAGAGAAAAACACCTGGCGTGCTTGTCTGAATGTGAAGAGGTGTTGTTTTTGAGAGTCCAACATGTACTATGCTCAATACACGTCCTATATCAATGCCACAGAGAAAATCATACAAATACCGGGAAATTGTAAGGCTATGTCCTTGCCAGACTAGTTACTAAATAGGAAAAATTATCAGAATTAGATATACTAAAGGTTCAAACCATAAAGCCCAAGTGGTTGAATCTACTTCTATCATTTAACTTTCATTTTATATGTAGCGTGCAGAAACTACTCTGATGTGGGAGAAGGTTCAAAGAAGAAAGAGACAGTAAGTTACACAGCTCAAAGCAGACACATCACAGAGACTGAAGAACAGCTTTATAATCCTTATCTTTTTTCTGGCTTCTTCAGGTTCTCTCTTACCTTCCCTCACAATTGAGATGTTTTGCATTTAATGATTATCTTATTTCCCTCCATATTCTTAGGTTTGAAATAAATTCAGGTCTATAAAATAATATCACATTACTGCATATTTTAATTTCTTCCTCAAATTATTTCTCTTATTAAACATATTTTGCTCACTCACTACATTAGGGTTGAACTCTTGGCAGTTTATTTTAGTAAGGCAAAGCCACATATAATCCAGATAATGCAAATGCTATTTTAAAAGTAGAGCATTTTAAGCTTTTCATTGGAATTGTATTTAGATATCCAAGGTTTACTAAGGCATTGCCTGGGTTAAGGAATATTGTATTGAAATAGTATGAGAAAGTTTTTGAATAATACGATTGAAGTATATAAAACAGATATAAAACCTAAGAAAAGTATGCATAGACAATCAATAGAAGCTTGAAGAACTAGGCAGAAATGGCAGCAGATACATACTGTAACAACTATGACACCTTTCCTTGGGCAGCTGGCCTGACGCACAAGATTTATATAATGTGTTCAGGATTATGCATGCTAGCAGGAGGAGAGGTAAACTTCTAAGAGTGCTTGTATACTAAATGGAAAATACTGAGAAGGAGACTGAGACCTGATAGTTGTAAGTAAAGGAAGAGTTCAGACTTGAAAACAAAGGTGAGTGACGGAGAAGCATTCTAAGATGGGAGAAATGCAAGAACTATGACACTTGTCAAAAAGTTATTCTTGGGCTGGTTTTCACCCGGTCGGGGTATTGTGTGAAAGTGATGTTTTAGGAAATCAAATGAAGAGGAGTCAGCCTATTGGCCACCTGGAAACTCTGAATGGATTGAATATTGAAAGACTGTCCTAGGATAGTGGTCACGAAATGGTGAGTGAAGGAAAGATATTATTTTAAAAAAACAAAAGTTGGTGGAACTGAATGATTAAATCTAAGCATATACATAGTAATTGATTTCAAAGTCAGTATTCATAACAAAAAGAGTTAACTATAGTTGGTATCTTTTGTTTTAATTGAAAAGTATCATTTCCCCTCATTCTTCCGGAAATAGCTCTCATCTTCCCTTCAGAATCTTTTCCTCTTTGATTCCAACCAAGTAGTTTTTTGGTGGTGGTTCCCAGGCCTCCTTCCCTCCAGTTCCCAGGCTATGGCTGGTCATGTGACTTATACTAGGGTTCCTCACCCACTAGCTTCCACTTGGTTAAAGGGGTGGGTCCATGGCCCAGGAAAGGCCTTCTCTCTACATTGTTGAAATTGTAAAGATTGCAGCTCAGAGCTGCTGGTTGTTGGTTGCTGTGTTCTCTGGTAAAGATAAAAAGCTTGGGAGAATAGAGCTGACAAGCAGTGTTCAGGCAGGGTGAGGTGTGCATGCATGTACTCACCTACAGAGGAAGAGACAGAGACAGAGAGCGACCAAGAGAGACAGAAGGGATTCGGTGTTTGATCCTTCATTACAGTCCTCAAAGTCCATAAAACTGTCTCAATTTCTGCATTTCTTTTATAATGAAATGAATTGGTCCAATATCCACCCAATGAACTTTATTATTTTCTTAAGATAGATTGAATTAGTTTAGTGTCATTTGTAACTAGAATTTTATTTATTATTATATTGTAATACATTACAATATTTTCAATTATATTTTCAATTAAGTTGTGAGTAGGCTGACTAGATGTTCTGTTTGAAATGGGACAGAAAACAATAGTACTCACTTGTTTCAAATGGTATGTATGGTCAGCTTAGTCTCACTGGGCTGAATTCAATGTGTCAGTAGGCTGACAATATGTACCGTTTGAAACAGGACAATACTGTTGTTTTCTGTTCTGTTTAAAATAGTACATCTGGTCAGCCTAGTTGTGAGGGCATTATTAGAAAAACTAAAAATTTTTGTTTATTTATTAATTGGAGGTGATTCATCTGCAGATACAGTCATATGACTTAAAATCAGTAAGCAGTTTATGTTTGGGGCAGGGATTATAAGGTAATACATGGGAGCAAAGGCCTAAACTTTACCATTTCAATCAAGTTTTTATAATGTCTGTTGTTGGTGGTGGTTGTGACACAGAGGTGATTTTTAGAAGACATATCAGAAATAACTATTAAATATTTCATAAAATTTGACAACTCTACAAATAACAAGACTGTTTTCATTAAGGTTATTTCTCTAAGTTGTGTTATACTCCAAGAACAGATTTAATTATTGCAAACACTACTAATAGCCTCCAATGAGAAATGGTTGGGCCAGGAGCCAGGCTAAAGCAGAGCTAAGAACTGTCTGCAAGTCTAGGGGAATGGTGGTAATTAAAATATTATTTCATCCCTTTTCTGTGACTCGGGGATTTAAATATGCACACTCTGACCCCTACCATTTTTCTTTAGTTTCTAAATGACTTTAATAAAGGTGAAGGCTTTGTTTCTGGCAATTAAGCCATGACAATTAAGCATGACAATTAAGTCATGCATTTTAAGTCATTGTAAGAATAGTGAAATTAAATGATGTTAATTTAAAACAGTAATATATAAAAAGTTGCAATATGAAAGAGAATTTGAACTGAGTGACAGCAAATTCTCTAGGATTTGCTTTTGCTAAGTGAAAATACAATAGAAAAATGACTTAAGAGTTCTGGGTAACAAGTGCTATAATACAATCCAAAACCTTGTCACTTCTTGGCAACATGGGCCAGTTAATCAAATTTCTAGATCATTTTAGCTCCATTTTTATTTTTAACTTTTTTTATGGTTCCTAACCCATCAACTATTGCAATCCATTTTATTATCTTCTAAGTAAATATGCTAAAAGTGGTGATGAAAGTTGTTATTTGTAGGCAAGAAAGGATTATGTGCATTGCTTAAGTATTTTATTAACTATGTGACTAATTATCTTTGTATGATCAAAGAATAATGCTATATACAGAATTGGTATCAAAACAAAAAAATTTTAAAAATCACTATTTTCAGCTTCCATCATGCCTAAAATTCTACCCCCACCCATATAACAAACGGCTGTCAGTCTCCTCTAAGGAAATCTTTTATTATGTCTTAGCTTCTCAGTCTGAGGAACTTGGTTTAGTGTCTCTTTTCATCTATATACTAACAATATCATAATTTGGACACTTAGCCATGACTTAAATTTCTCCTGGGGATGCATCAAGGATCTAAGAGGGAATGTCTATTACATAGTAGTTCTCAAAATGTGATCTTGGAACCACTGGATTCTATGAGACCATTTGAGGGGATCTGTAAGGTCAAACCCATTTTCACAATGATACAAAGATGTTATTTGTCCAGATTTATTATTATTTTAAGAGAATTGACAAATAATTATTTTTAATATTCTCAGTTTCAATTTTAAGTATGGTAAATAGTGATAGATACAATTTACTTACAAAGCTCTTTGGAGTCTTCAATAATTTTTAAGCATATACAAGGGTTCTAAGACCAAAAAATGTGAGAATTGCTATTGTGTTAGGGTAGTCTTAGTGTATTAGTATTTACAAAATATTAGTGTAGTCTTACCTGTCAGTGTTGAAAAGTATAGAGGTAAGTACATTGATTGATGAATGATAACTCCCATGATCAAGTCTGAGAAGAGACAGTATAAAATAAGAGTGGTCATAGTGGTGAAAATGAGTCATTTCTTTGTGGAACTGTATGAGAAAGCTCCCAAGCTTCACTGTCCACCAATTTAAGCATGCCTACTTTATATTACATAAGTGATATCGCACTTACCAAAGGCTCTTTCTGTTCCCCTCCCCATGTTGTCACGTTCAGTGTTCAGAATGTCCACTGAGAAAAATTCCAGTGTGATAATTCTAGGCGACACAGGGATTAGTCTAAAGTAACATTAACTGGTGTCATTTTGCCTCAATCATTTGGGAAATAAAAGTAGGCAAGAACTTGAAACTGGCAAATAATTGTATTTAACTTAGATTATAAAACCTGGGGACATTGCCTATCATATCCATATCACAGTAGAAATGTGGTTTATGGATATTTATGGCTTTTTTTATGTAGAGAAGTCATCTGGAGTCAATTAGCTGGAAATGCTCAGGAGGAACATACACAAGAAAACAAACTGCACTCCTTCTCAACATAATTGTTTCAGGGCAGAAAATGTTTGCGAGATCACATTCATAGAGATCACCTAGAACAACGAAATATTTCTCTAATTCATTATATACCAATAGTACTCTGAAAAAGAAGCATTGGGGGAGGTGGGGGAAGAGCAAACACTGGAGAGGCAGCAACTAATTCCAAACACCTCAAAGATGCAATCCATGGATGGATTCTCCTTGAGAGGCCAATCTTGCATCACATCAGATCCAGGGTTAGATGTATACCTGTGCTGGCTCTTTGTGTGATGTTGGGAGGATGTCCCACTGATTAAGGTCCAACTTTCCCCAGCTTCAAGATTATTTTGGATACTTACATGGGTAATGGACAAAATAATTGAAGTCAAAGTGTCAAGATCATGAAAAACAAAGGAGGGTTGAAGAACTATTTCAGATGAAGGAGAATAAGAAGACGTGACAACTAAATGTAATGTTTGGTCTGGGAATGGATCCTGGGTTGGAAAAAGGACGTTAGTATGACAATGGCAAAATTTGAAAAATATTTGAAGATTAGAACTATATCAAGTAAGTAGTTAATGACATTGCACAATGTTAATTTTCTGATTTTGGTAATTGAGCTGTGGAAGTCTGGGTGAAGGTAATATAGAAATTATTTATACTATTCTTGCAACTTTCTTGTAAGTCTGAAATTAGTTAAAATTTAAGTTTAAAAAATTAGGTGAAAAACATTACAACCATGAGGAATTTACTAATGACCTTATATCTCAGTAAGAGTAGTGAGTGAAAATGCTGATTGTGGCATTGGAATTCCTTGGTTTTAATCCCAGCTCCCTTAACTGCTAACTGTATAACTTTGAAATTAATTAATCTCTAAGTGCTTCAGTTTCCTCATCTGTAAAATGGAGAAAATAATGCTTTCTACTTTGTAGTGTGGTTGTGAATATTAAATGAATTAATGCAGATAAAGTGCTTAGAAAAGTACATACGTCAGGAAATGTTTGTTAGAACTATGAAAATTATTTGTGCAGTGACAATTGTTATGTAAGGAATATTAGAATGAAATACAATATTATTAATTCTATCTCTGGGTGAGAAACCAGGAATAAAGTCATATAATTGTCAACTATGAAGGAGCTTAGAGAAATTATTGATCAAGGAAGAAGCAAATAGATGGATTGATAGAATGTATGATATTGCAATAGGGGAAGACAGGGATAAAGCAATTAAGAGGTCAGAGGAAACCATCAATATGACATTTCTAAGAGATTTAAACATCTGGCAAAAATATCTTGCTAGCAGATCAAGACAGAAATAATGTGATGTGCAAGAAATAAATTCTCATTTAGTATCTAAGCCCAAGAAAAGTTGAGTTTTATTTCTTGAAAATGTTCTTTTTTAACATATGCATCTACTTTGAACCATCTCAGTGCAGCACACAGACGGGAGAATGTGGTTAAAATTAGCATTAGAAACCTCAACATTCCAACACAGCAAGGCCTGCAGGAGAGGAGAAGGAGTTTCAAATCGTGTAAGCCATTAGCTATGGTGTGAGAGGATATGCTGTGAGAAAACCAGACTGGGGATCATAAAACACAGTTGGTCTGGCACAGTGTAGGTCAATGCATACATTTTTCATCCTGAAGCTTTGCTGTTAAGACCAGATGTGGGGCACTGGACTCACCAAATTTTGTATCTCCAAATTTTGCTCATTCTATGAACTCAGCTGAGGGTAAAAGGCATAAATGTGAGAGAGCACCAATCAACATGACTATACACCTTCTTCAGTAGAGCTTATGATTCTGGAGAAGAAACAGAAGAATGCTTAAATTGAACCAGCATTGGAGAATGGTCTTGCAGGTGAAGCACCTTCACTAGAAAGCAAGCCACCCTAGAGCTTTCCTAACTTTGAGAAGGCGAGTGTCAAGCATAGGGTCTGTTTGGGATTTAAATTTAGATTTAATGAGAGACAAGATATTAAAAGAAGGGAATGGATAGAACGTTATGATCAGAGAATGTGATTTCTAAGGTTAAGGATTCAGGACAGTATAGTATAGTAGCCACTAGTCATATGCAGCTACTTCAAATTGAGATGTGATGTAAGTGTACAATATGCACCAGATTTCAAACATTTAAAATGAAAAAAGTAATGTAAAAATATCTCGATATTTTAAAGTATTTTAAATAGTCATTCCATGTTGAAATGATAATATCTGGGGTATATTTTGTTAAATAAATATATTATTAAAATTAAATTTCACCTATTACTTTTTACTTTTTTAATGTGTATACTAGAAAAGTTTAAATTACATATGTGTCTTGCATTATATTTCTATTGGATGGCACTATATCAGCAGAAGTGTAGTTACAGATTCAAGACAGAGCTTTTCAAAATGTGGTCTTAAGATCATTTAATGGATACATGGAGCATAATATACCAATATTTTAAAATATGCAGAAAAATTATCACAGTATAAAAATAAAGGATAAACAATATTTTAAAATGTGTTAAAATAATGATCATTGCTTACTATAAGTGAGGGAATTTTCCTAGCTTTTCACCAAAGTTTTGATATCAAGCTCAGTTGTAAATAGCTTAATACATAATAAGATAAGAAACCACACTCAACAGTTTTCTCTCCTGAGTGTCTATTTATATTAAATTAGTCACATATGTACAATTATAAGTTTGCAGCATGGAATAATTATTTGATGTCTATCAAATAGTGCTGGATTTTTGGTGTCCAGAAATTAAAAGATACCTCACTTATGCTAATTCCAGTGCTGTTAAACATTTCCCACTCAAAGTAGAAGTTGGGAAATAAATGCACATAAATTTCTAACCCATTTTTCAGTTGCACTGATCTCTGAAAATTTTATTTTCATTTGTATAGAATTTGAATGTGGCTTAAAAATAAAACCCTCTCAATATATGGCCAAATGATCTTTGATAAGGGTGCGAAGACCACACAATGGGGAAAGGGCAGTCTCTTCATCAAATGGTCCTGGGAAAACTGGACATCCACATGCAAGAGAATAAGGTTAGACCCTTGCCTTATATCATATATAAAAATTGAATCAAACTAGACCTAAATGTTAGACCCAAAGATAAGACCTGAAACCATTAAACTCCCTGAAGAAAAAAGGAAAAACACTTCATGACCTAGGACTTGACAGTGATTTCTTGGATACTAAAATAAAAGCATAGGCAACAAAAGTATGAATAGACAAATGGGGCTAAATCAATCTTAAAAATTGCATGATCAACAGAGAAAAGAAACAATCATCAGAGTAAAAAGGCAACACATGGAACTGGAAAAACTATTTGCAAATCATATGTGATAAGGGGTTAATCTCCAGATTATATAAATAACTATAATTGAACAACAACAAAAATCAAACAGCTCAATTAAAAAATGAGCAAAGGACTAGAATAAATATTTCCCCAAGAAAATATACAAATAGCCAACAAGCCAAAAAAAGATGCTCAACATTGCTAACCATCAAGGAGATACAAATCAAATCCATGATGATTTATTATCTCATAGCCATCAGCATGGCTACCATAAAAAAAAAAAAAAAAACAGAAAACAAGTCTTGGTGAGGATGTGGAGAAATTGGAACCCTTGTGCACTGTTGGTAAAAAATATATATATATGTAAAATGGTTCAGGCACAATGAAAAATCGTATTAAAATTTCTCAAAAAGTTAAAAATATAATTACAATATGATCCAGCATCCCCATTTCTGGGTACATCCAAAAGAATTGAAAACAGGATCTCAAGAGATCTTTGCACACCCATGTTCATTGGAGCATTAATCGCAATAGCCAAGAGGTGGAAACAACCCAAATGTTCACTGATGGATGAACAGGTATACAAACATGGCGTATACACATAATGGTATATTATTCAGTCTTGAAAATGAAAGAGATCCTGTAACATGCTACAACATAGGTAGGTGAACTTTGAGGACATTATGCCAAGTGAACTATGCCAGTCACAAAAAGACAAATAGTGTGTAATTCCACTTACATGAGGTACTGTAAGTAGTGGGACTCATAGAAAGTAGAATGATGGTTGTCAGGGGTGCGGAGGAGGACGAAGAAATAGGAAGCTGTTCAATGGGTATAGAATTTTAACTTTGTAAGATGAAAAATTTCTAGATATCTGTTATACAACAATGTGAATATAATTAATACTACTAAATTGTACATTTAAAAATTGTTAATATGGTTAATTTTATGTGTGTTTTTTTGCTACAATTAAGAAGACTTGATAATATGGTATCAAAGTCTCTAATGAATAAAAAAAAATCATGAAGTGTTGGGGAACCATGACACTCAGCAACTGACCTACTAATGTAACAATTCTACCTTTTTAAGAAACCCTGGTAGTTTTCTTAAGTGATTCTCAAACATTAAAATGTGTGTGTGTGTGTGTGTGTGTGTGTTTCATGTTTAAGTGACAAAGGCAAGTAATTCAAGGGAGAAAGCCACTTGAAATAGTTTCAAGCAGTATCAGTGTCATTATGAAGTTTTACTCCTTAGTTAAAAAATAAATGTATCTTTCCCTTCAATGACCAGTGAACTTTCTTATAATAATTGCTCTACATATTTCTCCTTAAAGTATTCAAAAATCATACATCCAGTGATCCTATCTAATAATGTTCACAAAGTTTTATGTTTCTTTCAATACTGAATGTACTTCAAGGGAGATGGTGTTCATTACCAAGAGTTCTCTGTATATGAAGTGTATATTGATTGATATACAGGTGTAATTAGTTTTATTTGTGTAGCAACATACCCTGTTGCTGCACATACAGTTGGAATTTTTTAGCATTGATTTAAATAAACTGTGCCAGACTTTATTTGGCCTGCAAAGTATTCATTATGTACCAAAAATTACATTTTTGTCAGTGCAGATTTTCAGTGATTAAACAGAACAAAAAATCAACTAACACTTTCCTCTCACATGTACCCTACACACACTATGACCTAATTCACATTTTACAAATTAGGGCCATTTGTAGAACTCTAAAGCAAAATGTCAGTTGGCGCACAAACATAACAACAATTACTCTTCTATATTATACACTATTGATATTATGCAAGATATACTGGTATATTTGGTAGGCAACCTTTATTGCTTTCTTTCCAAAACACCCCCCCCCACACACACACACACTCCCCCACACACTCCTGTGCTGACTGCCTTATAAACTTCTCAGCAATAGTGTATGTCTTAATACCTGTTCATGCTATGAGACATATAACTTTGAGTGTGGCTCTGTTGTTTTAGCTTCTTCTCTGCCTCTGGCAAGCAAACTTATCAATTCTGTACTGGAAATCACTATTTGTTCCTCATTCTGGTTTACCGGAGAGGTCACTGTGCTTTTTAAAAAACAATCTAAAAGCTTTTATGGCTTTATACCATTATTTGATATATTTTCACTAGAAGATGCACCGAGACTAATTGATTACTAGTTCAATAAAACTGAATTTTTCAGATACTAATTATTGAGTAGCTTATTCTCATTTTGTCCTTTTCTATTTATGTGGTATGGTTATACTTGCAGGCTCTCTTGCCTTGTACGGAGGTTCATATCAGATGTTATTCTGGAGTTCAACTCGCTGTTTTTGACTTTCTTCGTTGTAATAATTTGTTGGTTACTTCTGCCACTTTCATGCTTCAATAAACAACATTTGAGCCACTGAACCATTTTGTCTGAATTTGAAATATATTATAAAATAATAACAACTTCAAGCTTCAGATAAATTCTGAAACAATATACTAGATAAGATGACTCTACACTTTGAATGTTAGATAAAACCATTGACTATTTCCGTTGTTGTTGCATAGATGCACCCTTTAAACATGTGATGATTATTCAGAACATAATAGAATTTCTGACACTTCTTAGATTCTTCAGCTCTCCAGTCTCCTTTTTCTGAAGGCCTTTCTCTCAGCACAGTATTTGTTCTTTCCTTGCCAGATCTCAAATCCTAACCCACACCTCTCTCACATTACCATGTTTTATTTCTTCATGCCCTATTCTCTGAAATAAATTATATATTGCTTTTTACTTATAGATGATTCCCTCTTCCAAAAAGGAATCTCCAAGAGAACAAGAGCACTGATTATTCTGGAGAAAACAAATAAAATAACAACTTTTTTTATTAGGTAAGAAAACCTAGGTTTATTCAACTTCATGGCTAAGGAAACTCATGCTTCCAAGGAGTTCTCAGCTGAACACATGAGCAAAGACCATTATACACACAGAAAAGAACAGATGATTACACAAAATCCTGTATGTTTTAATCCCAGGCATCTTGTCAATGATACAGAACAGGTTCTTGTACTATACTGAAGCCAAGGTCATGGACCAACCGTGGTTAAAATCGTATGATAGGTTTCATATTATTATCTTTTGGGGGATAAATATTTCCCTGGCTTTAGCATTTTATGATTGCTGCTTTATCACCACTATGTGCAACAGTGACTAACACAGAGCAGGAAATTGAGGAATATTTGTTAAACAGATGATGGTTACCTATGACTACTTGATAATCTGTTGCTTCTTTGTTTTATATTTTTCTTATTTCTCTCACACTGACCATGAGCCCCATGAACACAGGAACTTGCCCTTCTTATACACTGCTGCATCTTCAGTGCCTACAATAATGACTAGCAATTAGTTGATGCATAACAAATATTTATAGACTAAATAAGTGAGATTTGTGCAGTGAAAGTAAGCGAAATAATTTTGTTGTCTTTTGCTTTAAACTGCCACATGTTTGCTGACATTATTGGTGATCATCAAAGGTCTATAGGACACATTTTGAGAAATTGGTTGGGGTATGCCCATGAGGGTGGGTTTCTGAAATACAGAAAAGGATTATCAGAGTAGAGGTTAGTGGTGCACTAAGATGTATAAGGTGGCCATGAGAACGCCCCAGAATTTTGGCAATGGAGAGAAACCATAGGAGTCAATCATAAACCTTCAGTGACTGTGATGAGTTGTATGGAGGTGCTATGTGGAAAAAAACAAGGGTGGAAAGAGGAAAGCTTAACCAAATAGAGAGGAACTATGATGCTGTGTTGAGAACCTGACTGGGTGTTCGATTCCCACTCCACTTCAGAAGGTAGGTCAGTTATTTATCCTCTTTGAAACCTAATTTCAAGGAAAATTATATGGAGATAATATCACTACTTCATAAAGTTGAAATGATATTTATGGAAAATACACCAATGTCTTCACACAATGCTGGTCATGTTATCACCTGCTCACAATAAATGGGCACATAAATTAAGGTGCATCCTACCTTTTTAAGCAAGAGTGAAAGAATATGGTCTGAAAATGTTGATGGGAACTTACAAGTGTCATGACCCTTGAGAGAAGAAAAATGAACAGCTTGGTTTTTGTTTTTGTTTTTTTTTTCAGAGAAAAGAGAAAAATCATGAAGATGTAGTGGAGAAATTTTTCTATGAAGGAATTAAATTCATAATGAAATATCTTGGCAATGAAATGGAAGTTCGATTGGGTTCACTGGAATTGATTTTTTTAAAGCAGCATCAACAGAAGAAGGATGAAGGAGAGAAGTTGAAATGGGTCTAGGCTTTGCCATCCAGAGGGACTCAGTCTTGGATGAGACTGAGCCATACAGTGTGGGAAGTAGCATGCTAGAGTAGACTGTAGATATGTGGGTCGTGCCAAGATTGCATTAAAACTCAAGAACACAAATATATAATTTTTTACTTCTACAGAGTTTTAACCCTAGTTATCTATGAAGAATTGAGAGTTATAGTTGTTTATTTCAACTTTAAATTTCAGGCCCTCGCCTCCACTGACTTCCGGAAAGGCAGGGCTGATGGGAGATCTGAAGAGTTGTCCCCTGGGCTTTCAGAGAGGCCCCAAGGAGAGTGATGAGTATGGAAAGTGGATCCTTGGTATTTCAGTTCTTCTGATTAGATTAAAGTGAGAGTTAGTCAGTGCCATCTGGTATAAAGTAAGCAGTATGAGAAAGCCGAAAGCTTGTGAGTGGCATTGCTTAGATCAGCGTGGACTTGAATCTCGGCTTTTGTAGTGGTATAAATTTGGGTAAGTCACTTCACTTTTCTCATTTGTAAAATGGGGATGATAATAACTACCTTTTCAGGTATTAGTGCATGTTATAATAAATAAGAGAACTCAAGCATACTACCTTTTATATTGGAGATAGCAAATGAAGGTTCATTTATTTTCTGTACATTTATTAAGTTGTATCTCACAATTTTTAAAAATGGTTCATCTTATTCTTTCAATAGTGAACAAATATGTCTTGAACATCTGCTATATGTAGGCTCTGTGGGGGTGCTAGGAATACTATGTGAAAAGGTCACAGTCACTGCCCTCACAGAGTTTATAGACAAGTATATATTCTGATCCAGATTTCTATTATTAGAACCATCAGGTAATGGTATAAGTTTAACACCTGTGCAACTGAGCCCCATTTTATCGGGTACTCCTACTCAGTGGTAATTTGTAATATAATCTGACTTCTAATGAAAAGGCTTTATTCAGTGGTAATGTGTATATTTCCAGAGCATTGAGGAGAGTTAGCTCTCCATCTGTCACCTCTTTGTGGTGCCATTATTGTTTTAATCTTTACATTGAGCTATTTATAATGAGATGAAAATATTAATAATGAGCATTTTAATTAGATTAAAACTTAGCTTTTATACAGTCTTCATCCTTAGGAATGAGGGTGCTCCATAAAATATCCTGCTATGTAATACTAAAACTAGAGGCATTTATGGTTGGATGTTTTCTGGACAGCCTCGTATACTGCCTTGTGACACATGAAACACTGTTGTCAGGATTGTAAATTAGAGTTTCATAGACAAAAGTATGAGAAACCATATCTATCTGCCTTTGAATGTTTAGAGAAGAAAATAAAAGGTCTTTCTTTTCCCTATATAAACTTGGCTCCCAAGTGTAATGATAAAGAAAAAAATAACATGCAAAAGTCTATTCTAGTCACCTCATTATTTTATTGTGAAGACAGAAGACAGTGTATGCATCAAGATGAATTCAATATCTTTATATATTCAGACTGGAAATTGAAAGACAAACATACATTCCCAGGTGATTAAATGATCTTTAATCACTGAAACAATACAATACATGTGATGTCAGATCTCTCAGAATATACACTCTGATAGGGATCACGTCACAGCTTTACACAAAACACTTATTCAGCATAAACTAGCCTTTCAGAAGCGGCCACTGCCCTTCCCCCACCTTTTCCAGTTTCCGTGCTCCCTTCTTTTTTTTTTTTTTTTTTTTTTTTTTCCGTGCTCCCTTCTTCCCTTGGGAAGATGCATGCTTTTTCCATTTGCTTTCAGCACCAGCGTTGTCATGGAAACTCACCTCCTTTTCTTCCCCCTCCCCAGTTACCAAGTACAGCTTCTGGACTCAGTGCCAAGACCTCCTCTGTATAACCTCAATATTCTTCCAATGTTTAGACAAATCTGGTGGAAAATGTTGTTTACATTTTTTTTCCCTCAAAGCTATAGCTGCAAGTTTTGTGCGATCCACGGCTCCACCCACGTTTTAAAAGAGATCCCGTTCTCCCTTTTTCCACTATTGCTTTAAAAAATACTGTTTAATTGGTCTGATTTTTAATAGGGCATAAAAGATAACTCAGCATTACAGAGATTTCATCCTCGTAGTCAGTTTGATTGAATCCTGAATTTAATATACTGTTTGTATATTTTTTCTGTTATTTTGGGGATGATTTCTGTTCTGCAAACATTAGTAGTATTAATGCCAGTTTCAAAAAATCCTAAATAGTTATTTAAATTAGCTCTCTTTTTTAGAAGTCCATTAAAGTACATCTGTGGATCTTAGGTTATCTCAGTCATTATAATTCAGATGTTTAATACACTGGAATTCCTGATTATTTGAACTTATAATTAGATGCCATAGGTAGCACATTTTATACAAGTCTCTGTATTGTTTACTTAGTCATTCTAACACTATGCTAACACAAAAAGTTTGTTAGCGTAATATGACTTTTTGTCCCTTCCCCCACCTCTAACACGTCAATTTTGCTTATAAAATTCTCAAACATGAAAAAGTCAGCTCAGCAAAGTATGTATTAATTTAAGATTTTTATTATAAATAAATCACATAAGTCATACTGGTTGTCCCATCATGCTGACACTGCTATCTTTTTCATTATAAACATTTATATTTAAAAATTTAAAAAGATAAGTCTTCTGTTCAGAAAAAAATTCCTCTGATAAACAGAAGAGGGAGCAATATTTCCTTCTTTTTGACACAGAATGCAGTGTTGTTTTTTAAATTTCTATTTAACTGTTTTTTTCTAAGCATAAACCTCCTCTGTCATAATCTTTGCTGTTCATTTTCTTTTCCTTTCTATTTTTTTATGGGGGGAGGGATGTCTAGTGATGATGGGAATACGACCACCCATTTTGATCAGGGGAACAAAGGTTAAATTCTTTCTGGTTTGCTACTTTCTCTTAGGATATAGTCAAATATTAGAAATCTTTGTCCTCTACTGTATATTTTTACTTTCAACAATACTTTAAAGAAAGGTCTACTGCATCCCTTTACAAAGAAGCCCAGCATTGTGTAGTCCAGTGGAGTGAATGTGTCCATTCTCCAAGGCCTGCCCTGGGAGAGACGGTCTTCTTGTTGTTCTCACTCCGAACTGAGGAGGAGCTGAGAACATCTGAATAACAGTCTTTTTTGCCTGGTGCAATCCTGGATTGTTATAGTCTAGAGGCCAGCCATGCTGTCACCGGCACAAATTGATTTTACCATCAATTGCTGTGGTCATTAAAGCTGCTAAAAGTCCTCGCCAAACTGATGAATTGCAACTGAATGTGAAATGAGTCTCCAAGTCCTTTTCCCACCATTTCATATCAAAGGCTATTGTGTCCCTGCAAAGTAAAGGGTCGGAGGTTCAGACTGGAGTTCAACAATGGGCTCTGTCAAAAGATAGAGCTCCATTCACTCTGGCACTCCCAATTACAGTTTGCTTTCCATACCTTATTGTATAAAATTTGCATCCAACTAATACATTGAATTATTGGCATACTTTGGGTGTCAAAGGAGTCATTGAATGGTTTGTCCTTAAAATACATGGAATTCTAAGCATCTGGTGGCTACTGGGTCATGACAATGAAATGATTCCCTGGTTTTTCACTGCTTGCAAAGGTTTTTTACTGCTTGCAAAAAAACTCATTTTCTCTCCACTCAGATTTAACACTTTTAAACACTGTGCACAACTACTTCCACATTCATAACCATGAACCCATTTCTGGATTTTCTCTCAGAAGAGCTGCAGGGGAGGAATGGTACTATTCCTGCCTAACAATAACATAATTAAAATTTTAAATTATTCACTATACTCTCTTTGGGGCCCAAATAATTGGGCAAAACTGGAACTACAATTTGATGATTTTTATTAACATAAGGAAAAATGGAAAGTAAAATAATAGTGACACAATATAAAAACAACATTTAGGCATAGATTTCAATGCCCAGAGGACCCTGTTAGTATTTTTAGAAAAAAAAAATAGGTTAGATTTTAGGTTTTCATGCTTAAGGCAAAGAGCTATGAATCACTTGGACAGTGAACAAGTCTATGTTGCTACCAATGATTACTTTCTTTAGTCAGTAACTCAGTTTGTGGAGATGAACAATTGTAGAAAATTAAATTCTTAAAGTTAGATATTATAATATTAATAGAGATTTTCAGGAGATTTTAAGTTGTGGAACAACTTTAATATGCTCCCATTGATGGTCAATTCTTCTTTTTTTCTATTAGAGAGTCATCTGACTAGTACTTACATTTTGAGTTAATGATGTCAAATAATTGTATTTATGCATACATTTGCATATTCAATTTGTACAAATTCACTTTTTTTTAATGTTTTGGCTAATATATGAGGGCTGTCTAAAGAGTCATTTTTAATTCCATGGTTTTTGTTGTCTTTGCTGTTCTTTCTCCTTTTCTCTTCCCAAACTTCACAATAGTGTGACTTTAGTATTTAATGTTTTCCCAGATGTGTATAGGAAGCTTTGTCGGAGATACATGACTTCGGAATCAAAGGAAGAGAACTCCATTTTTACTCCCACAACCCCACACACTCTGGTTATTTTCTTTCACTAGCTTATCTTGCCATAAAGTGCTATCAATAGGGCTGAAGAGAACAGATGTGGAGAACAAAATAAATCTAACAATATTGTGATGGGGGTTGCATGAATTCACAGTGTAAGAAGAAAGTAAGCAAAGCAAGCAATAACCACAGTGCCTTAGAGAAGAACAAGAAAGAGGGAAGTTTTGCTTAAAGATTCAGTGCGTAGGGTCAAGGGTTCAGGCCATTCATATGTATTAATAATGAGCTGGCAGACAGATCCAGGTTTGTGTTTCCCTAGACTCTATTTACCATAGACTTTATGTCTCCAGTAACTGTGTGTAGAAATCCATCAGTAAGAACTGTTACATTTTGCCCAAGGTTCCAAATGACCCTTAAAGAAGGTCATTGGATTCTTGTCTTTAAAAGATCTATTGTTCAAAACAAGGAGAAAAGATAAGCTCCCTTGGCAAAAAAGAAAAAACTGACTCCAAATTGCTTAAGCATTGTAAACCAAATGGAATGTTCATGTTTTACGACTCAAAGAACTATATAGTACATTTTAGATGAAATTTAATATGAAAATCAATTCTTTTTGTAATTTTGCAGAACAGTATTGGAAATAATATACTTACTTGTGAGATAATGTTAGATAATGCAATCTCTCAAAAATCTCTTAAAGATAAATTGCTTCTAGTTATTTATTTTGGACCAAGAATTCATAATTATCTTTTAACATGAAATGTAGTAGCAAAATTTCTACATTTATCATGATTATTAATTAATATCCTGATTTATTTTAACATTCTTAAGCCAGGTTGACATGAGAAAGTCCTACTTTAATTTTATATAAATAACTTTAGATTGCCTAGTTCCTATAAAAGCATCCAATGAAATATCTATATGTGGTTATTGAAAAGACTTACTGGGATAGGGTAGCATAAGAGCTTTGTAAAGCCTAAGATCAGCTGAAAAATTAACTTAAAGATCATATTTTGCTTGTATATACAATTTAAAACAATTTAAAAGACTTTAATGAGAATTTTATCATTATCATTTTATCATTCCATTTCACTAGATTCAGAACAGCAGGAAACCTGCTTACTTTTTTGTAAATACCCATTTGTCATGCATGTAATAGATACCTGATAACTATATTGAGTGAATGAATACAGTCTCACAGTACTGCTATAAGAGAGGCAGGAAAGAGAACTATGTCCAATGGCCAGCTTCTGAATGAGATGGAGCACCACCCCACTACCTCCCTGAATAAAACACCCAAAGAACAGACTAGGCAGGCACCAGAGCCCTGCTAAAGCAAATCCTGCTCTGTAGGGTCAGCCTTTGCATAATAGCTCCTTCACTGTAGTCAGGGCAGTCCTTACAACCAACCAGCCTGAGGGTCAATCTCTTCCACTGACATGCAAATAGCAACCAAGGCTCAATTACAACAAGAAGCACACACAACCCACACAAGGGACACACCTGGAGCACCTGGCTCTGGTGACCAGGGAGACTGCACCAATGGGGCCTACAGGATACCTACTACATAAGGCCACTCTACCAAGACTGGGTGAAATAGCAGCTTTACCTAATAAAGAAAAACAAATACAGAGAGGCAGCCAAAATGGGGAGACAATCAAACATATCCCAAATGAAAGAACAGAACAAAGCCCTGGAAAAAAATAAACAAAATGGAGACAAGAACTCTTATCAGATGCAGAGTTCGAAACACTGATTATAAGGATGTGCAATGATCTCAGTGAGAACTTCAATACAGAGATAGAAACATAAAAATGGAAATAAAAAACATAAAAAGAACTAGTCAGAAATAAAGAAAACAATAACTGGAATAAAGAACACATTAGAGGAAATCAACAATAGATTAGATAAAACAGAGGTTCAAATCAGTGAATTAGAAGACAAGGTAGCAGAAAACACCCAATCAGAACTGTGAAAAGGAAAAGAGTGGGAAGACTAGAGATAGAAGGAATTTCTTAATGTTCATTTGAAAAAAGTCCCTAAAGAATGAGAGTGGACTTGTCAGGCAAAATAGAGAAATGTTTGCCATCACCTTTGGACCCCAAGGGTATGTGAGAAAGTCTAATGGTAAGACTTCCTTTCTGGTCATGACCTGCTGTTAGCTGTCCTTCCTGATATTATGGACAAAATTAAAAGGTTACACATTGGGGTAGAAATTAGGATATTCCTCTAGTCTGTTTCTCTGAAGTAACACCACATGCTCAATAACAACTCAGGTAAATACAAAGAAAGCTTTTTCCTGTGGAAATATTTAAATATAAATGGGAGAATGGATGAATATAGAAGGGTAGAGTGACCAAGATGAATCTTTTACTAGCTTGCAAAAGGTACATGTCAATCACCATAGAAGGGGGCCAAGTTTAATATGTGAATGTTCAAGTGGCAAATGATGTTTCTAGTGCCTTAACCATTAGTTCTTAGAGAAAAATCTCCAAGCTATTCAGGAATAACAGGAACTTTCTCAGTGCAAGGCAGCTTTGACTATTCCTGGATCTAGGTCAAATTTCAGCGGTTAAAGGTATTACATCTTTTAAGACTTCCTTTATTTTAGATGTCAGCTGCAAATGGTGAGGTTCCCAGGCCATCTGAACTTCTGACCAATAAGCTACAGATTTGAAGGTTTCCACTAACCCCTCAGATTTGATAATTTGCTAGAATGACTCACACAATGCAGGAAAGTACTATACTTACCATTAGAATTTTATTATAAAGGATACAAAGCAGGACCAGCCAAAAGAAGAGATGCATAGAGTGAGGCGTAGTAGGATCCTAATGTCTACCTTCCATATCCTCAGGATGCACCTTCCTGGCACCTTAATATATTAATATATCACCAACCTGAAAGCTCACTTGATCTCTGATACCAAGAGTTTTTATTGGAGTTTCCCAATATAAGTATGATTGACTGACTCATCGGCTATGTGATTGAATTCAAATTCCAGAACCCCTTACCTCCCCAGAGAATGGGCTATATCAATATTCTAACTGTATAATCATGAGCTGATTTTTCCTGCATGACCAGCACTCATTCTGAAATTATTTAGGGGCCTAAATTGAGTCACCTCATTAGCATAAACTCAGGTGAGGTCCCAGGGGTCACTATGAACAACAAAGACATTATAACCAAGACATTCTTACCACTCAGGAATTCCAAGGGTTTAGAGGCTCCCTCCAGAAACCAGGGACAAAGACGACAAATTCTTTATGTAATAACATTCCGGTTACATTGGAGAACAGGGTACCCATAAGTGCTCTATTTTCTCAGAAAATTGTTCCCTCATTTCCTAGTCCCTGCCTCCTCCCATTTCCTCATTAGCTTTTTGGTTAAAGAGGGATGAACTAGGTGCTCCTACCTTCTGGCACACCTTCAGGGAGAAGCATAGGGCCTCACTCCTTCTTGGGCTGATGTGTATTGATGTTTCTCCTCCCTCTGGGTCCAAACTGTTTTCTGAACCAGGCAGCCCATGTGCTCAGGGCAGCGATGGAACCAATGGGAGTTCATCTACCTTTTCTCACACAGAGTGGGGTTTTCTCTGTTACTCCTCTTCCCTTTCCTCATTCAGTCACTGAGGGAAAGAACTCCAGTGAGCTCTAACCATCTGCCTGTTCCCTATCAGAAATTAACCTGTCTGCTAATTTTTGACCAGCTGCACTCTGTCAGTGATCAATGAGTCCTTAATGATAACCCCACCACCACCACACACACACAATTATCTTTTGTTCTATTTAAGGCCCCCTTTAATTCACAGCCCTCTCGTTATCCTAAGGGAAATGATTAAGGGAAACTTCTTTATGGAGGT
Source organism: Lyroderma lyra (assembly GCA_004026885.1). Lineage (NCBI taxonomy): Eukaryota > Metazoa > Chordata > Mammalia > Chiroptera > Megadermatidae > Lyroderma > Lyroderma lyra. Next base: position 47,676 of record PVJL010000301.1, read on the forward strand.
TTGGAGTTTTACACAGCATGGTTGTACTACTGGTTCTCCCCTGTTTACTGACACTGAAACATGGCTAGGTGGTTTGGGGTTCTATCTCCTTGAAGATACTAACCCAACTGCGTGTATTTTAACCACCTTAGTTCTAAAGATGGCAAAGACAGTTTCCACTTTTATTAGCTTCAACTTGGCTTTTATTCCTGAGGAAAAAAAAAGAATTGAGAGTAACTGTACAATGGAGAATTCTTTGGAAACCTAAATTAATGGAAGGTAGATAATTAATGTTTTTTATTGTCATTTTTTTTGTTTTTTTCCCTAAAAGGCAGTTTATTATAAGAGATATGATAGTATCTTTCTGAAGTAACTTTGCTTATATCTCTCAAGAATTATTGTGAAATGTTCCAAGACCTTTAGTTTTAGTATCATTAAAACTGGGAAGGAAATTACCTTGAGGCTGTTCAGTGTGATATATTCTATTTTATTCTCAGTGCATATTATAGAATAATAGCTTAGTTGCCCATAACTTTATAAATTGAAGAAGAAACAAAATAAAAATTCCAGTAGCCTTTCTGAGTTTAAACAAAATCTAGAGTTTTTGTTGTCTGGGGGGAGAACATCTTAGCCAGAAACTCTGCTGAGTTCCCAGAAGCAGTGATTCAGAGATGAGACCATCAAGCTTCCCCACAGGAATCTTTAGAGTCCTGAGAAAATCTGACTCCAGGAGAGATACATACCTATTTGGGATGCTGTTGGTCTTTGCAGAGCTAAGCTGCTCTGACTTTTCAGGCATATTAATAGAAATGTTAATGTTCATACTTTTTATGTATTAGTTAAAAAGTTATAAATGAAAGAAAAGAAAAATATTGAACAAAGGAATACCATATCTAACTAGAGAAAATATAGCAAAACATTTTGTTTTATTTTAATTTAGCCCTAGGTGTGATTTACTGTGGGCATTTTAGAATTTATAAATAATAATCCAATGCTATAGATTCACTGTGGTCATAAACTTAGAATTTCTAGCAAGAAAAAGTTTATCTAGAAAGAGAATTGGGAGTTGAGAGCCTCTAGGGAACCCCATGATCAGAGGGTCCCAGGCATAGAGAGCTGAGACTACATGTTCCTTAGGTTGAGACAAGCGTGTTCTAGCTGAAGGAAGGAGACCCAGTGCCAGCTAAGAAAGGCAGAGTCAGCTGATACATCACCAAGTTAGCCTTCCGGAAAATAACACTCCACACATTAGGTGAAGAGCATGTCTTTTTGTGTAAAAGGCAGCTCAAGACTAACCATGAGTGATTTTAATACAAGTAAAGAAAAGGATTACACACATATTGCTCAATGATACAGACTTGCTGCCTAGAAGAGTGATTATCTTTTGTTAATCAGGCAAAAATACAAAAATATAAACTGTTAATTAGGAAGGTGAAAATTAGGTTACAATGGAGCTTAAACAGCATGTAATTGAATTCATAATTATTTGATTTGTTTAAATCGCTTTATATCTGTTTTTGTTTAGAAGTTCTTAACCGTACTTAGAAATGAAAATAAAATTATAACTTTTGGAATGGAAATTAATGCATGCTCTTTTTAAAAATGCAGGAAAAAAGAAAAAATGCAGAAAATACAGAAAAATGTGAAGAAGAAAACAAATGTCACCTTTAATTTACCTCCAGGGATAAATACTATTAATAAAATATTTATATATGAATATGTGTGTTTAAACAAAAATAGAGTCATATTTTATATGTTTCTTTGCAGCTTATTTTTAGTTGATAAACCCTGGATTTTCTGTAGCTCAACAGAGATAGCTATCTATCAGTACTTCGATAATTTTCTTTTATATCACCTGATGTCCATACCGTAATGCTTTTAAACAAATGCTGTTCTTAAAATGATAGTCTTTGTAATTCTAGTCATCCTATTGGTGGCTTCTACCTTCTACTCACAAACACAGGTGGCTGAGATTCAAACCTACTTGTTGCCTAAGGTCAAAACAGATTTTAATCAGAGTCCTTTCTTTTCCCAGCTATAGGGCTTGAACGATGATTTCCTCCTACTGCTACTATATTGGGAGACAATAGGTGATTGGGCAGACATTATCAATGAACAACACTCTCTAAGAGAGAAAGCCCAAGACAAGCTACCAAGGAATACTAAGTGAATTATATTTAAAGAGAAGAAAACACTGGAGTTGTGTATATTCCTGAAAGGATCCTGGAATAGAAAAACAAATATTTTGAGAAAGTTTATAAAAGCACTCAAGCATGGATAAAACAAAAATTAAAGTAAGCAACAGTTTCTTAGAATAGAGGATTGGTTAAAAAGAAAAAAGAAAAAACCCAGCTACTTGAATTTCCCTAATTTGGTTCTATTGGCATCATCTGTTGTAATATACTGATTGGAATTATTAATATTTTTATTTAGTTGTGTTAACATAGAAATGTATTCTTGATTTGTGTAATGGCATCAGTTGAAAAGAAAAGAAGAAAAGGAACATATCATTTACTTACCACGTTAATGTCTGCGGTGAACTTGACAATTCACCACGAGCCAGTTTCTTCCAGTAATACACAGCTCACGTCCTTTCCATGAAGTTCCCTGCAAAGGAGAGTAGCTAGAAATCTCTTTGATTTTCTCATGTTTAGTTCATTTTCTTATCCTCTTTCTACCTCCAATAACCCTGTCATACAATACCACTTTCTAGTCATAAGTGGCCATTGGGATTCACGGTCCTACCACGCTGATATGCTTCACTCCCTAAGGTGATGGGAGGACCGAGTGACTCCAAGTTCAATGGCACAGAGAGTTCTTGACTTGATCTTGATTATTTTCCCATGGGAAATTCTCATGCAACATTTCTAATGAATACAGTTCTACTTTGTTTCAGTGTTCCATGTGGACAGCTTTGAGATCTTCCACATCAAGTGGAATGATACTTACGTGGATTGCCTTGGGACTCCTTTTAGTTAGAGTCTATTTCCCCACTTTCCTTCTCCTGGGTGAACACAACTCCCCTTGGGGACTCTGGAGACAGCGCCGTGATCAGGCTATGGACTCCAGATTTCCATGTTCAAATCTTAGAGCTTAGGGATGGGGAAAGCATAGAGATTTAAGGTTGATGTCTTTGGTTATGGTAGGAAAAGATATTCTGGGTCAATTAGACACTAAATTTCTTTGTCACTACCAAATTAAAGTTATGGGAAGGTCAGGTTTTATCCTGTGCATGTTGACATGGTCTAAAAATTTCCGGGAGGTATGAGGACTAAAAAGCAGATGTACCATTACATCATACACAGTAGAAACAAATTTGTGGGTAATCTTCAACCAAGATCAGGGTACTTTCTTATCCCCATCCACTAGAGCCGTTTACTGGGCTTCTGTCTATAAGGCATATACTTGTTTTAACTCCCTGTTTCTTAAAAAATAGCACCGTGTTTCAAGCCTGATTTCTATTCTTCAGTTCTTCTCCTTGATGTCTGATTAAATCATCTCCTTTTTTCCTTCTCCCCCAATTAACTTTGCTATCAATAGAATTTGCTGACCATGCAATTTAATATTGGTTACTAGTTTCTGTCTGTAAATCACCCTTACGTGATCTAAACTCTAAGCCTCTAAGTCTTTCCACTGACAGAGAGTGGAGAGCCTGCTGGAATAGTTCTTGTACTCCAAACATGAAGATGGAGCATATTTTTTACTCTCATTACACAAGAATATGACTCCTAGTCCTTGAAGTTCTATTTCCTCCTTTTAGGATAGTGAGACAATCCTGCACAGTGTATGGCCTTTAACATAAATGGCAGCCGATCTTGGCCTTTAAATCTATCCATCTCTGTGCTAGTTCTGTGACATGTTATAACACAGTTCAGGTTTTTTCCTCCTGCTTCTATACAGGCATTGATCGAATGTATGGTTGTACATAGTCTATAGCAGAAGATTCAAGGTCTCCTTAATTCTAGACCCTGGGCTGTGACTAATCCTGGGAGATCCAGTCTAGGTAGTATAGCTGGGTAGAAGACTCTAGCAAACATGAGCAAATCAGAAATTAATCTTTTTTTTTTTTAATCTAAATCTACAGAAACCAGGTAATCATGAAGCATGGGCAAACATCTAGATAAAATTCCAGTTTGCTATTTCATGGGGATTTTCTATAGGTTTTTATACTTCATAAAAACTTATATACCACTGTCTAATCTGGCTAGTTTGACAGCAGTATCCAAAAGTTTTAACCCTAATTTCAGTATTATCTTTTATATATATATTAATATTATGGTGTTATTTTAATAATCATGGTTGGGGCTTACCTGGCTCCCACTCTTTTGTTATATTATCCCTACAGTCTGATAATCATGCTGAAAACATACTTTTGGGCAGCCTGATTATTTAAATTCACTGGTTCTATATACCCTGGTTGCCTTGACCCCACTTCAGACCAATTAAATCATCATCTTTGAGGATGAGGGTTTGATATACTTTTGTTTTTTAAGTTTCTCAGGTGATTCCAATATACAATCAAATTTAAGAACACCTATTTTAAATTATGGTACAACAGAGTGATGAGATTTAGATGCAGAATCCTTGATAAGTTGCTACCTCTCACTTTGCTATGACACACACACACACACACACACACACAGTTTTTATCCTAAATAAATCTAGGATAGACTCTAACTAAAATCATATATAAAGAAGAAAAGGAGAGCAGTAGAATGTATAATGTTTATGATTGCAACTGGTTTTATTCAAAGGAGCTATCTGTGGTTTTTACATGATGTGTCATACTGAAAGTTCCCCAGATTTTTTTATTCTAGATGTTATTTATTTTCTCCAAAGTTTCATATTTACAGAAACCACAAAGGAAAAAAATCTTGTGTTTGGTCCCTCATTAAGTATTCCCTGATTTATTTGTTGTTTCCCTGACTCCTCTCTTCTCCCTCCTGCTCCAGTTATCTAGCTCTGCCAGGCGCCCTGAGAGACCTGGAGGGACCCTGTGGGTCCGTGCCTCCTGAGGCAGAGAGCCATGAAACAATGGAGTCCTTTTTTTGTGTGTATGTGCCACAAAATTCTTGTGGAACTCTTTGGGTGAATGGAATTCTCCAGCTCTATAGATTTTTGTTTCTTCTACATGTTCCACACTGTTTGGAGGAATCAACATATGCCCCCAAACATTTTCCAGTGAAGTGTTTGAATACATCTCACCCCAAAAGTGGTAAACCCTTTTATCCAAGTCCTCCCTTCGCAGTGGAAGCTACAGGAGCCTCGTACCTCTCTGAGGCTTCGAAGTCTTTTCTGTCATATATTCTGGAAAGATAAGAGCAAAATTAAGGTAAATACCAAAGCAATGGAGAAAAACATTATATCATCTTAAGAGTTTTGAGGTGTATGTCTTCACAACTAAGGAACAAATTGCTAATACCCCTAGGTAGGGTAGAGGTACCAGAGGTAGAAGAAAAATAATATAAGGTATATGGTTAAATTTGAATTCCAGATTAACAATGACTAGTTCTTACTATAAGTATATCCCATACAACATATGGGATATACTCATACTAAAATTGTATTTGCTGTTTATCTAAAATTCAGATTTAACTAGGCATCATAAATTTTATTCAGAAACCCTAAATTTTAGATAAGTTAACTAAATTCTATTTTGAAAATTTTATTTCACTAATTTTACTTGGGTTATTCTCTTAGAAGTTTATTGTGATAATTGTGACATGTGCCCTTTATCTCAGTGATTTTCAAAGTGTGGTCCCTGGGAATTTATTAGAAATATAACTTTTTAGCTTCTACATCCGACTTATTGAAAAAACTCTGAATCAGCAATTTTTGTTTTTACAGGCCCTCCAGGTTCCTCTGATATACACTTGAATTTAAAAACTACTTATCTATCTCAACCCATGTTCTACCAGAATGATTAACTTCTACAAATCTGTATCCTCCCAAAAGCCAAGTTAAAATAAAATAATATAGTGTGGAATTATAACATCCTGAACTATCAAAGCAATTCTCTCAATGTTTGATCAAATAAATCATACAACAGGATCAACTTCAAATAATTGAAAGCTTAAAAAAATTTTTTTAGCACTCACCACAAAACTGGTATTTGGTAACTGAGTAGAGATGCTTTGTTGTGATCACCATTATCATTCTAGATGAGTATTACTCACATTTTTTGGTGAATGGTGTAGAATTGCTCAGGACATGGACTTGTCTCCAACAGGCAATACTAAATAGTAAACTATAGCAAAGAACATTTGACTAAGATATGCCTTGGCTGAGTGAACTCTTAATACCCAAAATCCAAGAAGAAGCTTTATAAATTGCCAACCTCCAAATTATAATTTCATGTTTACAAGGAAAAAAGTGAATATAATTGACAACGAACATAACAGTTTAAATAAATGCTAACTTCAATAGTCAGTTTTTCAGAAAAGTAAATTAAATTATATAACATGAAATTGGTTTTGTTTTGTTTTGCTCAATTCTTTTTAGAAGGTAAGTGACCTGGGCAACTCAAAGAGTCATACATTGTAGGGAGTCAGCGGAGGGTATAATTTGGGTCATTGTTTAAATTGCATTTATAAAAACATATTTCCCTTGGGACACACACACCAACCAATGTGAAACACGGTCGCAGCTACACACTAGGGCTAGAAATAATGTGTTCTGATTTAGACCAAATGACGGCCACCCTTTGGAAGTGCTGTGAGTTTGAGAAAGGATGCTAGAACTTGTACTGATACAATTTAGATGATAAGAACAGTTTATTATTTTGTATCTCTGAGTATCTTTATCTATAAAAATGAACAAAATGTTATATTTGCTATATATTTATATTATGTAGAATCTATATCAAAGACAAATTGTTAAGATAAAGGAGATTATTAGAGAAGAAATTGCCCAGTTTTCAGGGCAATTTTAGAGTCCTGAGACTATCATAGGATCTGTTCTTGAATAAAATGTGGATAGATTTCCAAGACACATTGTGAAATCCTGTCTGGTTCCAGCTGGCTCTGGTGTGTAGAGCTTCTAGGATATCCAGACTTTCTGAGCAGAAGCAGACCCCTTGAACGAGGGCCAGAATGGACCCAAGAGGGGTTTGCTTAGGGAGGGAATCAGCAATGGAAATGTTCATTGTCATTAAACTGATTTCATGAAATTGCATTCAACTAAATCATCAGCCCTATTCCTGTCCTCCCATATCCAACGTGATGCTGTAAACCAGTAGCCAGAACATCAATTGGATGGGTACTGCCCCAAATGACTAAGCCATTCTTAGGCGGTTAATGGTCAGGTACGCCCTTTCTGCGCCACCCCCCCCCAAAAAAAAAATCAGTATTGTTTCCAAATCCTTGCCATTACTCTAAAAGTATATTTGGAATTATTAGAGTTTACTTTATTTTTTGACCTTGAACTCATCTATCCATAATTACCTTTATATTACAAGACAGGTGCCTGACCTAAGTAAGGGCCACATATCTTTGCAGATGGAATTCTGGGTAAGGAAGAGCTTACTGCTTTCAAATGGGCAATGGCTTTCATAACATAAATATCAGAGATTGAACCCTTTGATATCAGATTAAAGGAATCCTTTATCCAACTATGCAGTCAGAGTTTTTCCTCAAAGTCACATTCTTGAAATTCATATAACTTCAAATAAATAACATGGCTATGGATAAAATAATTAAAATCAGAACTGTGAGTTAATATGATTTCCTTAAGTAATACCCAAGGCTATAGATTTTGGAGAGATTCCTCCAACTAGCGGTAGAGATCATTACTAAGAACAAGGGATTAGTACTATTAGAAAAACACACACACACAAATGCATAATCATATCTTGGAATTTTAGAGTTTGGTTTAGTTTTAATGAAGATGAAAATCAGTCAAGTCCAAAAATGAGAGAATACAATTAAAGCAATATGATTACTTTAAGGAAGGGATTTAATTACAAAGCCATGTTTATAAATGTGGCTTTTCATTTACTTATTTTTGGCAACTCTTTCACCAGTCAAGTATAATTTTCATATTGGGAAAATTTTAACTGTAATCTCTATCTTCTAAAGAGTTTTGCTAATCTTACATCCAAAGATTGGGGTGAGGGAAATAAAGTAATGTTTATTTAAATCTAACATGTGCAGATAATTTGAGAATTCTCTATTTAATGTAAAGATTTTATATAACACCACAATTAGCTTTGAGAATGGAAGTGGACACTGATTTCTGCATTTACATACTAATATGATTAAGTTTTTTCTAGTTATATTTTCTTTGGTTTTGCTAAAATTAAGCCCATACATTGTATACCCTTATTATTTTAGAATTCTTTCCTTGTATAAGGACATATGCTGTGATTTTAAAAAATGTATCCCATGGTTAATGATGTGCTTTCAAAACAGACTTGTAGGACTGACTTTGTAATGAACTGAACATATGGTGCACATCTAGCACGATTTCTTGGACAGGCAGAGGGACACATGGCCACAGGCAGTTGTAAAATCTGCCAGGACCTTAAGAATCTTATGGTGAAGTCTTGCATTGATTATAAGAATTGATGTTTTTGGCTTTCAGTTTTCCTATGAATTTAGGGTTTTTATACAATAAATCTACATCAATCTTTTAAAATTATCAGAGGATTCTTCAGATTCCTTTAGGCCACATCTCCATAGAAACTGCAGTAACCCTATATGTTGGTTATATTCACTTTATATGCCAGTTTTCCCAATTCTGACTCAGCCTCAAATCTAATAAAACATTGAAAAAACATTCTTTACTTTGCCATTAGTTTTTTGGGGTGGGGGTGGGGGTGGGGCTATTGCCTGCATTAAAATATTTTACTTTTGAAGATAATCATACCAGCAATTCCTAAAAGCCTTCATAGTCTGAGCATATAGTATCACATTTAATTTTGGATTGGGTGTCTATGGCCATTTAATTAACCTAACCAAACACACAGGTCAGTCAGAAATTATCTTAGAAGAGGTTCATTGGATTACAAGTAACAGTAATCTGCTTGAGCCACTTTAAGCAAAAATGGGGAATTTATTATTAAGATATTGAACTACCTTTTAGAACCCAAAGGTAGAACGTGCTATCAAATCTCAGGAAAGATGGACAAAATAAAAAACTATATAGAGTTGTCGGTATCTAAGGCATTTATTGTCTCAAACACTTTTCCACTGAGACCTTACAGTTTTTTGCCTGTTTTTCTCTGTAAAACAAGCTTGTTCTCCAACCTCTCTCTGCAGAATGGCTCTGCTTTTTTTTGTGTATATAACACAACACAACTAGTTTTATCTTGGTAGCTCACTAAAACCTTATTTCCATATGTTGAAAATTATTGGGTGGGGGCAGATATATTAATTAGAACTCTATGGTATGTTTTTATTGTCCATTACAGATAGGATATTTTTAAGTTTAGAGGAGGTAAAATTTATGATGAAAATGTTAGAACTAGTGGTGAATATGAGGAAATCAGCCATGTGCCTTCAGATAGATGTGAAGACAAACTAAATCTTCTTTATCATTATAAAACACCAAGTGAAAAGTAAAATTTCTGATGAATATGACAAAAATTATTTAAAATGTGAATGTTTAGTAACTAGTAGTGAAGATATTTCATTATGTTTGAAAACACTCTCAAATTCCAGTATAAATCCATCCAAACTCAAGTGCAGTTTTAAAACACACAATAAATACTGTGAAAAACTATAGGATTTTTCTTAGCAAACTGAAAGGAAGACAATTAATGATCAGTAATGCACAATATGACCTGAATAAAAATGCAAATCCATAACGGTCTCATTTCTGGTATTAAACAAAGTAAAAGCAAGTGCTACTAATGGGCTATAAATGCAATGAAAACTGGAAATATAATATCTGTCCTCTCATAGGCTTGTGTGTGTGTGTGTGTGTGTGTGTGTGTGTGTGTGTGTAAGAGGGGGACTGTAGATTATTTAAAAATAGCATAACCTTTAAACAATTGTTTAAAATTGCTGCTGATCCACATTTACAAATAATATTGGTGAGATACATAAAAACTTATAGATAATAAGTGTTGGAAATGATGATCTGAGAATTTTATAAAAGAACACAGATTGTGGCAGCCTTAAAATTACAAGCAAAAATGATATTTTATGTTATAAAGTCATTGTAGACTGATGGACCTTCTTGTGTTGTGAACTTGGCCTTATTTTCTTCAAATACAAGTTGAATACAAACACAACCATTAAAATATGTTGTGTTGCCAAACCTGACAATTCATGAAATGAAAGAAGAGAGTTTCAATCCATTAGTGAGTCTGTGATGAACTAAAAGGCAGAACATAGTTTATGAGCAATTTCACTTCTTTGCTTAGAGGGCATTTCTCTGGTTTCAAGTGGGAATAACCAGAACAAATTCCACTTGCTACTGCATGCACAAGGGAGTTCTTCTTCCTTGAAAAACCCAGGGGGGATTTTTGAAAGCATTTAATGTGGTTGTTAACTATATCAGTCATGTTAAAGACAGGCTTACGTATCTTGGACATTCTTCCCAGTTGCGTGACTATGGTTAGTGTTTTCTTAGAGAGTCCTCTCTTGTTTGTGCAAATTTTCTGAGGAACTTCAAATTTTTCTGGAGGAAAATTTCTGTGCGATCCTATGATATTAGCATCTTTTTTTTTTGCAAATTATAACATCTTCAGATTTATTTGCATATTTGAACTACCAAATATTACCTTTTCAAAATATGACATTATAGCAATAACTACCATAAAAATGCAATAGCAATAATCACAAAACTGGATCAGTGGAATACCCACTTTGGTCAAGATAAGTTGAATTCCTGTGATTATTTCTTAATAACTTGGTTATTGAGTTATCTAAAAGAGGACTATACTAAAAGATAGTTGTTTTATAAACCCTATTAAGAAGTACTAAGAAACATCTAATAGACTTTCTAATCATTTTCCCTAACAAGACTATAGCCACGAGTGACTAAGAAGGAGTTTTATTTTCACTATTTTTTGTTGTTGTTTTTTCCCTGAGCAGGGATTGAACCCAGGCTGCAGTGGTGAGAGTGCCAAAGCCTAGCCACTACACCACCAGGGACTCCTGTTCCCCATTTTTTTAAACCCCAATTTGACATATTCTGAATAGATTCAAGTGGACATTGGACCCATCAGGGGAGCACTTTATAAATTAAGTATAATAGATGCCTACCCACTGTGTTGTCCACTTGAAAATAATATAAAATAATGTTGAACATCAACTATTACTTAAAAAATCTATATTTGTATCTATAGTCATGAGATGTTGAGTACAGTGTATGGAATATAGTCAATGGTATTATAATGGCTATGTAAGGTATCAGATGAGAAATAGATCTGTTGGGATTATCACTGTATAAGGTCTGTTAATGTCTAAGCATTATGTTCTTTTGTACATGTGACACTAAAAAAATAATAGATTCAATAGATTGTTTTAGTTTGTTGAAGGATGGTTATACCATTTTGGTTAGGAACGATTTCTCTGTGTGTACAATCCTATTAGAAAAGTCATTTCAATTATCTTCTACCATTTTAGGATACACACACAATAAAATTATCAATCATAAGTAACAACAAAACTAAAAATGAAATTATCATATTGACATAAAACCTTATTTTTATCTTAAAATGAGTATCAAGCTGTTATTCTTTCATTACTGACTAATCTTATTTATTCTTACCACTGAGGAACTTACTTTGAATTGTTTTAAAATTAGATTCATTATCACATGCATTTTGTTCAGTTTATACTTTAATGTTTTTCATTTTTATTAAATTTATTGGGATGACATTGCTTAGTAAAATTATATGGGCTTCAAGTGACAATGTTATAATACATCATCTATATATTGCATTGTGTGTTCACCACCCAAAGTCAATTCTCCTTCCATCACCATATATTTGACCTCCTTTCCCCTCTTCTAATAGCCTCCATTCCTCTTACACTCTGGTAACCACTAAATTGTCTGTGTCTATGAGCTTTTGTTTGTTTGTCTTGTTCATTTGTTGCTTTCAGCTCTCAACTACATAGCATGGTTGGAGCTGAACTAGGACTACCTGTGGTTTCTCACCACATGGGGGCCTCAGTTCTTCCTGTTATAAACACTACGGTTGGGTTTTGCATGATGCCATGGGAAGAAAGACAGGGGCATGTAAGCAATTGCCCTAAAGGAAGTGAGCTGAGTAAGAGCAAACGGGAAAAACATGTATTCATAATCAGAACACACTAATCATTCCTTATGAGTAGACTTAAAAATGACAAGGGCATTATACTTGATGAGTGTAGAGTTAGAAACCACAATAGAAATCAAGACCTTTCATATACACTAAATCAAACAGCATGAACTTTATCATTAAAGATATGTAAAGTCATTAAAAAATTTGAAACAAGTAGATGGCATATCATAGGATTTGGATTTTAGAAAGATTACCTGGCTCTAGAATTGAGAAGGGCTTGTATCTGTGGAGCACTGAGACCAGAGGCTGATGCCAGTCAGCAGGTCATGGCAATAACCCAAGTGAGAAGTGGCCCATGTGTGATTAACATCTTGGAAGTAGAAATGGAGAAGAGAGGAGTGAATGGGGGAGACCCTGAAGAGGAAGCACGGATGGGTTTGGGGACCTATGAGTTGTAGGAAGGATTGGTATAGACAAGGCATCTGGAATGCCTGAATTAGGCAGTGGGTTGAATGAGGATCAATGCAGAAGAGAAGGAACAGTTTGAAAAGAAGAGATGGTAGATTTAGTAAAGAACTTTATTTTACCATATTTTAATACCTGATTCCTATTAGGTGCCAATTTCATGCATAAGGAAAAAGCATATACTAAATTTTTGCTATTAGATTTCACTGATTCTGTGGAGCAGTTTAATTATAGTATAGACTCACACTAAAAACAGAATCATATCTTTTATATTTTTAGCCAAACTTATTAGCTGCAGGAACATTACTTATTTTAAATTAAAAACAATTCTCTTGTGAATTAAGAAAATTCTTATAATCCTGTTAAAGGAGTGATTAATCAGAAAAGAGTATCTTGCTTTAATTTTCATGTTTTCAGATGACCTTTTTACAGAATAAGGGTTCAGGCATGATAAAGAACATGGGAGGAATTGGTTTTGGTTCAATAAAATTTGGAAAAAACAAAAACTAAAAAAATGATATATTTTAGATTTCTTATATCCACCATAATGCCTTTTACATAGTAGGAGCTTAAGAAACATTTTGTTTGGTTTTCTCTTTTGTATTCATCTTGTTTTTGCATGTAATAAGGCATTTTTTTCCCTTCAGAATAATTTTCAAGCTTATAGTTTTTGGTTTATGGGTATTTTTATTCTTTCTTTCAACAAATATTTGTTAAGTGCCCACCAAACACCAGGCACTGTTCTAGGTACTTCAGAATCTAGAAGTGAATAAAACCTAGTTTCTGGCCTCATAAAGTTGACATTCTTGTGTAGCAGACAATTAGTAAACAAGTAAAAATATGCCAGGCGGTGATAGGTCTAGGAGAAAATAAAGCAATAGATAGAGAGGAGGAAAGCTTAAAAATGACAGCCAGGGGTTGGGTGGGGAAAGTCTTACTGTTAAGTGACATTAAGGCCTGTGGGAAGGGAAGGAGGCAACTACACAGATACCTGAGGGAAGAATGTTCCAGGCAACAGAACAGTGTAAAGAGAACCCTTCTGTTGTAACAGGGCGTTTAATTTACTTAGGACTTACTTAGCACTTATGCTTGAAGCTGGGTACACCTGAACATTTGCAGCACCTCCAACAAAACAATGAGCCATGAAGCCATCATTGTAAGGAGGTGCTGTGCTTCCCTTTCCTCCCGCCTTCAGTTTTCAGTCTCTCCTTGAGGCCTACATCCTACTAGCATTACCTTTCAGTTTGGTTTCAAGCCAAAATGTCAAGTTTTTTTTCTGAACTCAGAGTGCCTCACCCTCCACATCTTGAAAAGGGTTTCGATTCTGTGGCTCAAAACAGACTTTCTACTGGATTGAGTTTAAGATAAAACATGTGATTTTCATTATCCAACCTGATTTTGCTCCCAGCTTTGATAAGCTACACTTCTTTTTGAAGAGTAAGAATTAATGAGTTGGTGAAAATATCAGCAGAGAATTAAACTTACAATAACTGCAAAGCTATAAATTCCACAATTGAGATGTAATGGCACAGTGTCAACTTTAATTAGGCAAGGGATCTAATAATATTTTTAAAACATACTCAACACATTTTTTTTGCTCTGAAGATTATTTTAAATTAAATTGATTCTTATTGTTTGTTCTGAAATATCAAAGTCATCTTTATATTCGTTTTAATTTCTTTTCTATTTTCCTTTCTATTCTTCTGTCACTGCCCAAGGCCAGGACCTCATTCCCTGTTGTTTTGTCAATTGAAACAGTCTCCTACGTGGTGTCAGGGTCTCCTCTCCAAGGTGCTAAGCCAGACTGATCTTATTTATATCTCCTATCATGCTACATAAGCACCCAAAGTGTCTTCTGAGTGCTACCTATCAAAAAAAAATCCCTATCATAGGTTGAGAGGAATACAGTCTGTAAAATAGGGATGACTTGTATCTATCTGCATGTAATAATTAGATAACAACCCAGCCCCTCTGAAGCCTCAGCGACTTCTAAAAAAACATTTATTTTTTGCTCAGGCTACATGTTAGCAGCTGTGAGTCAGTTGTCATGGATCTGGTTCATGTGTCTTTCCATTCCAGGACCCAGAGTTAAGGAACCAATTCTGTCTGGAAATGAGAAATGAGCAAGCACTCTAGGGGAATCAGGATTCCCCTCGAAGTTTTTGCTCAGAACTGGCATACTAGTCTCTTCTGCTCACATTCCACTGGCCTAATCAAATCAGGTTTGCAGGAGGCACCGATGAGCCTCTTACATAGCGGGGGGCAAGTGTTTGGAGACAAGGTTAAGGAGTAACACACATAGAGAATTAAATGTGTGGTATGTGACAAATGCCATAATAATAATAATAATAATAATAATAATAATAATAATAATAAACAACTAATGTCATTAGTCTTTCCTTGTACCTGCAGACAAATTCCCAACCCTGGGTCCGTGTTAGCATTCATTTTATTTTTCCTCCATCTCATCAGTAGAAAACTGTTGAGAAAACTACGTAAGCCTGCAGAATGGTATCCCCACAAAGTTAGGACCCCACCAGCTGCTATGTTGTACTTCTCAACAACACAGTCATCTTTCCGGTTTCGAGACCCCCTTGCACTCTCCTCAGTGCCTATTTTACACCTTTACATTTTCTTCCAAGTTACCACAAGACCCTCTTCCATCTGTCCCCCTGCAGATAACTTGCCCACTTGATAAGCCTAATTGGAAAAAAATGAGCCCATCGTATAGGATCTTCTTTCCACTTCTTGGCTTGTCCAACCAACCTACAAATTAGGCAATGCCCATTCTCATCCTAACGCCTTTCATCCAGGCTCCAGTGATTAAATGTCTATTTGTCTGTTTGAGGCCAACTTCTCTATCTGTGCTCTTCGTGACATTTCTGCCTTCTCATATAATTCATTTACCCCTCATGTTCTTCTATGTTTTCAACTTTTTTTCTTATTCTTTTCCTAAAGGACATTTGAACCAGGCCAATTTATCTTTATACTTTCTCTATAGCATAGCACAGTAATGTAGACATGGCATGTGTTTCATAATTATTTGTTGTTTCATACATAGTAAACCCCAGAAGCTTACAGAGGTCAGCAATGTCTTCTCTTCCCAGGGTCGGACTACTTGTGGCCAACCCTCCCTCTAACCTTTCATTCTGTACTTTAGGTGGACATTGTGAATGGCAATAGTCTGATTTGCTACTGATAAAACAGTTAATACCTATATATAGCAGTTAGTATGTCACAGACACCATTCTTTGTGCTTTGCATGTATTAACAATCCTAACCTTTATAACAGCCTTATCAAGTAGGTAGTATTATTTTCTCCAGTTCACAACTGAGAAAAGGCAAACACAGAGGGATTATTAATATATAAGTACTGGGTCTTTTTCCACATGAAGATGGAGAGACAGAAAAGAAAGAAAGATAGATGATAGATAGATAAAGATAGATAGTAGTTATAAATATAAATTTAATCTGGTTCAAGATAGTAAATAATTAAGCCTTTTTTCTTATAACGGATGAAGTCCATAAATAGGGAGCCTGAAGGAGCCAAAACATTAGCAGAAATGATCACTTAGCTGGTATGTGCATCAGAATATAAATGAAACTTTCCTCTCCCTCCACTCTTGTTGGCGCTTGATGAAGCTTAAGCATTTAACTTTCATGTTGCTTTACTCATTCTGCTGTTGCCACAGCAACTGAAGAATGTCATTCTGCTGCTTCTGGAGGTAACTTACAAATACAGTTTTTTTTGAAAAAAGGCAACAAATCACATTTTTTTAAACAAGTGGTCAACACAGACAGCTATTTATGGTTTTCTTAGGACTCAATGAATTGACCTCATTTTTTTTCCTAGCAAAATTCTGTTCATTTTAAGCACACATTATGCCTTGTATATATTAGAAACTGAAAAATCAGATTTTTATTAACCTACAATTAACCCAAATATAGAGCCCCAAACATACTTATAATCTATCTATACCTCATCATGGAAAGGGCTGTACCTCTGAAAATTTGCTTTTACAATTTCATGTTCCACATTTTAGGGAAGAG
This sequence comes from Lyroderma lyra, assembly GCA_004026885.1. NCBI lineage: Eukaryota > Metazoa > Chordata > Mammalia > Chiroptera > Megadermatidae > Lyroderma > Lyroderma lyra. The sequence continues at coordinate 64,384 of PVJL010000301.1, forward strand.
GCTTATATACATATTTCCTTTGTATTTTCAAAGTTCTTTTCTTCTTCACTTAATATTTAAATTTTGTTAATGTAGTAATAAATTATAAAGTTGTGAAAATAACAGCTGAAATACTGTTGTTTTAATCAAGGCTTTCTTGATTTCAAATAATACAAATATAGCCTAAGCTTGATTGAGTGGAGGAAATTGTATTATAAACCAGCTTGGGTACCTCATAGAACTCGAAGATGAAAACATGGCAGTGTTAAGGGAAAAGCTAATGAGGATCTCAGATAACGTCTGGGTGCTGTCTATCACTCCTGTCCATTTTGCTTTGCTCTTGGGCTCTATGTTCTTCTCTCACCATTGACCAGCACTAATCATATGATAGAAACATGGACAATGACAGCATCTGAATGTCACCTCTTATAGCCTAAGCCAGTACAAAGATTTGCACTAACTCTCTTTTGTTCAGTCTAAAACAAGCAAGTCACAAACAAAATCAGAAGGAGCCATAGAGCCTAGTTATTGGCCCTGTTTGGGTGAGATACCACCCATAGAACAGTCAGTACTGGCCAGGAGGCAGGGTCATGGAACAACTAACTTGTTTCTTAGAAGTAGAAGTTAATCATTTCTTCCTTTTTGAAACTCATCCTTCAGTTGGCTTCCTGGACACCATCCTTCCTCTGTCCTCTCTTTATCTTTCTGGATGCTTGTGTTCAGTCTCCGCTGTTGGTTTGTCCACATCGGTCTGACCTACTCACACTAGTTTCCAGGGGTCAGTGTTCTTCCTCGCTTTCCCTACACTCACGTCCATGGTGGCCCCATTCAGGACCCTGCTACTGTTAGTACGTCATCTTCATGCTTGATGCCACCGTCTTGTAAAAAGCAATTGTGGTTTCTCAGCTAAATAATTGTAATCATCTCCTAGATGTCTCCCTGCTTCAGCTTTTGCTCTCTAACAGTTTATTCTTAACCAAGTCAGACCAATCTCCTTAAAACATAAATCTGGTGTTGTCTCTCCTCTCCACAAAATGCTTCAACAGACTTCTCATATCAGAGGAAAAGCCAGCGAGGCCGCCTTCCCCCGCCCAGAACACCGCTCACCCCAAGCCCATCGGCTAGCCTCAGTCAGTCCCAGCCTCCCACAGCTGTCTCGCTCTCCATGGTACCGACTGCCCCTGACGGACCGCAGACTTCCTTATCAGTTTATTGCCTGTCTCCTCTCACTGGAGTGTAAGATCCATGAAAGTAGGGATTTGTTCTGGGTATTGACTAATTCCCACCATCAAACCCCATGCTATTGCATAGTAAATAGTCAATACATATTTGTTAAATGATAAAATTAATTTAGCCATGCCCCAGAGGAACATTTTAGTAGAGAAGGTGGTTATCGGAAAACAAGGACACTGCTCCCAGGAAAGGGGAGTGAGCAGAGAAAACTGGAGCTGCCAACTTCCCGTTGAAGGGGCAGATTCAGCTTGCATGCATTCATTGCCTTTCCCTCCTGAAATTCTATTAAAAGTATAGTAAAGAATAAAAAAATTAATATGCCATAAAAAAGTGTGGTATCGTCAACAAAAAACAATATTAACAAATTTATGAAAGGAAAAAAAACAGGTGAGAAAATTTAAACTGATGAAAAAAGTGGATGAAGCTGCAACTGACTGTGCATGGGAGGGGACGGGGGAGCCAATATGCCCATGAAACTGCAGAAAGAGCTCCCCACTCAGAGACTGAAATTATAGGAGGAGGAGAGCCTTACGTTGGGTTGAAAGTAGGAAAATTAGTTCAATACCTATATAGAGAAGAGGCAACCACACAAATCCCTGTTCTCACTTCCTCACAAGAATTGCCTGCAGGTGTTGAACTCAGTCCAGGTAAAAACCAAAGAAGGGAAAGCAGGGGAGCTAGCTTGGGTGTACCCCAGGCTGAAATCCTGTTTATTCTGGCAATCAGGATCCCTGCGGTGTGGCTAGGAGCTCCCTACCACTTCATCTTAAAGTGAACTCTGCTTCAACAACAATTATTCCAGTACTCAGAGAGCTCCTGGCCACTCTTCCTATTCTTTACTTTATATATATTTAATTACATATTTAATTATTATGCATATTATAAATATTTATGAGGTGGAAATACATTTAATATAAGTTATAACTTAGCATAATTAATTATTTATGTGGAATATTTAATTATATATGTATATTTAACTAAGGTTCAGCTAAGAAAATTTGCAGTATAAAAGAGAAAGCTGAAGCTGAACAACCTGGGGAAAAATGGCTTCCAGTAGAAACAGAAAATTCAAGCAACAGAAAAGAACTGAAAAACAAATTAACATACATGCACCTTGATTAATAGAAGCTGAGAGACTTGAAAGGATTCTCTATCCATGAAAAAAGAACAAGGTAGTATGAAAAATAAATTTTAGAAAACAAGATGAACTACTGCTAATTTTAAAATTTCCTTGTGAAAATTAAAAAACAAAAAAACAACCCAGACAACCAGAAAAATACATGGAAGGTAACATTTGGGAAACCAACTAGAATGTAGTACAAAAAAATAAAATTACAGAAGACATTAAATCTCAATCCGGGATCTCATATCTGAATAGTAAAAGTAAAAGTACAATGAAGTAAACAGAAAAGAAACAATGTAAAGACATTTCTCAGAGTGCAAAGAGGCTTATCATAAAAGCTAAAAAGGCCTCTGTACTACTGAGCAAGAAAAACAGAAAAGGACTCATACATAGACACATCAATATAAAATTTCAGAACATCAAGGATAAAAATAAAATATTTTTTAAAACTTAGGGAGAAAAAAGTACTTAAGCTACAAAGGAATAATAATCAGACTGGTCTAAGACTTGTCATTTACACCGTAAGGTATTAGAAAACAATGGAATGATGACTTCAAAGATTGAAGACAAATAATTTCCCATCTAGAATCTTAAACGTAGCCAGAATACCATTCAAGGCAGAATATAGACATTATTAAATTAAGAAAATTAATATTCCAAATATCCTTTCTCCAGAAATCTCTTGAGGATGTACATTAACAAAATAGGAAACAATTTCTACACAAGAAAACAACAAAATGTAAAAACCACATGACTGGGGTATGGTAGTCTTGAGGGCTAGCTTCATGCCTGGAATAGGGTGGAGGTGGTGGGAAGGAAGTGTCTGAGGGGAAAAAATAGGGACTCTATAGAATTAATGGTAGGAAGGAGAACTTGGAAAAATAGCTGTGGATAATAATACAGGCACAAAATTTTAGGATCACCGTTCTCCTAATTAGAGTGTGGACTAATTAGAGACAAAGACTAAACACAGAGGAAAAGAGGTCTCAAAGGGCTGAAATCTAGACATTGAATGCCAACAGGGTCAAATTTGACCAATAATAAAACTAACACAATATTGAATCAATTAATTTTTGAGAAGTAGCTATCAGTTTTGTGTCTGGGTTAATTCCAGAAGCACACCCATAATCTTTTTCCCTGAGGAAACTGCAATCTGACAAAAAATTAACATGAGATAAAACGATTTGCCCCCAATTTTAAAGAAGACCCCTTTTGGAATAGGGCTTGGTCTGTGGGCCACACATACAGAGGGAAACTTTTGGAGCTGAGTGAACTCTGGTGCAGAAGATCAATACTTAGGAACTAAGCAACACTCTCATTGGCCACTCTATCCTTAACTTAAAGCAGTGTAGTCACGGGATTAAGATTTGATGTGCATCTCACTTTGAGTCCTTGGGAAAAAATGCTTTTCTAATATAGATTTCATTTTCCTTTCGATGTCAGATTTGACCACTCTAATTGCCACAACTACAATTCCTTTACGGGGTCTCCATCAATCTAGTTCCAGGAGAAACAACAGTTTAGGGTCTGAGTGTAGCGTTCTATCTCAGGAGTTTCCACTTTGGCTCCTGATAACGAACTAAGCTCTTCTGACATTTTAGACTCTTTCTTGCACGAGGCTGGTGGCTCTATTTTTGGGCTTTTAGGAAATTTTCCTATTCTCCTTGAGTTTTTGTTTGTTAATTTGTTTATGATATAGACTGATTGTCCTTAACATGCATCATATTATTTATTCGTCCTCTTTCAGTCTTTTCTTAATTTGGTCCAGTTCTCCAGACTAACAGATACATATTCAGCCCATGCTGTTTGCTCCTCCTTTCTCTTTTGTTCAATTTCTTCATCTTTATTTGCCTTGCCCTTCTTTGTCCTGCCTTGTCATTCATTCATTCATTCATTCATTATTAAGCAATATTAGGCACTGCACTAGGACTGAAGATAAAAAGTGAAGCAGTCCTCGCTATAAAAGATTTCATAATCTGATGAAGGAAAGATGTTTAAGTGGAAGAGTAGAAGATGTCAGGCTATCATTTGAGGTATGATAAAAAATTGTTTCAGGAATGCATAGGACTTAGTACGAGAATGGGACAAACAAATTTTACCTGTGATGCCTACATAAAGCTTTATTGAAGAAGTACAAAAAGAGCCGGGTTTTGAATGATTAATAACAGGTTTTAAAAAAAAACAACAGGGAATGGGGTAAAAAGGGAAAGGTATTCTAGGTGAGGAGAATAGAATACATGAAGTTATATAATGGGCTACTCTATACCTGTAGTTACTTCCAGCTCCATTTCATTCCTCTCTTACTAGGGAAGCACCATGGACACTATTAGCATTTCCATTGCTGCATCTCCATGGTGGAGCAGTTAAAGGAATTTTTCTAGGTAGCTACTATATTGGATACCTTACATCAACTCTCACTGGAACTCCCCATTCTTCATCCTGTTCTTCCAGAATTTCTCAGGGTACCATATTAATCTCAAATATGGGCAGTGGTGAAATTTGTTAACAAACTCACCTTTGCATATATTACAGAGATTATTTGTAATTATAGACACTAGGGGGATTTTTTAAATGGGTATCTTAAGGTGTTCCAAGAATAATCTTTGAGGGCAACTTACCAAACATATTAGAGAAAGTCATTTGGAATCCTCTTCACAGCTTTTCAGAAACAAGAGAATTGAACTTCTCTCTTGCAGCCAATTCTCTTCAGCCACACACACACACACAAATGGAGGTTTACTAACACTCTTTTTCCTGAGAACACTATCTACTGTGAATAGTGCCAACAGCTGAAAGCATCGAGCCTGCCCTCACACTGTGAGAACACAGCTCTCTCCCAGGGTCTGCCCAGATGCTCATTAAAATCCAATGAGTACCCCACGAGATGTGTTGTTTCACCCAACATCATAGCTTTCAGAAAGAAAAGGATTTCAACTCAGTGTGGGAAGATGGATAAAGTCAAACACCATGGTAACCGGGTCACATTAACTCCTTCAGCAGGACCCACTGACAAACGAGTGGTTGCTGACCATGCATGACTACTTAGGGCATTGCAGTTTAACTTGGTTCTGCCCTGTGTAACTTCTGCTGTTCCCCAAACTCGACAGCATTCATTTTCCTTCTGTGCTCACTCCATCTTTGTACTTCGGCCCCCTGACTCCTCTCCTTTCTTCCCTCTCTCTGGAACTGATTGATGTTTCCTTTATCAGTTTGTCCTCTATGGCCCTAGTTCAATATGTTGACTTCTTTCACAACTACCATATCTATACACTGTAACAACTTCCCATTTTTGTACCACACATGGGAAAAGGCCACTTGCCTAACATTCATGTCAAACAACACATATTACCTCCAGAATGCTCTCTTCCTCAGCTCAGTGGAAGTTAGGGGGAGATGAGTGTAGAGGAGGGTACCCATTTTTTAAGGAGCTTAATTTAAAATCGATTTGGCTGTCACAAAGAGTACTTCCCTTAAGTCTCACTATGTGAGGAAAATGTTTATTTCTCCTAAAGAATTGGTATGTTTTCTTCTGTCAGATATTAGAAATTATAGTATTTAGACTGTTTCTCTTGTTTGCTTTCCTGCCAGAATGCTTAGCACCAAGTGTAGCAGTCCCAGACTGTAATTACATAAGCCCTAATGCTTCCTTTTCTGTGCATGGCCTTAACTTTATATGTTTATTACCAATGGACAGACACTATTGTTAGGTGAAACTCTTTTTTAAGCTTTTCTTTTTGGGGTGACATAGGGTATAAATAACTAGGAAAAGACTTTTAGCTCTGGCTTGGATAGAGACAAAAAAATGCTCATCAAATTTGAATATAAGAAAAGGCTAAACATGAGACTTGCAGTATTTAGGATCACGCTGGGTAAAAAGAAAGGGGGTTTGTTTCTTAGAATTCCAGGGAACTGCACAGTGCAAAACAAAACCAGAGTGGAATGAGGCCAAGGTCACAGAGCAGGTGATGGGCTTTGGAGTGTCAGTGGGTTAAGAACTTTCTGGAAATAGTCAGTGTGCTGTATGAAGTGAATCATAGATGTCTGTGGGCCAGGAGTAAATTCTTACAGTATAGATGGTATGATTTTTAGTACTTGTTATAGTGTAATATTTGGGGGAAAGGGGGATGTTTTTAGTAATGATTTTAGAGAAGTATTTCTATATGATGCTTTTCTTTCAAGGCTCTTGGGATCATACAGATATTTATTTGAATTTGACAATGCATTCAGATGACAAGAAGGCTGCTTGACTTTGTGACGTTAACAATACGTAGACTCAGAACGCGGAGGCATCTTGGGAGGCTAGGACAGCTGAGATTGCTACAGGGAGTACTGACAGAATGAAACAACACAGGTTTGGAGTTTCAGATTCAAACTCCAACTAGAAAATTATGGATTGTGGTAGAGAGAGGAGAAAGTCAGAGGTTTTCATTAAGTTTTAAAAGTGTGATGTGGATTTCAAAGAACAGCCTTAGGCAGCACACTCCTGGGTACCATGGAAGACAAAAAGGTGGTGGTTTCAGGTGAACTGCATTCACTTCCAAATCCAAAAATTGAAGACGATTTTTTTGTAAGTAACCACACAGAACAGATCGTGGCCAAATGGGGAAGTGATTGAAAACAATGTGGCACAGGAAAAATGAAGCAATTGCGTACTTTTCACCTAAATCAGAAAAGAAACATGGTGGGAGGCAGAACCATTATTTTCACATACTTGAAGAGAACCACCATGGCTTCAGGGAAGGAGCAGATGATCTGAAGGCAGAGAAACTACACGCTCTTTGCTGTGAGCCCACTCCAGTGACCTCACCAATGTCTCCTCAATACCACCCTTGGGCTCTATGGTAAACGGAGAGCAAGCGCCCACTGTGGCATAGGGCAATTTGTAGACCCTCCACACATGCTCATTTTCTTCCTGTACTTAAGAGGATGTGCAAATGTAATGTGGGTATTTCCTACAGTCCCAAAGGGTTAGGTCTAAAGCCAATATATAGAAGCTACAAGACAGAGTTTGACTCAATTTAAAAAATAAAGTATGTACTTTTGAAAAGAAAGTGAGTTTTCTCAACAAGTGTTTTTGTTCCCATCTCAGAAAGTATTCAAACCTACACTTCCGGATTTTAGTAGAGCCTAAGAAGTCTGTGACCTAAGTGATAGCTCCTCTTTTGAGACTCCCACGGGGTGCAGGCTGCAAGGACGGTTTGGGTCTTCTCTTGGAAATTGGCAATGCAGGAAATGGAGAAGAGAAGGAACCGTGCAGGGAGAAACACAAGTTGCCTAAAGCAGAAAAAACAAGTGTGTTGCTCTATCAATCTGGCACTAATAAGGAAATATCAGCTCACTTCAAACAGGATAATTTGAGGAAAGCTTTTACAAAGTTTCCATTTACAGCAGGCACGTCCAACCTGTGGCCCATCACAAATGCAACCCAACACAAATTCTTAAAGCCTTATGAGACTTTTTTGTGACTTTTTTTTTTAGCTCATCAGCTGTCATTAGCATTATTATATTTTTTGTGCGGCCCAAGACAATTCTTCTTTCAACATGGCCCAGGGAAGCCAAAAGTTTGGATACCACTGATTTATAGTCTGGTGAGGAAGAATCACAATCTGGCAGTAGTCACAAAAAGGGGTGACCTAACCCTATAAAGGACGCATCAGGGGGAGATCACCTTGAAAACAGCAGGAGTCATTGGTCAAGGGATGCTGACAGCTTAAGGAGACCTTGCAGGCAGAGTCAAGGAAGAAGCTCCCTGACCTCACACTTGCCCCTCCCTTGGATCTCCTCTGGCTCCTTATGCAAAAACAACTTGAAAACCAGCAAGGGAGCATGTTGGTGTTTTCAAAATCGGTCATTGTTACAGAGCACTTGTTACTCAGTGAGAAGTATTTAGATAGAATAATATGAACCCTTTTTGATGCCTTCTAAAATTCCTTTATAAAGACATTTGAATTAGAAACAAGGAGTGAAATGTCTCTTAACGAAAACAAAATTGTTTTATGGCTCTTTCCTCTCTCTATGTTTTAATTTTCCTATAGTTTCTTTTTTTTTTTTAAGTGAACACCCTTGCTAATACTTATAAAATAGTATCTTCTGATTTCTGTTAGCTGGTTCTTATTTATAAAATATTCTGCTCTCTCTTCTTGAATCAGCTAACACCATCCACCCTGTCATGTCCTGGAACTCAGAGGCTATACCTGCAGATGGGCCACCACAGCTGATCCAGGTCTGAGAAATTTCTGATGAGGCCAGGCTGGGCATCTGTGAGTTCTTTAACATGACTCATGGGGTACTATTTTGCCTTTGTGATACATTAAAATCGTGTCCCTGCATTCCAGAAAGGATTCCTGGAAACCATGTGGTCCCTGAGCCTCAGTAATCTCTCTTCTTGTTGTCAATGCCATTCATTCATTTGTTCATCAATTTATTCTTATAAAATAGATTGAGAACCTACAATATATACATGTTGGGGATAGAGTGGGAAGCATGCCAGTCATGGTCTTTAACTTAATGGAATTTATTTTATCTTATGAATCTGAAAACATTAAAATGTCTTAGAACTTGTCAAAATTTCAGCATACTCCAAGACTTTCCTTTATAAACTTAAGAAATGGAAATGTTCATTTCAGGTCAGGTATTCTCATTTTTGACATGGAAAATGTGTACCTGCAGCCATTTGCAGCAGAATCAGAGTTAAATACTTTTGTATCAGTGGTCAAACTATAGTTTAGAATGCATGTTCTGTAATTAATAATAAAAGTCATTGATAGCTAATAGTTTTATTTAGTTTGATGACAAGGCTAAGGAAAGAATGTATATTAAATTGAAATGTCATAAAAATTTGGCTATTAGAATATTTTATAAATAAGAGCCAGTTTACAGGAATCAGAGGATTCAGTTTTAAAGGTGTTGATGGGGTTGTCATCATTGTCCCTTATCTCCACCTGAGTTGTACCATCCATAATAACTCAGATTAATTTGCCCTCAGGAACACTTTCCCAGTTCTTATTGCAACTGTCTAAATATGCAATCTATAAATTTTGTGGAGAAAAAAAATTTTCTCCACCAAATGACAACATGCATATACATTGTACACTAGTATTTCCCAAAGGGGCTAAATGACTTCCAAGAAATTCTTAAACATATTCTCTTTGAGATTTAAAATTTTGGCTTTCTTTTCGAAGTCTATCTAAAAAAAAAAAACAACATAACAATTCAAAGTCATTTAAATAATTGCCTTACAATGGAGAACGCTTATGCAATCTTAGTTTTTCTATTTACATTTGTCTAAGATCAAATTTGCCAAGTGAGATTTCTTATAGGCACCGAACCTGTCAGTAGAATAACCACATTTGAAAAGAAAATGCATTATATGGAGCTTGTTTGCATATGTATCACTTACGTAATATATTACCTCTAAGTATGGTAGCAAATAAGCAATAAAAATCATTTCTGCACTTAATTTCAGCACTAAATAAATTGTGCAGGATGCAGCAATAAACATGGAGTTTATGTTCTATTGGAGAAATGAACATAAGGATCAGAAAATAAACAACTAAATAAATAAGAAAATAAAAGCGCATAACCAAGAGAGCACAAGTTAGTAATACTTAATGCAGATTTCAATGGAGCCACACGACAATCTTATCTTCACATGAGCGTTTTAAAGAGTTATTAAGTGACACTACAATAAAACATGCTTTTTTGAATGGATTATTAAGAATTTTAGTTAAGTGTGGAGTCTGATTATCATGTACCTGCAACAAAACCTTGAGGTTATGAATGGCATTTTGTAAATCATGCTAATGTGAACGGGCGTTCTTTCTCTACAGTAGAATAATTGAAGTGGAAACAAGAAAACAGATTTAATGAAGAAAAAGACCTGAGGCTACATTTCTCTAATATTAATTCTAATTTCTGCTATCTGTTTTAACACATCAATATCATCTGTCATACTGAGTTAATGTTTTACTTGTATTGAGCTTTTAGTTAGTTTACATTTAATTTGTAATTTTGATTTTTATTTTATAGTTGTGTAAGAGTTCTAAGCATGAGATGTTTACAGTCTTATAATTATATTAACATCATCCATGTCAAAACCAGAAGTTCCTGATACTATTTTATTTAATAGAATTATTAATAAAAATATTAGTAACATTCAGTGTTGTTAAGATTGTGGGGAAACATTTTATAGACTGAGAATAGAACGAATTGCCACTGTTGTGGAAAGTTTTACTCATTGTGTTGGAAAGGCCGAGTGGCACTCAGAGCACTTGCAAGTTCAGGCTGTTTATTCCACGCCGCGGCCTGGAGGAGTCACCTCCAAAGCCTGAGCCCTGAACAAAGGCAGGTGGGGAAATTTATAGCTTAGCATTTCCATAATAACATCAGTTTCCCGTGCGTGGGCTGGGGTCTGCGGGAACAGGGGTTCAGGGAGAAGAAGAAACAGGAAGTGACTCGGGGGCGGGGTCCCGAATTAGGCCATCGGCCACGTTGGGAGGCAATATTTCCCTACACTACAACCTTTCGGGATAGCAGTATGGCAGAAGCTATCGATGCTCGAAAGACTCACACAATATGGCCCATATTTGGGAAACTACGAATCAAAAATAAAAGCATTTACGTGTGTGGATTTATGTAAAGGAATGATCATAAACATGATCATTACAGCACTTCTGGTAAGGTCAAAAACCAAAATATTAGCAAATGAATTCAACAATCTATAAAATAAAAAATACGTCATGACCAACTAGGCTTTACCCCAGGATATTAAGGTTTATTGTCTTTTTTTCATTTTATTCTTTTGGGAGTGTGTAGTGGAGTTTTCCAGAGCCTATAAGGTGATGACACCGTAGTTCTGCTGGCTAATGAAATTTGTGTTTGTGTTCTCTTATGTCTTAGAACTTGCAGTTTTCATTCAATTCAGTAAGTTAATTGCTGGTAGATGACACTTGCATACACAAAAGCTCTTTGGGGTACTCAATACCTTTTTATATTATTAAAATTTAAAAATTTTTTAATTTTAAGATTAACATGCATAAATTTCTAATAATTCTTATTCCTAATATTGGTGAATCTAAGAGCTCTGTTTTCTTTCAATCCACTAGCTTTTAGTAAATTAGCTTCCTTTTGGGATTTTCTCATAAAAATATTCTTTAAAAATATATTTGTTAGAAAATATTTCAAATGTATTTACAAGTACAAAAATAATGTAGCAAAAAGGTTTGTGCCAATGTCTTTCACATTTGCTTTAGATGTTTTTTAATCCACCAAATCTTTTAGAACAGGTTTTGATTGACAGAAAAACTGAGAATATCGTACAGAGAATTCCCATGTACTCTGTACCAGCTTCCCTTACTATTAACATCTTATATTAGTATGGTAAATTTGTCACATTTAATGAACCAATATTAATATATTATTGTTGTTATAAATACAGTCCATACTTTATTCAGATTTTCTTAGTTTTTTTGTTTGTTTGTTTGTTTATTTTTCCTAATGAGCTGCTTTTTTGCTGTTGTAGTCCTAGGATCTCATCCAGGATACCACATTACATTTAGTATTCATGTTTCATTAGGCTCCTTTTGACGATGACAATTGTTCAGACTTGCCTTTCTTTAGGTGACCACGAGAGTTTCGGAAAGTACTAGTGATGCATTTGCAGAATGGTCTGCTATTGAAATTTTTCTAGTGTTTTTCTTATGATTAAACTAGGGTTACATATTTGGGGGATAAAAAACATGGTGATGAAGTGTCATTTTCATCACATCACATCAAGGTACTTACTATCGATACGATTTATCACTTTTCATGTTGATCTTGGTTGATTGGCTGAGGCAGTATTTGTCAGATTTCCCTCATGTGTAGTTACTCTGCCCTCCCTTGCCTTTCCATACTGCACTCTTTGGAAGAAAGTCAATATGGGCACCTCACACTTGGGGGCTCACATTCCTTGAAGGTACAGTGTCTATATAAAGTATTTGGAATTGTACGTGGCAGATTTGTCTCTTCTTCATTTATCTGTTTGTTTATGTCAGTATGGTTCATGGGTATTTATTTTATATGCTGAGTTATAACTTCTTTCTACTTCATTTTGTTGCTCAAATTGTTTCAATTTTTGTGCTTGAGCAATCTTTCAGTTGGCTCCGATGCATCTATGATGTACTCTATCAATGTGGATTCATTTATTTGCTTATTCACTTGCTCCCTTACTTTCTAGCATTACAACTTATTCCAGGCTCATCTTGCATATTTCTTGCCCTAGTACCAGAATCATTCATTTCTCTGAGCATATCTGGTTTCTTTTATTGAAGAAACCAAGATCTGAGAACTAGGTGCTCAATAATTTTTAAGAGTTGAAGAAAGCCCAGAGACTAAAAGTTTGTGAACTGCTGATATGCACTGACTAATACAACAACCACTTAAAAATTATGGATAATAAACCTATATGGATATATGGGAGGAAGTTGTGTATTAGAAAGAATGTAGACAGACTTGATTCTAAGTCAAAGCTCTATGTCTTAAAGGCACTGTGATTTTATATAACTTACGTTTCTTCTGACTAGTTCCTAAAGCTCACTCAAACTTGATAGGTGAATTTTCATTTATTTGTAATTTTCTTAATTATAATAAGAAAGTCTTACGACAAATATGCAATAAATTATACACACATACACACACATACATATTCTTCTACCTTAGTGATATCTCACAATTTATAACAATTATTCACTCAGGCACTGTAAGTATTTTTAATTCATTATATCATTTAATTGTTATAGGAGTAGTATTTGTACTATTCTTATCTTCATTTCAGAGGTAAGGAAACTGAGGCTCATGTAGGTTAATTTAAAGTGTAAAGTTCCTAGCAGTATGGCAGGCACATATCTGGTTCTAATTAATGTTATTTCTCTTGCCTTCTTCCTAACATGTAACTAATCACTGTTAGAGAGTAAACTTTTGGCCCGTCTCACAGGCCAAGGCGCTGCGTACCATTTCTTACCCATGCCAGGCTGTCTCGCAGAGTCCAGCATGCTGTGGGCTTATTTAGTGACGCCCCTGGCTAGAAATTATTCACTTCCTGCCAAAGTTAAAGTGGCCTATATAAACACTCTTCCAGAGCTGGTGCAACAAAGACAGAAGTACCAACCACCACCATCAAAATAGCCATAATATTTGATAATGCTTGAGGTACTACTCTGTGTCAACCACCGTGCTAAATATTTAACATTCATTGTCTTATTTGCTGTCACCACAAATGTGTAAGATCTTCACGACCCAATTTTGTAGGTGAGAAAACTACGCTTGGAGTGATTAATTTTATTTCCCAAAGTGATGCAAATTGTAAGCAGCAGAGCCAGTATTTGAAGCCAGCACTGTGTGGTTCCAAACCCATTTACTTAGCCATTATACGCGGGATAACAGGAGGCTGCTCCAGGCATTTTTCAGAACTCAGTAACAAGTTTCCCTTAAGTTCTAGAGCTGCAAAGACTTTTTTGCAATGCTGATGAAGAGTGGGGCTTGTGAGACGCTTGATGAAGGAACACTGAATACCTGCAGACAGATATGCTGAGAATGTTTAGCAGGAGGCACAGGAATTCTGAGGCAAGGAAGCAAGTCAAGTGGCACAGGGAAGGGGACAAAAGTACAACATAGAAATATGATAAATAGTGAGATTTTAGGTGAGACTAAGGCAGAGATAGATCCCTCAGACATTCCTAGCAAAATATGTCGTCACTTTCCTACTGAGGTAAGACAGATGGTCTATTAACAGTTGGTCTATACTGCCTTTTATTTATAGTTTAGATATATGCATTTGGGCAGATTGTATTTTAAAAAAAAGAACTTTGTGATGGTCAATTTCCTGTGGCAACTTGGCTGCACCTTGGTGTGACCAGACATTTGGTCAAAGATTATTCTGGATGTGTCTGGGGTGTTTCTTCGGATGAGGTTAACACTTCAATCAACAGACTGAATGAAGCAGACTGCTCTCCCTAATTGCTCTCCCTAAATAGGTGGGTTTCAACCAATCAACTGAAGGCTTGAATAGAGCAGAAAAAGTGGAGTCAGAGGGAATCCCTTTGGCTTAATTGTTTTGAGCTGGGTTGTTGGTTGTTTCCTGCTTAAACTTGAACATCAGCTCTTCCTGGGTCTCAAGCCTGCAGACATTTGGACTAGAATAGTAGCACCAGCTCTCTTGGATCTCTAGCTTGCTCACCACAGATCTTGGGACTTGTCAGTATCCATAATTGTGTGAACCAATTCCTTATAATAAATCTCTTTATATATAAATATAGATACAGGTGATATAGATATAGATGAAATAGATATATGTATAACTTTAAGGAATCCCTGTTGCACTGAATTTGTTTTATCTACCTGCCCCACTGTCTGTCTTAACCTTGCCAAATTAGGGATTCCATATGGGGTTCTGCTGCGATTCCTCCATCTACTTCTCCAACATTCTCTTTTCCACATTTGGAGAAGCTGTGACTCAGTTAGGTTTGCCTGCTTCACAATGAACCATACACCCTATAGTATTAAGAAATTCCTCTAAGTTTGTGTCAGGAGTACGAGTATACCATTTTTCCTTATGTTTATTGTCAATGCAGCTTTCCCTTTCAGATATTTGTACAGTTTTCTCCCTGACTTGCTTTGCTCAAGGGTGGCCTCTTAAGCAAAGCTCTCACCAATCACCTCATTTAAATAGCAAACATTCTTCCCACAGACCAGCAGTCCTCTCCCCTATTTATTACAACACCGTACGTTTACCATCTGTAGACCTCTCCCCTACCTCAATTGCTGTATCACTAGTACCTAGAAGATTGTCAGGCACATAGTAAATGCTCATGAAATATGTATCAAATGAATAAAAAATGATGACTGAAAAAACTGAATGCATATATTTCAAACTGCTTAAAAGAAAAAGTCAATGAAAAAATTAATTTCAGAGGTCACTGTCCATTATTACCTAAGGTTCAGTATCTTAAACATTATTGTAAAAAACTATTTCTATTTTGTGACTGTTTCAGATAAAAAATAAAATTGATTTCCTGTTACTTCATTGTGGCCAGAAGAAGAATTTTGTGCCCTATTATTATTTATTTATTATTTGTATCCCTTCAGAAGAACATGAGCTCCATGAAGATGAGGGACTTTTCTGTTCGGTTTGATGCTTTCTCAAGAATCTGGAACAGTGCCCACATGAAGCAGAGGCACAGTATATATTTATTGAATAAACAAATTAAACAATTCTTTCATTTCTCTGAAAATTAACTAGTTTAATAGTCAACATATTTACAACTATATCCCCAAAATGACATTTTTTAAGGCTTTTCTATAGTCTTATTCTTCCATAGAGATCTGTCCCAGTGACTTGTTTTTGTATATATTCTTTGTGACCTATTTTGTGTAATCACCAATTATCTGGCCACAGGAAAAATTTTTCTTTGTTACAGCCCAGAGCATATGATAGATCTATGTTCTGAATCTTATTTACATGTGGATATATTAATCTTATGTGACAGCAATGACTTTAATCCTATAACCCTCTTTCTCCTGGACTAGGTGATTAGAAAGAGAATTAAGAAGAAATTATTTCCATCCCTACTTCCAGGGCTTAAACTGAACAAGACATGCCAAGATCTTAGAGCCATCATTGTATCATCTTTGCATAAAGAGATTTGTGTTGAAAACATGATACAACTAGAAAGAGAGAACAATCTGTTATTGTGTTACTAAAAATAGTGTTAAACCCCTTATTGCTACTGGTTACTTATTTTAGATAGCTAAACATAAAATATAAAATGTAAGAAACAATCACCTCATTTACAAAGTCTATCATAAGAGTCAGTTGTAATCTCTTGATTTGGAAACCTCAGCAACATGATTTCACCATGTCAGTGGAAGTCCATTTAGAAAGCATTATTGTGTTCCTTTTTGCAGCTATGCTAGATGAACAAGTGTCTCTCCAATTGTCAAGGGCTGAGTGTTAGTTCTATAAACAATATAAACATAAAACTAAGAATCAGGAACCCTTTGACACATGATTGATTTGCAGATATCTCTAACCTAAATTTTGATTTTGAGAAATAAAACAATCTATTTTTTTAAAAAGCCAGTAATTTAAAAAATTCATTAAGTCAGCACTTACCTGCACATAAAGATTATGTTTGGTAAAGGACTGATATTGGTCCAGGGGAACACAAAACAGAAAGTGGATTATATCACTTGGAATAGAAACTCCATGCTCGGAACATTAGGCATATGCTTTGAGGTTTGGGATTCATAAAGCTTGTCAAGTCACTGTAATTCAGGCCTGGAGCTGCCTCTTTTAAATGCATGGCTACTCTTTATTTTCAGACAGCATATTGCTCAGTAGTCTTTTTTTAGATACAGTATTAGTTTTCATTCCTTCTTTGGATGCTGAACTCTGCATTTTGTGGCACCAGGTATGAAATGGGTGACCTTAAGTGTCTCTTGCATGTTGCCTAGGCCAGAAGGCCAGCTGGATTATAGGATGGTTGTGGCTGCTCAGTGGGGAATAGGATGGAAAATTGGAAGCTAGGACTCTCGCTGATTCAGGAGTGGGTATAAACTGCAAAAATGGTCCAATCCTATAGAGCAGATCTGCAAGTGACAGCATACACACACTCTGAAGCCTATGGGGCGAGAGCCCACACTTATGCTGCATTATTGCCTATGTTTCCCTGCTTTACTGATTCATTTCTTTAGTACGCTTAGATAGATGATGAAGGACTCAGGCATTTGATGAAAATGTATTAACTAATTTGTACTTCTTAAATTACTTCTGGATAATAAAATATTAATATTTATTTAGGGACAATAAACCTTGAGAAATTGGCTGGGGTATGTCCATCTTATATGAGAACAAAAGGTAAAATAAATTGCTCAGGGTCACAGAGTTTTATAAGCACACAGCATTTATTTACATTATCTCATTTTATTTTCATAGCATCTCTGTGAGGAAGTCGGGTAAATTAGACTAACTCTCATTTTATTGAACAGAATATTGAGTTTCAGATATTTCAACACCCACTATGAGGAGAAAAGTGAGGGAAAAAGTCAATTCTGGAGCCCAGAGCTTTCTACTCTTCCTGCAATGTTGTGTGTGCTCTGGGTGGTACCCTGCATGGAGGATATTAATAAACATTGGCTTATCTTAGCTTCCTACTGTTGTTACTGAACAATTACTTTCTTTTCCTTGAATAAAACTTGGTCTGTTAGCTCACAGGATATGTTTGTTTTATTATCCCAACTTCCTTGTTAACTATTATCAACAAATTTACCTTATGAATAAAACAAACCAACAGATAATTCATGGAGAATTACTGTTTATTCTATCCTAATTTCTGCCATCATCCTTTGCATATTTTGTATCCACATAGATGACATCATTGTTACCTCCAATATCCTTAACATTTGACTCTGACTTTTCAAACTATTTCGACCACACAATGGATAGTAGTCAATAATACAAAATATTCCATTTTTGAAATCTTAAGCCTTACATTCTTAGGGGGAAATGAAAGGATGGCAAGATAATTAAGGTGAGCATAGGCCATGTTACCAATTTTGGACTTTGTGCTAAATGCAAATAGAACCATTGAAATGTTCTAAGTAACAAAGTGACCAAACCAGATTTGCATGAACAAAAAAAAAAAAAATCAAACTGCTGCCTAGGAAACAAATTGGAAAGGGATAAGAGTGGATTCCAAAGAGCAATTAGGGGATTATTAAAAGAGATGATAGTAGTTTGGATTAGAGTGATGACAGTGTTAATGGAGAGGTTTTTAGATGGTAGAATCAACAGGACATGATCATTGGTTGACTATAGAACTTGAAGAAGAAGAATAGTTAATAAAATACAAGTGTTAGGGCTTGGAATACTAAGGGTGGTTGTAGAAACATTTACTAAAATGGAACACCAAAAGATAGTGTTGGGGTGGGAGTGAAGGGCAGATGGGTAAGATGGTGAATTTGGGATTTGCTATATTGTGTTGCAGTAACTTGGAGCAATCTGAGTTTTAAAGGAAGTAAAGTACATGGGACTGATGTTCAGAAGAGAGGTGGGAGAGGAGAAGAACAGGAGGGTATGG
This sequence comes from Lyroderma lyra, assembly GCA_004026885.1. Classification (NCBI taxonomy): domain Eukaryota; kingdom Metazoa; phylum Chordata; class Mammalia; order Chiroptera; family Megadermatidae; genus Lyroderma; species Lyroderma lyra. The sequence continues at coordinate 82,834 of PVJL010000301.1, forward strand.
GATCGCAGACACCAAGAGTGGAAATGCTCTAAGTAAGTGGATCTGGTAGAATGACCCCAACTATAAAGTTAGATTAGATTTAGCAATGGAAGTCAAAGAGGTTTTTAGTGTGAGTTATTTTAGTAGACTGGTGGAGGTAGAATCCAAAATTAAGTGGGTTGAGGAATGAGGGTAACAAGAGAAAATGAAGGCAGTAACAGCAAATATTTCTTTGAAGAAGTCAATAATCCAAGCACAAAACCTGGATGCCACATAAAACTGCCCCTTTCACTCATCACCCAGATCAAATCAATCACCAAAAACTAGCAGTCCTACTTCCTCTTTTACAGATGCATTCCCATCGTCTTTCCCAGACTTCCTTAGCCTAGGCTTTCTTCATTTTTACATGGGTTTCCTAATCTTCAGCCCTCTTCACTACATCATTCAACAGACACCAGAATGAGCTTTTAAAACTTCAGACTCAAAATTTTTATGTCTCTCCTTATCCTGACTGATGGCTGCTCATCTTCCAGCCTGCCACCTGCCACCCCTGATGAATTCCACGGTCTGGCCATAGCACACTATTTGAACTTCTTGAGTATCTTTGCTTGGCACACCCTATTTATTTTCTGAGAATGCCTTTAATCCTCTCTTCATCTCACTTCACTAGGCAGATTCTTTCTCATCCATCAAAATTCAGCTCAGATTTCACCCCCTCCAGGAATCCTTCCTGACTTACCTTCACTGTCTGCAGTAGGTGCTACCTCTGCCCATGGCATGTTAATCAATTTTTAACATGAACTATTTGCTTGTCTGTCTTTCATGGCTTTATCCCCAGAGGAGTTGCAGATAATCTATCAGTGCCCTGCCCTACTCATCTTATTTATTTATGTATTTAGTTAGTTAGTTTTAAATTCAAGTGAATTGAAAGGCAGGGTAACTGATCTTTATGTTTCAGGTAAATCATTTACTATTTCTAGGAATACTGACAACACACCTTCCAGAATAAATGTTATGAGGAGTGGAAACACCAGTTTTAGTTTATGCAGAGTTTGTAAATTAATTAAGGTGAGATCCCAAAATAAGTATTAGGATTTTCTGCTGTCTTTTTCCATAAATGTTGAAGACTTTTCTAGATAAATCCTAATAAGGAAATGAAGCTTGGCAATTAATTACATGCAGGATTATTTCTATGCAGGAATATATGTAAAACTTTAATTATACATACAGACACAGACACACAGGGTTTAACAGATCCTATGTAATTGAATAGGTTATGTAGGCAATATGAGGACTTGTGAAAAAGTCTCCAGTTGTTACCATGGAAACACAATTTTTAGAGTTGCTCTGCAGAGTGGTGTGATGCTGATTAAAGAGTTCAAGCACTTTATTTTAAAATTAGTCAAAAGAGGCAGCCAGGAAGAAGCTTCCTGTTGCTGGGCTGGGCTGCTCGTGCCAGGCTGCCACAGCCCAGGCCTCTGGTTGATATAAGGAGGCCAGGAGGTGATTTACGACATGATGGCTCTGATGATCCTTGCCAAAAGGTTAATAGTTATGACCTTAGCAGTTAAGACACAATTATGTACTACTCTGTAGCTGGGAGTGCTCTGCCCAAAAGGGCTTGGTGAGGATAATCTCCTGGCATTTTACTTTCTGACATGAACTTCATAACCATTAAAAACAAATGCTTGGGGAATTAATGGCTGTTGGATCTTTATTAAGAGGCAGCAAAATATAATATCACTTTTATTAAAATATATTGCTGAAAAGTGATGGTGAGAAAAATGCGTGTAATCTGAGTGACAGTGAAGCTATGAGAGAGCCTAGAGCTGCTTATTTGATTACCATGACAACTGTGACAAACACACACACACACACACACACACACAGACCCCAACACCATCATGACCACCGCCACTATCACCACCACCACTACCAGCACCTCCACCACTGCTTTTTTGGTTTAGAAATTCTAAAGTATAAATCTACTTGCTAACTAATTTCAAATTCATACTTTTTAAAGCATAGTGTTATTTTTAACCTTCTCTCTAAATCTAAAAATTTAGACTCTTTTATTAGAAAGACAGATGCAAAATGACTATAGGATGAATGGAATTCAAAATAGCCTAAAATATGCTATGAATTTTTCTATAGCTGGCTCTCTAAACCTTTATTTTTTTGTTCTCTTTAACTTATAAAGACGATAGCATAGTGTGATTTATGAAAATTGCAACATTTGTTGCTATGAATCAACGTAGTGATATTTGAAAATTATTTAAGCAGAAGTTAATTCTTTATAGTTTTAATTTTGCATCAGTATTTCATAGTTTTAATGGACTCTAAAACTATGTTTCACAACTCTGGGTGATGAACACACACAACACACAGATGATGTATTGTAGAATTGTACACCTGAAGCCTATGTAATTTTTACTAACCAATGTCACCTCAATAAATTTAACAATGAAAAAGAAAAAAAAACAAACAAAAAACTATGTTTCACAAAGCCTCCGGGGATACAATAACATAACGTCCATTTTGTCAAGCACAGTTGGAAAGGCCAAATCAATCAGGAATCTTTTCTATATAATGTTTCACAACTTAAACCAAAGCTGTCTGACAAACTGATACAGCTGTATGTAAGTATTTATAAGTAGATAAAGACAAAGAATACATTCATTCTAAGGCACTCGCTGCTAGAAAAGTGGGTAGGTAGAACTATATTCAGCTGAAAACATACTGAACTCTGAGTAAAATTCATTTATTTATTCATAAACTGTTTATTTAGACACTGCTATTTCTTGTTTAAAATGGCAGAGATGCCGAGTCAAAGACCCTTGCACATACACATACCTTCATACTTGCAAATACTTGTAGATTTTCCTATCCCATGAATGATGAAAACTGTGATTCTTGTGTTGAAAAGAAAGATATTTTGGTTCTAACATCTTATAATTATATGCAATCTATGGCTTACTGACCAATTTTAATGATGATAAAAATTAAAGAACCTGTAGTTTCCTTTTTTGCTTTATCCTGCTGAAAGCATGGTGTTTTCTAATTACAGATCAATAAAAACACTGACTTTCAAATTTGGATACACAAAAAGAAGCAAGTCCTTATTTTTGTCCACCATTAGTGTACATAGTTTGGCATTAAAAATTTCACTTTGCAAATCATTTTTCAGTCTGCAGCACCTGTTTCAAGTACATCTTTTAATTCGTTGGGTTTTCTTCCTTTGTCTCTCTTCCAGGTTCTCTCTCCCCATCTCACCAACAGTAGCAGCGTATCATTTCAAATGTTAGGGTGGGGTCATTCTTCGGGCAGGTGTCTAGTCACACTTTACATAGTATTTTCTTTCCTTTCAGAGCTGGGGGCATTTCAAGTACCTTCATGTGTAGTTCACATTTGTAAATATGTACTTCTTGCCTATCAACCAGCCCTGCCCACCAAAAGGCAGAACCAGGTTGGATTCCCAGCTTATTGCATGTAGCTTTTGCCAAAAAACTTATTTGGGCACTGCTTTCATGATTTAAGACCTAATAGTAATAATAGTATTAAACTTGGTTTAATATTAGATAAGAAAACGTATGCCTAGCTAAACACAGACTTGTTTCTATATTTCTCCTCACTTTTGTTTTTTCTTTATTTCTGTAATAAAGCGATATAGCCTTATTTTTCACCCAGGCCAAGAACTCAGTAAAGGTTGGCAGGGTAGGCCTGGCCTGACAGCTCAAACCAAAGAGCACCTATATTTGTGAATAGCGCTATGCTTGGTGGAGTGGCTTCTTTTCTCAAAGCCACAAAATGATGTTCTAATTTTAGGTATTCCTATCCTTGAAGAGAAAAATAAAAATAGGGCAGTTAAAAAAGGAGGATTTAGCTTCCTCTGTTCCCTTTTATTTACTTTTGTTTTCTTATTTTGAAAGAGTAGTTGCAAGTACAGTACAAAAATCTTCCTTTCCCTGCTGAATGGTTGGAGGGTAAGTTGCTCATATGATACCCAATGATGCCCGAATGCTCTAGTATGCATTTCCTATAGATAAGGACACTGTTCTACATAAAACACTACCCAACCACCCTACTCAGGAAATGAACACACACATTACTATTGTCAGACTCCATTAGAGTTTGTCCAGTTGTCCCAACAGCGTGCTGGATAGCAAAGAGCCAGCCCTGTATCACATGCTGTATTTAGTTGTCATGTCTTGTTAGTTTTCTTCAGTGTGGAGCAGTTCCTCGGTCTGTCTTTGACTTTTATGATCTTGGCACTTTTGAAGAATATGGGCCTGTTATTTGGTAGAACATCTCTCAGTTTGATTTTGTTTGATGTTTCCTCATGATTAGATTCAGGTTATGCATTTTTGACAGAAATACCACAGAAGTGTTATCACTTCTGTAATTTTGATCGGTACCATTATAGTGATACTAATGATGTTCAATTTGATAAAAGTGACTTGATCAAAGTGGTATCTGCCCCACTTCTTTACTGTGAAGTTATTCTTTCTACCACTGAAACCAATGAGTATTTTGAAGAAGATAGTTTGAGACCATGTACATATCTTATTTTTTATCAAATTTTCAGTGTTATTTCATTTATGTAAGTACAGAATTCTATCTTATCTAATGAGCTATAATTCATCATCATCATTATTTAATTGATGCTCAAATTGCCCTATACTTGGCCAGTGGTAACCCTTCAAGTTGGCTCCTATGACCTTTTGATGTGACTTCATCTTTCTTTACTTTTTATACTTCCTGAAAAAAACAAACGAACAGATGTTCTGGAACCATCTAGTACTTTCCCTGCCTGACCCAGCTCTGAAATCAACTATTTCTCCAACAAGTCCTGGTTTTTTAAGGTGAAATGTTATTTAGGTGTGCTTTTCGTTACTTGGAAATTACTGTTCCCAACATTTTCCAGGGAGTAGAGCTATTTACTGTCTATGAACTGAATGTTGGTGAGCTACTCTGCCCCTGCCGAATGCTGAAACCCTATCTCCCCATGGTGACAGGAGGTAATTAGATTAGGCGAGGTTATGAGGGTGGAGCCTTCATGAATGAGTGCCTTTATAATAGTCATGCAGAACTTGTGCTTCTTTGTGCTCTCCATCATGTGAAGATATAAGAAGTCAGCAGTCTGCAACCTGGAAGAAGAGGAAAACAAAGAAATGAACTGAAAGGAAGAGAAAAGGAGAAAAAAGGAAGAGAAGCAGGAAAGGGGAGGAGAGGAAAAATAAGACTGAGCTACCTCAGCGTTTGTACTTCCCTGCTTCCACTCCCAAGAGCTCTCCCTGCCTTAGTACTCACTGCCTATTTCATAGGCATATTTTATCTTTAATCTCATGTTTTTACAAAATTGGAAGGCTCTGTTTCTTTGCCAGTCTTTCCTTTGTTTCTGTTTCTCTACATAAATTGTATTTACATTTCAACTATATGGGGAAAATTAACCCTGGCAAAGGTGAATGGTTTCTAATATTATTTCCCAGTACAGCTCTTCCTCTATATTCACTCTCATAGTTTTGGCTAAATAAGTTAGAAAGCCACAGGTGTACAGGTAGAATAATTGTTAAAGGCAGACCTTATAAAACAGGCATTTTGACTACTCACAATGTGCTGGGGCTAGACTCCTTAAGTAGGAAGAGCTGAAAAACATACTTCTTTAACTCCTTTATACGAAACTTTTGAGTGGCTAATGGTTTGCTTCACAGGCATTGTAGAGTAGCTAGAAACAAGCTATTATGACTTTTAGCTTAGTCCCATCCATCAATTCTGAATAAAATCTGTCTCTCAGACAGATTACATTAATTTAGAGGAAGATACTCACTGGTAATTTCAAACCTGGAAAATATGGAAATTTTTAAAAGAAAGAATGTTTTCAAAAAAAACAAAAGAAAGAAAGAATGTTTTCAATCTATGGGTAACAAGATAAGAGATGGATTTAGATCAGATTTGGAAAAAGGAAGAATAAACTTTGGCCAGAGGCAGCCTGATTCAGAGAGGCTAGACAGGTGTCTGGGGATGATGTCAACCTTGTGGGAACACTTAGACTTATGTGTATGTCAGCCTGTCTTCATTACATTAAAGGAAACCAAAAAAAGAAATTTCGTCTAAACTTGAACTGGAATTTTAAAGGTAATCAGCTAACTCTTGGGTGCTCTCTGTGTTACAGCAGTGGGGGTCCAAGTGAAAAATCCCTGAGGTTCATTCAGAGGGTAAGTTTCAAGGTCACTTGTCTGATTGCTCAGCCTTTTATGAAAATTTCCCCTCAGAAACTCTTTTTAAAATTCAAATCATGGAGATTAAAATTTTGTTTTATAAATGAGTCCATTTCTGTATTATTTCTATGGTCCTCCATGGGTATTTAAATAAGCTGACCAGACGTCTGTTTTAAACAGGACGGAAAACAACAGTACTGTCTCATTTTAAATGGTACGTATGGTCAACCCACTGACACTTTGAATTTAGCCCAGTGAGACTAGGCTGACCACACGTACTATTGGAAACAGGACAATACTGTTTTCTGTCCTATTTAAAATGGGACATCTGGTCAGCCTATATTTAAATGTAGAAGAAAAGCCTACACATATCTTAAAAATGTGCAAATTGAAGGAAAGAAGACATTTCTTTCTAGGAACACGCCAACCTGGGACCTACCTTAGGGTGTTTTCATTAATTGCTTCCTCAGCTGGAAAGCTATTCCCCAGAGCCTCCTCCCATGGCTGACTTCTTGTGACTCAGGTCTCAAACTAAATGTCACTTCTTCAACTGACATCTCCTTGATTGCTCAAATGGAAGTCCACTGGTGTCTCTCTAACATAGCACCTTAATATACGTGCACTGTAACACTTATTATTATTCTTTATTTACTTATTTGTTTATTTAATTTACTATCTACCTCTATCCACGTGAATGTAAGTACCAAAAGAGCAAAGACCTTGGCTGTCTTGTTCACTGTTGTATACCAGTATCTTGAATGTCTGGCACTTCATATGTAATCAATAAATACATTTTTAAACAATGAATAACAGGGAAGCCGTAGTGACTAAACAAGATCAAATGTATTCAGTTGAATCATATCAGACACAAGAGAATATATCTGGGATGTTAAATAAGCTGAAATAACTGTTTAAATAAGTATTAACTGGTTCAAGAGTATAATTCACTTCACATTGACCAGTCAGAGGTAATAACAAGCTTCTCTCTAACCCAAGAAGATTCAATCAATAAAGTTCCTTATGGCTAATTAAATGAATAGTTAACTTTCTTAAGTATCCTATAGATATTTAATGTATTTAAGCTGTTCTCTACATGATGTGTTGGTCATTCTCTCAATACTCATGGAACACTAAATATCTGCCAGGCCCCATTCAAGGCACTGGGGATGCAGTGGTAAATTAGGAAACGTTTGCTGCCCTCCAAGAACATAGTCTAGCGTCCAGAGTTGGATGCACAACGTGAAACCAGCAGGTGCTCTGTGTGCTGAGTGCTAAGATATCGGCAAGCAGAGAATGCTGTGGGATGAACTGGAAGGGCAGAAAAGGTCACAAAGAATTCCATGAGAATGTAAAATCTAAGATGAATAAATTTGCAAGAAGGCTACAGGTTAGCAAATCAAGATTGATGAAAGAGATCAGTCATCCCAATGTGAGTAAAAGGAGGTGAAAGATTCCAAGGTCACTTAGAGAAGCTTAAGAACACCCATGTATTTGTGCAATAGAGCATGAGAGAACGCAATGAGCAAACCCTGTTCATCCAAATGATCGTGCTGGTACTCTGTTATAAATGATTTGGTGCGTCACTGCATTTACCGAGGGTTAGTGAATTAGTCTTTCTTCCTTTAATGGAAAATAAATTCAATTCTTAGTGTGTCACACAACTTGTAGTGAAAGATCCAAGTAAGTTTAATTGAGAATTTTGTAGTACCTTAACAATGTAGGTGATTTAGGAAAAGCACTTAATTTTAAGAATCCTCCTATTTTGCTCATTGGCTGTTTTCTGCTTTCTGCCAAACGCTGTGGTTAATGCTGAATGTAGACTAGAGAACAAAACAGAATACACCCTACAGCAGGCCTTGAACACTGTGCCGTTGGAGGCATCTTTCGCAAGGGCTCTGGCATTTTTCTGAGGAGCACTGTCAGCAGAAGCAATGAGGATGCTTCTCCCTATGGCTTTAGGGACAGTAGACATCAATAAAGAATTAGAGAAAGCAGACATTGTGGACAACATGCACCGACTATGGCATAACGCCTAGGAGCACATGGGAAACCCCCTTCTTGACGACTTTGTAATGGTGTAACATTATAGTGGAGATGGCGGAAGTTCTTTGTAAGTAGAGACAAGAACGTATGCATTCTTGAGTATTGGCTTTTCCTGTTAAGGTGACTTCATTCATATTCACAGGTGGGTAAAGCCAGGGGTCTGTGGATTATTATTCTTATGACCAGGTTGTGATAAATACTGGCACTTCTGCATACCTTAACACCATGGCTGAGATAGTATTAGTGTCAGGTTTTCCAGGGTCCTGGTGCACGGTACTGTTACAGTAATTTTACCTGGTAGAGTTGAGTGCTCATTCTCTGAGTTGCAGTAGGCAGACTTCTCCTCCCTGAGGTAATGATGAAAGTAAAGTGCTGACTCTACTGACCCATTCAGGCTTGAGGTTATTCATGGGTTATTAAAGGTTCATATGCACAATTTTAAAACATTAAAATGAAGCAAGACTAAACAAGAGATTTTGTAAAACACATAAATATTGATGATAGTATCTTTCTCTTGAAAGCCAGGGGGGAAAGAATGTTTCTAATCACGAATTTAAACCTGAAAGCAAGTTGAGTAGTACTGGAGCAGCTCTGGAGAGTAGCTTTCAAATTTTACTTTATAAACTTTAAGAAAAACTTCATAAGGCATATAAATGTTTAATCACTATATTGTACACCTGCAACTAATATAATATGGCATGTCAACTGTAACTAAAAAAAAAACAACAACGATTCTATGACTTGATCCCACCCCCACTCACTGAGCCAGATCTCTTTGCCTCTGGAGTGACACAGCTTGTACTGCTCTAATGGTTGCCTCTTAAAATGCAAATGCAACATTATTAATATTAACTATTAACAGTATTAACATTAGGTGTTAACACTTCAGTGTAGGCAAGGATGGTTAAACTGGGCCTTGAGGAAGAGCAGATATGGGTGAGGGAAAGGTGGAACAGGGAGAGTCTGAGGTCTGATAAGAACTATAATAATATGATGAAACAGGCCCAGAGGGTGAAAGTTTTGCCCCTGACACTGTGGGGGGGCCCTGATTTGTGCCAAGTCCACAGCCCAGTACTGTATTGTCCCAATCCTGGACTGTCAGAAAGGGATACATTCATGAAAAATCTCCTAAATGCACAATTTTGGCCAAAGGTGGTTGAAAATGGGCAGAGAAGTATGTGGTACAGAAAAGCTAGATATACATAACATACACATTCCAATATTCTATCATTTTGGAACATGATAACAATAGAGGAAAAATGGGAGAAATAAACTTTAAAAATTGAGCTCTTTAGGCTTTCAAACTAGAGGGGGAGAAATAAATTTATACTGTTTCTTTTACCTTTAAAAAAAGAAAAACTAGATGGCAGGAAGAAATCTCTAAAGACATATTGGAAGTGGGTTATGAATTTTTATTTAATTGTTTAAATTAAAATTATTTTACTTAGAGCTCTATGATTTTTATCACTTAATCCTGTCAGTTCGAGGTTACTTGTCATTTATCTATTTACCTCTTGCTGAAAAGTTCATTGAAAATAAGTTAGTTGATTTTAACAATTGCTTCGCACTTTTAGAAATTAAAAAAAAAAAGCTCACTTTCATTAAATGAAAATACTGCTATTATTGCACCTATAATCATTCCTGTCACAGGAAAATGGTGTTTTCTTCAAATCCCTAGTGAGATCTGTACGAGTGTTTGTGTACTTGCCATAAATCTGGGCCCACACAAATTCATTCTTGCATAAAAATCACCTCATTGAGGTAATACTGAGATTTGACTCAGGAATACTTCTCACTTCCCTTTCCAAAAATCAAAGCAACACTTAAGTTTTCACTGCCATATGCTGTATTTCTCAGCTGTTGAACAGCTTATTATATACCTTGGATCCTTTTCCCTCTCTTATCTCGAAGACATAATATAAGCTAGAGCATGTAATGCACTCCAGCTTATATAAAGCTACTGAATGGGCTGCTTTAGAGAGCGAGGGGGAGGGCTCATTATGAAGTCAAGGTCAGCAAACACACAGAGGCCTCTGGCAGACCTTGCTATCATACAGTATTTGCATTTAAATAAGCTCAGGGTTTTCTTTCCACAAGGTTTCTAATCACTTCAACTTTTTAAAATTGGAGCCTTCTCCAGTAAAAACACATACTTCCATGCACATATATTTATTCCTATACATATACATATATACATACATATATACAAGGGCGGACAATTAAATTCGCAAACTCATCCCAGAAAAAGTGCTACATACTGTATTGCTGAATATCACTACGGTCATCTTCCAAGTACTCCCCTTGGGAAGCTATGTACCAATGCCAGTGCTTAGTCCACCCTTCAAAGCAGTTTTGGAACTCTTTTTCTGGAACGGTCATCAGAGCTCTTGCTATACCCAAAATCTGACAATTAAGTTCATGAACTTGCCACTGTGCGCTTACATTGGTAGCACTGTACCAACAACTCCATAAGGTGTCATACACACACACACACACACACACACACACACACACATGCATATATATATGTATATATACACACACATACATATACACATAATTTCACCCTTAGAATTTGACTAAGGATACAAACCTTTCCTTTCCCAATATGGTGGAGAGAGGAGCAGTATGCAAATGTTTATGATTATTCGCTCCAAATACCTGGACGACAGGGTGTGAGAACTAAGTTCTGCTTTCTGCATGGCCAGTTACTTGCCTATAATTTTGGGTAAGTCCTTTGGCTCCCTAAGAATTCCAGCATTTATAAACTGATGGAGTTGAAATGGTTTTCAATGACAGCCAAATCACTTATTGAGTTATTTTCATATGTCTGAAAACTTGGAACCCAGATAACAAGTAGATAGAATCGTTTGCTTTATACCTGGGAGTTTAAGACTACGAAGACATGATGTGAAACCCCAATGATCAACAACAGTTTTCAGCACCCCCCTATGGGCAACCCCGGGTGTGGATCCCTTGTACACAGCCTCTCTCTGTCTTTTCTCAAAGCACCATACTCTTCTATTTCCAGGAAATCCAAGAGAAACTGTTTTGCTAGATTGATGGCAACATGGTGAGGTGAAAATGCTGACATTTAGGTATTTGAACATGTTATTAATGTTTAATTTGATTATAAGATGCCCAGGCTATTGAAATATAAACATATCTGATATACCTAAATACATTTTGAAAATTAAGAATATGCGAAAGAAATCCTGAAACCTGCCTCTCTGGCAGAGTGGCTTTCACATAAATACAGAATAAATTTTCTGAAAATAGTTAAAGTGCCCTTCTTTTGCATTTAAATATATATATTCTTGACAACAAAATTTAAGACATGTAATTTACTTAGGAATCAACTGAAATGTTCTTATGTTCTGCTGAGTGACTCCATGAAAACATACATCTAGCTACTGCAATCAATAAGTACATATACTTGCAGGGTTCCTCTATGACATGCCCCATTCTTTATTTGCATTTCAGGGAAGTAACCCGAGGTGAGGCATGCCTTCACAGGTATAAAGTATTTTCCATAAAAAAAAGTGTGTAGTTCAGCTCTCGATTCAACCATCAATACTTTTCCTTTAAATAGCTTTGTGCTTTGATTGCAGCAGGAGTGCTATACATATTTCCCATGTCCTCACACAGAATATAAAAAGACCACACTCAAGGGTTGAGGTTTAATAAAATTAATAATCTTCATTGCTTCACTTAAAAGAATACTTTTAAGTGACACTGGCTTATCTTTTATCTCAAGTGCACTTCAGTGAAGAACATAATCCATTTGCTGCTCTGCCTTGATTCATGCTAAGGTATCAGTACGGTTACCTTCAGCCCTTTCACCATTGGTGCAAATGCCAATATGGTCAAAAAGACAACAAATGCCATTGTATTATTATGAAAACAGCTTTGCCCATCCAGACTCCTTGGAAATGTCATGGGGGACCCCAAGAGGTGTGCTGACCACATTTGGAGACCTACTTGTTTTCTTTTTCAGTGTACATGTGTTAGTTTTTGTAATCAATGATATATCAATTTAATAAAAGATTTTGGAAACTGTCCTTTCTTTCTTATGTTGTGGGCCACTTTAAATAGACCTGAGATTATCTGTACCTAAAAGTTTAGGGGGAAACACCTATGAAACAACCTTACCCAGTGTCTTTTAGGGTGGCGTCATTTTATAAGTACCTCTACTTTTTCCAAACTAATTGGTATCTTTCTATTTCCTAATTCTCATAGGGTTTCTTCAAGGAACATATATTTTCTTAGAAAACCACCTTATTCAGGTTTTCACCATTTTTTCCATAGAATTAATCAATGTATATACTTAGGATTCTATAAATTTTTTCATTGCTAATATTTTGTTTATCATTTTTATTTAGTAAATTGGGATTTTTCCTATTTATCTTTTTGGTTAAGTCTACTTGATTGTTTTATTATTCTTTAAATAAGTATTACTGGCTATTAAAATTAATTCTTCCATTTTAATGTTTGCAATTAATTGTTTTCTGCTTTCTAAATTTCTTTTCATTAGTTTGATTTTTCATGTTCTAACCTCTTTATTTGGATGTTTAATCACTTGTTTAAAAAGACTTTAACTATAAAACATATTCTGTTATTTTGATTTTGATTTTCTTTTGGACATTTTGTTGTTTAAGAGAAGACCTTTGTGGGCAGGTGAAGGGCGGTGACAGTAAATTTTGTAGGTAGTAGGTTTTGTTTGCTGTTTTTTGTGTTTTAAAATTTTAGCCTAATTGCACTGTGATTGGGAAAGCTGATACACACACACACACACACACACACACACACACACATGAACACACACAACATGCACACATGCAGATATATATATATATATGTATATATATACATATACATTTAATTTATTTTAAAGTTTTTTTAAATCTCTCACAAGTAATTCCTTCCTTTTGAATACTGCATGTGTTCTCGAAAAGAAAAGGGCACACTGTTTTCAAGATACCAAATTTGGTACATCTCAGTTAGATCTACATTCAAAGTCATCATGCTATTTATGTCTTTTATTTTCTTACTAACTTTGTGTCCACTTGAAGTATCATTGCCTGGAGAAGTGCATTGAAGTTTCCCATATTAATATATTTTTACTTCTCTTTGTGTTTCTCCTCCTTTTTCCCTTTATGTATACTAATGCAGTGATATTTGACACAGATATAGTCATGCTGTCAAATATTCATGTGGTTTGCAATTGTATCTAATATTAAAATCACAACTTCTGATTTCTGTTTACAGTTGTAATAGTATGTCTTTCTAATTCTTTCTTTTTCAATCTTCCCCAGTAACTTGCTTATTCTGCTCTACTGTGAAATAAGAAACATCTTTCTAAGTAACAACATTGTTCTGGCTGACTACCTGTGTATAACAAAGAGTTGACATTTCTTTTTTTTACTACCTGTGTTTAGTCTGTAGTTTTACATCAACAGGAGTCTTGGTTTTAGTTCTGTTATTATAGTTTATGTTATGCTTTCAATTTTCCTAGCTTGAGTGTATATGTGAGGAGAGTTCTTAATAATAATTTTGAAGTTTTTATTTTTGTTTAATAATTATGATGTTTTAATTTTTAATGATAACTCTATTTCTTACTGAAACTCTGTTGAACAACAATGAAGTTGATATGTTTTCAATTCCTTCCTCTTCCCCTCCCTTTCTTTTATCAGAATATTTTAATTAAAATAGTTGATATTTATTTCTTATTTTAAATATACTTTATGGCTTTCTTAATAATTTTAAATAATCTCTACTGATCTTCTTTTTGATATAAAAAAATTATAGAACTGGCACACTTACTACCTCCTACCTCCTTACTCTTTCTTTCCTGACTTCCATTAGCTGTTTCGTTTCTAACTTGTCAGAGTTGTTACTATTTACATTCTGTTCTATCATGCCATTTGTTTGTGTCTTAATCCTAGATAGTTCAGTGTTCAATATCACTCCTCTTACAACTGTTCATCAAACAGTTTTTGGTTGACCAAAGTGTGTTCTTCAGTACTTACTTCAAGAGCGCTCTTGAAATCTATAATCTAAGAACTCTATTTAAATGTTTTTCTTTTGCTTTTATTCTTAAGTAATTTTTTCTGGGCATAAAATTTTATGTTTCATTATATTTTCTTGATGATTTTGTAAGTCATTACTTTACATTCTTGAAAATTGATTGTTTTGTGAGGAATTGGAAACCAGCCACAGTGACAATATTTTCCCTATACCATAATCTTCTGGCTGTCCAACCAAAAGATTCCTTTATTATATGTGATGCCCAGTAAATACACTAAGATATGTCCTGGTGGTGATTATTATACATTCCTGAGATACAGCATACGCTTTCCATCTTTAGATTCAAATTCTTCTTACTTCTGGAACAGTTTCTTAATTATATATTTAAATAGTCGTCTTCTGTTCTATTGTTTTTCTCAATTCATTCTAGGACTCCAATTATTGACTTTATTTTATTTTTCATTTTTTGACTTCACACTTCATATTTAACATTTTCACTGTATTCCATTTACAAACTTGGCTTCATTTCTTTTGCTCATTTTACTCAAATTCTGGCCTGGGTGTCTCTTCCTGTGTTGTTAGTAATCCCAGTTTCTTTGGTGTAGATTCCAGTGGGGCCTGCTTTTTCTGTGATGGTTTTGTTTTTCTCTTCAGTTTCGTTAATGAGTTCATCCAGATTATATATTATACTTTTACATACTTTCACCATATTTTCCTGATCTCTAGTAGCTTTGTTTTCAATTCTTATCTTATAGAAGTGATTTTCATTAAGGCTTTTAAAATTTATTTTTACAGTTCTCTGTTTAGGCATATTTTCCTTTGTTCTATATCTTTTTCCCCCCTTGGTTCTATATCAATATTAGCAGGTTTTAAAGGTTAATATTTATAATTTGCCATTTAGATTTTTGGGTTTTTTTCTTCCTTTTTATTTTTAGTAGTCTGTTTTGGTTCTTTTTGATTAACCATCTTTCAATAAGTTTCATATTACCTGAATGAACTAGCTATTTGCAAGAAGGACAAGAGCCATCTTACGGACAAACAGAAATTTTCTTTACGACATTAGTTATTAGTTCTATTTTTCAGTTTATTTCTCACTGGTCAACTGAGACTAGCAGCTTTAGGGCTACTCCTAGTGTTGTGTTCCCTTCCTCCCCCATTTCTGCAATGTGTTTTCCTGCTCAGCTCGAGCTCGGCTTCTCACAACTTCCCAGACATGGGAGGGAGGCTCTCAAGAGCAGCCTGCTCACGTGTTTTCCATTTGGCTAATAAAATTTTATTGGTTTTGCATGGGACAGTTTTAAAACATGGCTGCAGAACTCTGAACGAAAATGTAAGAAGTCCAACTACTGTGAGGTCATGTGAGGCTCAAGTACAGACAGTCCTAGTTGAGTTCAGCATTTCAGCCATCCCACAAAGGCACCAGACATGAGACTGAAACTATTTCAGACCCTCCAGACCAGTCCATCCACCAGTTGGTTACCATTGAATGATCTCTTTCACGGCCAAATAGGACAGAAGAATAATTCAGATGAATACGGCTCTGATTAGTGCCCAACACATTCATGCTACGTCATGCAGTGGCTGCTGCTTTACACTGCTCAGTTTCGCTGGATTAAGCATCTTTGTGGCACTTGGTTGGAGAAGTGCTCTTGATTTGATTTTTTTGAGATTTATAGCTGTAAGTCTGTTTGAACTGTCTTTTATACTACTTTAGATCTTCAGAGCTTCTGGAAGCCACTTTTCTATTATTTATGTTAAGGTTTTAGCAATTCCCTGGTTCTGAGAAAAGTGGAGTTCTTCCTCATTATCACGTTTGCTTTTGGGTGATTGTTAAAGAAGGAGAAATTCACATTTATGTTATGAGGTTGAAACCAAAAGTCTCAAAGGACATATTAGATAGATGACAGAATTGTGACTAACATCTAAATAATGTGAGGCTTATGTTATCCTTCTATACCAAAGCTAATAATAGAAAGGCTCAAATCCAGAATATAAAGTGACGTTTTTAAAAACATAAAATTAATTAGTGCTAAATTTGGTAAAATCTTGATTCCTGATCCTTTTCCCTTTACTTTGTTCATTATGCTACAAACGCTATAAAAAAAGACAATAGTGAAATTCATAAAAATAATTTCTCAAGATACGTAGGAAAGTTGAAATTCAAGGGATTAAAGTACTTTGTAGCAATTTGCTACATAATATTCCATAAGTAAACATTCTTTTAGAAAAAGTAAAGAGGATAATATGAGTTTAAAAATTCCCAGAATGGCTTAATAAACTACCACATATTTAAATTAGGTCAGATGTACAAATAATTAGGGACTTGCCCAAACATTGAAGTGGTAATCAATGAACAGAGAACTCACTTTTAGTCATGCAGTAATGCAATTTCTTTTGTGATAATTTTAAATGTCAGTTTTGCACAAGCGTCTTCACTTATTTATAAGAAATTTTTGTATTATATAGTGCATGAAAAGAAAGTAAAAAAAGATTTTATTAATTTCAAAAGGGGTCTATATTTTATTAAAATATGCACATTTAATATACTACTTTGCATTTCTCAAAAAATAAATATAAAATCAAAGATTGATTTCAATATAAAATGGTTGTGTTGTCTAATAATGCTAGAAATCCTAGATGTGCTTAATAATTTTTTATTAGTTAATGATAACTGTATTATATATCACAACTGATTTGATTTGCAGAGTTGTTTATTATTTTGTTGTGGGTATTGTCCCAGTGGCTGCGATAACAAAACCAAATAAACCACAATTCTTGCCTTCGACAAAGTTTTAAGTTACTAGGATATAATAAATTTACAAACTTATTTTACATTTTTCAAATTGACTTTATAAACACATGGTGCCCAATCACAACTGGCAGACGGAAGTAATGAGCTGAGAAACTGAAAGTGAGTCCATGGTTTCCTGCTTGGGAAATGGTGACTTGGGGCAACATTAAGCAAATAACTTCAAGAACGCAGAGTAAGTGGTTTTTATGGGGAATTAGTCTTTGGGTAGTTTTTAATTAATGTTTGATACTTAGTAGGCAATTTGCAAAATGAATTTTCAGTTTGATAGAGAAGAGGTCAGAGGTGAGGATTTGGGTATTGACACTGTTGGAATTAAAGAGCTGTCTCAGACCCTGTAAATAAAACTACAAGAGAACAAAAGACAAGCCCCAGGGGAAGCACACAAACTGAGGGAGAGCTTAATGAAATGGTAAAGAGATCTTAGGATTTAAATATCAGACAGTTCCTGATGACCTCAGAGCAATTTCTGCCAGTAGTAGTTAGACATGAAACCGTAACCGATTAAACTAAGGAATGAGTAGGGGTTATTAACAAATTAGAAATGATGACAATGGTTATTTTTTCAAGAATTTTGGCAATGAAGATATAGGAGGTTGGCTATCCAAAAACCATAGTCATTTCTGTTTCTCTTAGCTGCCTCCCACTCTTACTGGAAAAAAACAGTAACATGTTTTTTACTAGGGTTTGTAGTGAATATATATTTTTCATTTTTAAGATCAGGAAACTGAGCTACTCTGTACTTAACCTTAGTTAAGTACTTAAGTTACTAAATCTTCTTATTAAGTAGTTCCTGAATCTATAAACTCAATGTTAGTTGTGAAGATAAAATGAGAAAATGCACAGAAATTATTTAGCAAATGCCTGGAATGTCATTATATATAAATAAATAAATACATATATATTCATATACTATATACATATATAGTATATAATTATTTTATACATAGCTAGTGT
This sequence comes from Lyroderma lyra, assembly GCA_004026885.1. Taxonomy (NCBI): domain Eukaryota; kingdom Metazoa; phylum Chordata; class Mammalia; order Chiroptera; family Megadermatidae; genus Lyroderma; species Lyroderma lyra. The sequence goes on from PVJL010000301.1 coordinate 100,867, forward strand.
GTGTGTGTGTGTGTGTGTGTATCTCAGTCAACTGAGAGATGACACAAAATTACCAACTCAAAAAAAATAAGACATATAAGAACACTCAGTGAGTATTCATATCTTATAAACATAGAATGAAGTGTATATAAAGCTTAAAGGTAACTACAAGATAGAAAGCGAATCTTTCTCTGAAATCATTGATGTAGACATTGCAGGGCACTACTGTAGGTAAACTTCTATTCTTTTAGCCAGAACGCTCAGTTATTGCCACCATACGAGCCCTTCGGTTCTAGTGACGTGATTTCAGTTTCTGCCCGTGTGGCATCCACTAGCTACTTCCTATCATGTCATCTCTCTTATTTATTATGGATTTCATGATCCACCTTTTTGACCACTTTCTTGAGAATATCTAAAACTCTCTTACACCACTGTCATTCCACCTTGGCCCCTTTTGAAAAGTCTTAACCCTAGATTAACAAATATAAATACTTTTAGTTCCCATCAGCAGCTTTAAGAATTGTATCTGTATGCTATTGGAGAAAATGTAAAAACAAACCTATTGATTGCTCTATTACTCTGATTTTATTTAGGTCCTAATGCCTACCAGGTGATATTTCCCCAGTCAGCTTCCTCTTCCATTTATCACCAAAGCAAATTTAAACTTTCTTTTCCACAAATCTTTGGCTTCAATCCTTCCTTATATATTCTTACAAACTTTACTTTCCTCTAATTTTACTTAGAAAGTAAATGGAAGAATCCTCATCATTACATCAATAAATCTAATCCTTTCTACTTTCACACTCATCTTTCCCTTTGGCTAAAGTATAATGATAGATGTGTTTCTAGAGAATTTAATTCCCCAGCTGGGTTGTAATCTTCTACCTCAGGGTCGTTCCATCTTCCAGCCTCTTCACTAAATTCCTTTTATTTCATTTGAGCTTAAATATGCTCAAGTCTCTCACATCTTAAAAGAAACAAATAAACAAAATCTCTACTTATGTACCTTTCTTTTATTGCCAAAATGCTTACAGAATTGCCTAAAACTCATTGATTCCATTTCTAGACGTCACTAGTCTCTCACTCTTCAATCTGCCTTTTGAACCCACCTTTTACAAAAACAGCTTTGTGGATGGCAACCCTGCCTCCATGTCACCACATTTCCAGGAGTACACTGAAATATTTTTCATGCTATGTTTCTCAGCAAGATTTAACACAGATAAACAAATTCCACTTTCTTCAGTTCTCTCTCCCCTTGGAATCCATGTCAACAGGTTCTGCTGATTTTCTTTTTGGCCACTAATTTTCAATATTTACTCATCCCTTCACTACTGCAGTTTCTCAGGGCTTAGTCCTAGGCCTTCTATAGTTCTCCATAGGTGAGGTAATGCATTCTATAGATTCAATTATTGACTTTCTGCCAACCTCCCTTATTCTTCTTTCCCTAGGCCAGACCTTCCTTCTGAACTCCAAACACACTCCAATGGATATTCACCTCTCTACTTGAATATTCACTGGTTCCTCAACTCACCTTTTCCAAACCTGAACTCAGCTTCTCTCTAGCACCTTCCTACTCCTTCCTACTCTCTTTTGTGTCATCACCTGTTGCAGGCAGCACTCTAAGATGGCCCTCGGCCTCTGGTGGACATGCCCTGTGTGATCCCTGGGGTAGTTCTGTGGTTGATTTATGTTATATGGCACAGTTGACCTTAAGTAAGAAAGAATATTCATATGGGCCTAATCTAATCACATGTGCCTTTTAAAAGGAGAGATGAAAGTCAAAGTTTGGAAGCATGGGAGGGAATCAGCAACCCATTGCTGGCTTGTAGAAAAAGCCACCTGACAAGGAATGGGGACGGCCTCTAGGAGCTGAGAGCAGCATCCTTGTTAACAACCAGCCCTCAGTCCCACAAACTCAAAGAATTGAATTCACCAACAAGAATGAACTTGGAAGAGGACTTTTCCTGATAGCCGCAAACAAGACTTCAACTCAGCCATCACCTTGATTTCAGCCTTGTGACACACCCTGAGAGGAAATTTCAGCCATGTCAAGACTGACTTCTAACCTACAGAACTGTGAACCAATAAGTGGGAGTTGTTTTAAGCCATTAAATATGTAGTGACTTGTTGGGCAGCCTTAGAAAACCCACAGAGCATCTGTATCCATCCAGGTTTTGAGAGTCAAAGCATCCCAGAAACCATAATTATTTTCATTCCTCTAACTTATCTAGGTTCAGTCAGTCAGTCTTGCAGAGCCTCTGCCATATATTAGAATCCACCTACTCTTATTTATTCCCCCGTTACCATCCTAGCCTAAACCTCTGAAATATATTCCTAATGTGTTCCCAATTCATGCCCACTGCCTGTTCAATCCAGTCTCCAAATGCAACCACCGAGGACTTCATGCTCTCCCCAGTGCTGTCCTCTCACTGGCAGAAAAACACTATTAGTTCCATTTTAAATGTTTCACATCTGAGAGTTACTGTACACTGTCTCCTGGTGTCCGTGCAGCATAACCTCTCACCCCCACATCACCTCACTACGCTCGGCCTCCGATGCTCTGTCTCAGCAGCTGTGATGTGCAGCGCCTCTCACGGCCAGGCCTGGATGCCGCTTCTTGTGCGTGTGCTCTCCTCCCTCCTCCACTTCTCCTTGTCATTCCCGAGTCTTTGGCTGCATAAGGCTTTACCGGGACAACTTTCTTAATGCCTCAGGATCAATAAGCCCCCCTATTTAATGTGTACTATTTGCGCTAGCCTCTATTAAGTACACTATCTACTGCTAGCTCCTCGTTATACAGGCACTCAGTAGAGAATATATTTAATAAATACATCTATTTGAACATTTAGAAATGCTTGAAATAAGTTGGTAACAACTGTAATCCATGTCTCAAGAAACCATATACTTCCCCTAGTATTTAATAATTGTTTTAGGATGAGAATTGTATGAATATTGGTATAGATCATGTAGATTTTCTTATCACAGCTCCCTAAATCATGGGAATGCACTCTATCCATGATATAATTTATTTACATATTTCGTAACAAATTAATATTTTCACAATGATGATTTATTACTTTTGAGGTAAAAAAAAATCTTCTATATTTTCTTCAGAGCCAAAACTTTGTATATTTATCTATCTTTTTCATAGATTTTATAATACAAAAATCTGCTGGAGGTCTTCTTTCATCCCATTTGTGCATTTCATAATCCACGTGGGAAACACTCAAAATGTGAACTCAATTGTTCACCAAAAACAATAGTAAGTGGTGCCAAATTGAAATAGAAACAAACAATATATCTTATGTCAGTAACACATGTGGAGAGAGCAAAGTGAAATTACATACTTATCAAAGTTAATAACAAACTTTATATTTTTTGGAAGTAACAAGACCACTAATAATCATACCATTGCTCACAGAGTGCAACTGAGAAACAGATGTTTTAAAGGAACATGCTTGAAGCTAAATCCACTAATAATACATATATTAAAACATACTCTTGCTCCCTAACTGTTTATTGTGTTTCCAGATCCTGCATAGATTCTGTTTTTATAGCTGTCTTTGTGACTCAGAGGATAAATATGCGAATGTCCTAATAATTATGATAGTTTGTTGCTGACTTTTTGAGTTATTTGGGATGCATCTTGGTATGCAATTAATATTGTATGCATTCTTAGTCACCAATTACACTAAGTTTTTTTTAGTGCATCTTCAACCATGTTTCAATATTCTCTATTTTTTTTTAAGTTAGGACTGTAACTTTTCCATTTTATTTTAAAAATTGTTTTCTGCAGTTTTTTAAAAAACACACTCTTCTCAAGATATCCGAAGCCTGTTTGGTTCTATATATTATATAAACATTTAATCATGCACATGAGAAACAATTAAACATTATGTTATATTAAGTAATAAATATAATTAATATTAATAACAAATAATATGTTATAAATATTATATATAACAATTAAGATTTTATATCATAATTCAATTTAGGAAACACAAAGAACTTTGTAATGTGTTTTTCCATCATTGTCCTTTGGTTGTGCCAGAGAAAATATTTAAAGGTTGGTATGAATCAGGAAGTAATGCAATTATCCAGCCCCCTGGAAACATCTGCTCTACTTGTTTCACTGAGTTAGGAACCCCATATTTGTGCTCCTTTAAACATCTGAATCGTGTCAAAATTTCTGTGGAGTAAGACTTACTGAAAGTTTTATTTACTACAGAACATTGTTTTATTTGGGTATCTTTCTATTCATAGAATGATTTCTTTTTTCAATGTTGAATGTTAAATGGAGGGGATATTGCTCTTGGAAGAAACAAATAAGTCAATTGTAGTATTTGCTAAATATTCTAAGTAAAATGATATATTTTAATGCAGATAAGTGTGATGGTTAAAATATTGCTATTACATATGCAAATGGAAATACTTTCCACATTTCTTGAGAGTTGTTTTGAAAGTAGAGGGATAGAGTGTTAAATCTAACCAAAAGATTATGAGATTAATCATCTGCTGAGGGCTACGTGGTTCACTGAGTGTGTCTCACCAGGGGATAACTGGAATGTAAGCTCACATTTACAGATGGTTCTGTGGTTACATGAATCTCATTTGGGCAGCTAGATCTGGAAGGTAGCAGTAAATCAGATTCAAAACCTGCAAATACGCTGTCCCGGCTCTGCTTGGATTATCAAAGCTTTAAAAATGCAGAACAAGCCTTTTTCATTATCATCTTGTGCAGTTTTGCTATGCAGATCAGTCATGCTGACTTACTGATTTTTGCCATTGCAACCAATTTTCAGTAAGCTAAGTTTTGAGAAAATCTTGTAGTCTACTATTCTGTATGTTGGTGGCAATCTTTTATGTTCTTTATATTTATCTGAATTCAAAAATGTAAAAATTTGTACTTCAACTTTACAATTTTAACTTTCACAATTAAAATCAGGAGTGTTTTCTACAGTAATGTGTTATTAAAACTATTTACTTATATTAAAATGCATAATAAAGTAGTTCCTAAAATTTCAACCTAGGGTCTTACAGATAATATTCCTACTATCTTCACAGTTTTATTCCCTAAAGTTTTATGTCCTTGATTCTGACTGTGTATTATGAAACAAAGAAATGTAAAGGAATGAAATGAGTAAGTTATCCTCAACAATTAAGGAAGAGACAGACTGACTTTGAATGTTTCCAATTGGAATTATTGGCAGGTTTCAGATCTTAAGAATAAAGTGGAAAATGGCTACACATTTCTCAAATTAGCACACATAATAGCTTTACTATTGTCTTTTAATTCCTTCTTTAATCAATTTTGGGGTTAAATGGGTATTAAATTAACTATATAAATTTATATGGGTATTAAATTAACTATATAAATTTATTGGTTACTCTTGCATTTTTTTTCTTATTGTATTCTCATGAGAAAAGCAACTGCAGGATCCATTTAGTCAATGAAAGAAAAAGTTCATTTACATGTGGATAAATTATAAGAAAGGAGCAGCATTATAGTTACTTGCTTTAGATAAATTATAAATAGCATTGTCTCTTTGAAGACATTACACGTTAGTCAGATTTAAATCAATAGTTGCAATGTATCTTGGAGTATACCATTTGGGTTACAAGATGATCCTGGCATAGTAACAGGATTTACTTTCAAATTACATAAATAGTTTTATAGTGTAAAACACTTAAGAGATTTTTTTTGGAAGTCAGATTTGTGGCGGTAAAATTTATAAAGAGTAAAATACACTGCCTTTAAATTTACAACCCTATTCATTTTGAGAATCCCAGGAGTCGTGTACCTATTGCAATAATCTAGACATAGATCATTTCCATAACTCCAAAGTTCCCATGTTCCCTTTTGTAGCTGATTGGGACCTTCCTCTATGCCCAATATCAACCACTGGGTTATTTTCTCTCCCCATAGTTTGCCCTTTTGGAAATGTTATAAAAATGGAAGCATGCAGTATTCAGCATTTTGAGTCTGGCTGCTTTCACTTAGCATAATATTAATATATTAAAGATTCATCTATGTTATTACAAAGTATCTGGGGCTTATTCCTTTTTCTTGCTGAGTAGTATTACATTGTAACAATATATCACGAATTATTTATTCATTTACTAGTTGATAGACATATAGTTTATTCCAGTTTTTGACAATTTTGAATAAAATAATTTTATAAATATTTACATGCAAAGCTTTATGCAAATATGATTTCATTTTTCTTGGCTAAATACCTAAGAGAGGTTGTATGATAGTGGATGTTTAAGCTTACGAAAATCAAACTGTTTTACAAAGTAGCTGTACCACCTTGCATTTCTACCAGCAACGTAAAAGAGATCTAGTTCCTCTCCTTCTTTACCAATATTTACTATTGTCATTTAAAAACTGTTAGTCATTCTAATGATGTATCTACATGTGATTTTTTTTTTCATTCTCCTAATGACTAATAATATCAGGTGTGTTTTTATGTATGTAATTGTCCTCCCTGTATCTTCTTTGGTGAAGGATCTTATACAATCTTTAGACCAAAATATTTTTAAAGGAAAAGTTACTTACCTTGTTATTATTGAGGTATAAGAGTTCTTCATTTAATCTGTAGTTCAGTTCTGTATCGGGTATATTTTCTGCAAATATTTTCCCTTAGCCTGGGGCTTGTCTTGTCATTTTCTAAACAGCATCATTGAAAGAATGGAAGTTTTAAATTGTGATAAAAGTGATATTTAAATTTTTTTGTGAAGTATACTTTGGGTTTGTAGTTAAGAAATTTTTGCTTACTCATGTTAATGAACAAATATTGAACTGAGTAAATATAAAGATGTAATTGGTTTTCCTGAAGGATTCATGATCTAGACAGCATCCCATCCAGTGAATACAGAAGTGCTCTGAAAAGTTTTAAGATTTTTGTGGGCAGAAACTGGGTGGGACAGAAAGTGATTAACAAACGAAAAGAAACAATTGTTTCAGGCAGTCCCTTTTTGTTTGGGAGGAGAGCAACAGGGGTCTCGGCTGGCAGAGTACCTCACTAGGGTTGACCAGAAAATTCCAGACTGATTTGGTTTAAAGTCACATTCCTGGAGAGGTTGAAACTACAATTAAGTCTTGGTTTGTTGTCCTGGGGGTAAGCAACTCCACCTTTACTTTATTTACCTTTTTTTAAAATCCAGAATCATAAAGATATTCTATGTTTTCTTCTAGACTTTCCTCTAGACTAGTTTTAGGGTCTATATTTAGATCTATGGACCATTTAGAATTAATTATGCAGCTTAAAAATGTATGTCAAAATTCTTTTTTTAAAAAAAATACATATTGTTTTTTTCTAGCACCATTTGCTTAGATGCATAGGGTGAGGATTTATCACTTAATTGTCGGTTTGCTTGGCCTTTTTCTTTTTTATAATGAATAAATATTGAATTTTATCAAATGTTTTTCTTCAACTATTGCAATGATTATATGATCCTCTTTGTAAATCTGTTGATATGATTAGGCATATTGGCTGATTTTTGAATTTTGAACCAAATTTTATTCTCTGTATAATCTCACTTAGTCATGAGGTATTATACTTTTCACTTATTTCTGGATCCAATTCAATAATATTTTATTGAAAATTTTGCATCCATGTTCAGGAAAGACATTTTTGCTATTGTTTTTCTGTTTTCAGTTTTATTATGTTCTGCCTTTATTTTAATTAAAAAAATTTTTTTCTTCTCTCTTTATATTTAATTGGCTCATCTCTGTGTGTTTCTGCCACATACCTTGATTCTAGGCTCAAACATGTGACTTGCTTCAGCCAATGAGATTAGAAAATGAGACTCAAGCAAAATCTGGAAAAAGATTTTTTTGCATGTTTTTGCTTCTCTTTTTTCCTCTGTGATCACCATGAAACTGCCATAGAAGAATGTCTTAACCTGTAGAGAATTTTTGTAAGTTTATTTGTGCCAAACTGAAGACACTGCTGGGATGTAAAAATCTCACATGATCTAGTAAGGAAGATTACCTGAATGTGGGAGAAAGCAAGATACAGGATAGTTAACTAGGTTATGTGCTCTCCTGAGGGTAGTACACTTCTGAGGGCTCTGAGAATCAGGCATTTCAAAAGTGTGTGAGCTGAAATGGACAAAAACAATGGACTGGGTTTGCTTAAGGCAAAAACAAATCTTTTCCTGGGAAGATATGTAGGCTTGAGGTATGACTACACATGATGACTTGCCCGGTTAGGGATTTATGATCAGATCACGCTGTGAGTTTACTTTTGGTGAGCTTTGTACAGTGCCCCATTTTTGTCCACAAATTGTATCAGCTTGCTGGAAGATGAGACCCATGGAGCAGCACTCTCGTCGCCCATGCTGCCCCGTCTGCATCTGACTGAACACTCATGAGCGAGTCCAGACAGGATCAGTAGAACTATGCAGCAGATACAGAACTCACGTACAATAACAAATCGATGTTATTTCAAGTCACTAAGCTTTTAGTGGTTTGCTCTTACTAATCTAGTTTTGCTTCTCTTACGGATATTTCTGAAATCACCATGAGGACATATCTGGAGTTCTATACGGAGACTATCCCCAGGCTAGCTTGCTAGAGGAAAGGATATGTAGAATAAAATTAAGTAGAAAGCAAAGCTGTTTTGCGAAGGTCGACTTACCCTAGCTGATCTACAGTCATCTCAGGTGCAAGAGCAAGCCCAGCCTAGACTAGAAGAACTTCCCAGCTCACATCCATCTCAAATGCTGACCTGAAGCCTATAGGAACTAAATGAATTGTTGTTTTTAAGCCCATGAGATTTTGGGGTGTTTTGTTCCACAGCATTACTGTGGCAAAAGATAACTGATATATAAGCCCATGAGGGAAAGATCATGGCAATGGGGTTTTTCTAACTTGCAACATAACTTCTGTGAAGCAGTGAAGAAAAGAGGAAAGAGCAGGGATGGTTGACTTGATCTAATCATATCTTTCACATCACTGTTCCTCCCAAAATAGAGAATCTACAGTGCAGATTTTGACATAAGGGCTAGACATTGTAGTGTTCATAGTTTTTAAAATTTTGTAACATCTCTAATTAATCATTTCTGATATTTGTAGTTTCAGTGTTTTCAGTATTTTATTAACGATAACTGCAATTCTTTTTCATGCCTTTTTATATACAATTTTATTTTTTAGAGATATACATACTTTCCAGGGAAATACATCTGCAGATGGATAATGAGAATCACTGGAAAAACAGGCCAGGCATACAATAATGCACCTGTAGACAATTATTCTGAGACACGGTTTAACAGAAATTGAGAAATTCTTACACTACAAAATGAATTCCATCTCTAAATTTGCATAGAAGAATAAGGTTGAGCTATCCTCTGATTAGATCCTTTGCACAAAAGACCTTGCTCCAGAAAATCTTAGCAAATACTGTAATACACAAAGATGGTGAGAATGGAGGCACTCAGTTACAGAGTATAACTATTGCATCTCATTTTTATATAATAATATCATTAATAATTATATAAACCATTAACTCATAGGCATAAGGGAAAAGCCCTTGGAAAAATGTAGGTTTACCTTTAAAGATTTTGTTTAAAAAAAAGCTCAAATTGAGTATGTGTGGTCTTTACCCATTTATTGCATGAGTCAAAAATAAAAACTGGAAGGAAAAAAAGGTCAGTTTGTTGAAAGGTTGCAGCAATGAGCATTTAATGTCAAACAGCCATGTTTTGACAGATTCAATTAATTCCATAAATTCATATTAGATTGATCAAAAACTTGGTCTTTCTAAACATCGTCTTACGAAAAATTATTTCTAGTTTACATATGCAACTTTTTTTTTTTTTGTAAAACCCTAGTTTCCTTTTCCTCTGAAGAGCAATACAGTTTTATGTGGATCATTGTGCTGAGAAAAATCATTTCAGGCTTACTGAGTGAGCACAGCAGAAGCATCAGGAGTAGTGTTTAAGGCACGGGATCTTATAATAAAGAAATCAGGCATCAAAGGAAAGTGTAATTACGATCAAATTGCATGATCTGGATTTTAATTACAACTCAGATACCCACTAGCTGTGTTATCTTGGGAGATTGGCTCAACTTCTCCCATATCTCAGTTTTCTAATATGAATGTGAGTATAATACACACTTCAAAGGATTGATTTCAAGGTTTAATGCGTTAGTAACTCTTCTCCCAGATTAAGGGTGGGATGCTGGCACTTTAGGAGTTGGGAGGGTAAGAGAGTTACCTTGACGGTGGAGCATGAAATAAGGAGGGCAATCGAGAGCAGTTGCCACAATTAGGAATCAAAAACAGAAAGACTGTGTGAAATATTCAATAACAATAATATTAACAGACATAGTGACATTGTGCCAATGAGGCAAAACTTAAGTGAGTCAAATATGTTTTCTCATTTAATCCTCACAAAAATCTCATGAGATGGATAGAACTGTTCAAATGAGAAAACAGTAAGAAAGATGAAATTATCTCACAGCTGTCAAGGCGTAGATATGAAATTCAGCCCAAGTACACCAACCCCAGAATCAATGCTTTAACCACTGCATGCTATCCTGAAATTATACAAATCCAAAATGTACAGAGAAAAAATAAGCCCTAAGCAATGTCTGCAACTGAAATTATCAAAAGGGAACATGTAGGTTCAGGATTTTTAGTAGATAGGAAGAAGAGTCCATTCATTTATTTATTCAGTTATTCATTCAACACATACTTATTTTTTACAGGTTAAGAATAAAGCTGGAAGGGAAAAGAACAAACAAAAGAAAACAAAACAGAGAAGGTCTGTGGCTTCATGAAACTACATTGAAATGGAGGAGACAGATACCAAACAGATAGGTAGCATCATTTCAGAGAGTAGTAAGTATTAAAAATAACTTAAAAGGGAATACGGAGAGAGAGAACAGCTAATTTAAAAGAGTAGTCAAGGAAGGGTTGTATGAGGAGATTGAAATTTAATTGGAACTCTACATTATGAGATGAACTCATTTACTGTATTTCAAGAGCTGAGAGAAGTCCTTTTACAGAGGAAACAGCAGGTACAGAAAAGCTAGGAGAACAAGACGATGAATCTCAGCGAAGAGGAAATGTGTGGCTGGGAGTAGGCAGGCAAGGGTACAGAGTGCCTGTGGGTGCCCTGGAAGATTGCTGGAGGCACCCTTTGACAGAGCTGTAGAGCCAGACCCTGAGTGGAAATTTCTAGCAAAGGTGGGAAGGAGATGTTAAAGGTACAGAGAGATAGTTGGAAGGCTGTCAGAATCATACTTCTTGCACATGTTTAACTCAAAGTATGCCATCAAAAATCACCCATTCACGTCTCCTTGTGCCTTATTTATTTCTGTATTTTTGACAAGCCTTAGTTGACACACCTCCCTGGAACCTTTATTAACCAAAGTTAAACGAAATGGACATTAAGTGTAGGATCTGGTACTGATTGGATACATGATGGTGGACAAGTGATGTAATTTCTTTCAGTCTTAGTTTCCTCATCTGGAAAATAAAGGGAGCAAGGGTTGGATTAACAGATATCTAAAGTTCCATCATTACCAAACTTCCATTTTCCATGTTTCTAAGGTGGAAAACAGAATTTGCCTCTCAACAATTCAACCATTCACTTATATTTTTCTTTATAAAAGAAAAAAATTAAGAAAATTTAATGCCTGTAGTTCTCAAGATAGCATAGAACATTGTTATGAAGTACAAATGGATACACACACATAGTGCATGTGTTCTATTAAGTGTCAACTTTTCCGTACATATATCATGTTTTGGTTTACCCAATACTCTTTTTAAAAGTTTGTTTGCTTTATTTATTTATTTTTATTGCAAAAAGCAAAGTGCACACAGATTCATCTGGGAGCCTGTGATATAACAACCACTTCTGCTTCTTCCTCAATGTTATACAGGTTGACTGGCCACTCTGCTTTGCTCCACTCACCTGCTATTCAGTTGTTGGCCTGCCATTACTAGGCCTTCAGTGATGAGGAGCCCTGCCTTCATGACAAGACATGAAATTGGACAATTTCTATCACAGGGAATTAAACCTCTGATAATGTGCCATCTTCACTACATAGAGGATTAAACAGAATCTTATAAGTGAATTCTCATTGATTAGTTAAAGGATGTATTTTGGGCATACTTAAAAGTCACCTTTGACAGAAATGTCAGAATATTCTGTTAAACAGCAGGTACATCTATCAGATACTAATCTGAACCTTGTTATTTTTAAAGAAGAGAGCTTTGGTTTACTAGGGACTGAAGAAAAAACACGTTTTCCATCTGCAATGTCACACCCAGCCTCCAGGAAAGTCTCCTTTGGGGTGAAACATATTTCTGAAAAGCTAACAGTTGTCTGAATTGATTCAGCTCAGTAGGAAACCTGTTGGTGTTCTGTGTGGTTGCTTAGCACTGGGGTGCTTTGTGAAGCCAGCGTTCAGGGAATTTTCTGATGAAAGCAGGTTCCAGTGTTTCTATGTAACTGGAGGGTACCATTCATTTACTTTCAGCTTGAGCATTACTCATTTGAAGACCATAATGTTCCTGAATTTTATTTTGGTTATGTTATCTGTCTATATCACAATAAACCACATTTTCTCACTCAGGAAATCAGGTTGGCAGTTTCCTGGGGAATGAAAGCCAATTTGGAATTTAAAGAAGTTTTATATTTAAATAAGCCATTTCCCCCCTTCTTCCTAAGAATTAGCCACATAGACTTATTGCACACTTTATCTAATCTGTGCTTTGTTCTGGATAGCACAGAATTTGGAAATGTGGATCAAAAAATGAGGAATATACCTTTATGCTAGCACTGTATAAAGTTCCTTGGTGCTGTAAAAATAATTTGAAAAATGCTGTACTGGAAATAACTTAGTAGACGAACAGCACATACACCGAAATGTAGGAATCAAACCAACCCTGCCTTTCTTTGACGTGGCCCATTTTCCACCTAGTTCTTCCTTTGGAGTTGTCTGATCCCACATACTTTTTACTTTTGTGACCCCTTCGAACTTTTGTGAAATTAAAATATTGGGAAGGTTTGGTTTCTAGACAACTTTTTCACTCTGAAGTTTTCCTTAGTGAAAATTCTAAGACCAGCTGACTTTCTTCTAAAAACATTAAGTGCTTTTGTCACCCAAATTCCATAAATAAGTAGACATTTTCAATTTCTATGTTATTTTATACATTCTAGCTGGTACTAAATGAGTATATTTTCACATTATTTGTGCATTTGTTTCTGTGTTTATTTGTCTTTGAGTCTGTATCTCCAAAATTAAGTCCACCTATTTGTAAAATACTATTTGAATTTGAAGGCTTCAGTGTTAATATTCTTAGTTTTATTCATCATCATTTTACTCTCCAACATATCCTGTGGTCACATCCTCTTTTGTTCAGGATTCTCTTTACCTCATATCTACTTGCCAGACAAGTTCACCACTCTTGTATCTTTGCTTTGCACTGATCCACAGACTGCCCATAGTAGGCCCAGTTTCTGCACCTCCTCAGATCAGAACTGTTTGTGTTGTACCTGGATTCTGAGAACCAGGTCACTGCTGCTGCAGTTGCAATTGCTAAAGGCAGCCAGCAAAGGGAGATCTGCAGGTGTGCTTGCTGGCTGGAGTGACCTCCAGAGCTTTGGGTCTCCTCACCCTCTTCCTGGAGCGCACAGATGTTACGATCAGAGGTACAGAGAAATAGCATCCAGCCTTAATAAAAGGATCTTGACCAATACAAGATAAGAAACATAGAGAACCAGCAGCTAAATATTTTTCTTTGGTTGATCTGTCCTTAGTGCAATAGTTCATATGGCCTCTCTAGAGACTTTCACAAGTAATCAACTATTTTGCTTTGTAATCTCTCTCTAACATTTATTCTTTTCCTTTTCTGTTTCATCTTCCTTTCCACTTCTCTAGGATTTCATTCCCCAGTAAAGTACAAGAACATATGCTGTCATTTCAGGCTTATTTTCTAGGGAATCTAGCTTAAGATATTCCCAAATTTGTATTTCTGTTTTAATCCTCTGTGCTCCAATGTGTCCGGTATCAAACTGTCTACTTGATTTCTCAACTTGGCCCTCTAGTAGCAACTCAAAACAGCAAGTCCAAAACACTCCCACTCCCACAGATCCATAACATTTCTTTTTTCAGTGTTTCGATCTTAATAAATTATATCCTCAAACCCCCAATTGGTTAAGCCTGGAGTCTGGAAATCATTATTGTCTTATCCCTCTCTTAACACTCATATACAATCATTCTTTAATCACTATTACATGTGTTTCTTAAATACCTCTAACTTGTCCATATAACTTTTACCTCCAGGGCTGCCACAGTAATTCAAGTACCATGAGCCTTTACCTAGATTATTGTAGTAGTTTCTTAACTAGTCTCCCTGAATCCATACTTGTGTCTTTCAATTTATTCTCTAAATGCTAACCCAAATGCTTTAATAAATGTGAATCTCATCCAATATCTCCTATTTACAAGCCTTCATTAGCTTCCCTTTGCCTTAGAATAATATCTTATATAAATACTTACTATGATGCACAGGACCATAGATATATACCACAGGCTTTACATATAACTTTAGTCTTATCTTATATTCCGCTCCTTCTTGCTCTCTAAATTCCACTAACATCAAACTTATTTTGGTTTCTCAGTCAAATATGCTCTTTCCCACCTCAGTACCCTCTCACATGCTGATCCTTCACCCTGGCATAAGCTATCTCCATCACATTCACTTGGATAATTCTTACAGTTCTTTCAGGTCTCAGATTTCTTTAGGAAGACTTTGCTGAGTTTCCAATTTATATTAGAAATTGCTTACTCCCATATCATCCCCAACTTGTATTTTGTAGCACCCATCATACTTTTGATGATTTGCTAAGTTTCTGTATTCTCAGCCAGGTTGTAAAGTCCGTAGTATCAGAGACTATGTTTTATGAGTATGTTCACTGTTACACCCAGGCTAACTGAAAGCTGGCCCCTATCCTCTTTCCTCTGGCCATGCTGTCCCTCTTTGTTGGGGGCAAGTAATGAGAAGAGATTGAAGTGCCAGGCCAGGCTGTTAAAATGTCCAGAAATTTAAGTGTATGCATAAAAGCTATCAAAAGAATAGAATCTGACATTATCTAGGGCATTTTTTGGTTTGCTTTGTCTTACTTTGTTCCATTTCTGTTTTTGTTTTTAATGGAAGCAGAAGTGACACGCTGGAGAGATGAATTCATCTGAAGGTCAGAAGAATCAGAGCAGAAGATAAAAGCAAGATAATCTCCAGCTTGCAAGCTCAATGTGCTTTTTTAAAATTCTAACTCAAAGCTTTCTTTCTCCCGTCTGATTTTAGCATCTCAGTCCTCGTTCTTGCAAATTCTTCCTTACTTCCACTCCAGTGCCTCCCTCTGTCTTGTCCTTTCATAAATATTAAAACATAGTCTGTTTTTTCTTTATCTTTCTTGCATCTTTATGTATCTTGCTCAGTGAAATAAAGTCACTGATTTTATTGTTTCAATAAAACAATTTCTCTATGATTTTATTCTTTGCTAAAGGGTAAAGATATATGCTTTTGCTTTATAATTATTGTATAGAGAATCTAGTACTAAGATACATCCAAATTAATATTTCTGTTCACTTCTCTCCACTGAGGTCTACAACTATATAGGCAATATCCAACTGGATATTTGGTTTCTCCCTTTTGACCTCTAGCTGCAGCTCAAACCAGCAGGTCCAAAACACTCTCATTCTATCTTAACTATAGAAATAAAGACATAGAATATTAATAAAAAGTGTCTGATTCTAACCTATCATTGAAGTTAACCTCTTCAATGATACACTGTCCATACGAGAACCTCGGTGATCCATCGTGGATCAACATGGTGAATGGTCAGAACATTAGTAGGATAAGAAAAATTGAAAGGGAGCATTTCTTGGTAGAGGATAGGGGACAAAAAAATCTGCTTGGCACTTCTGAAGATTGAGAAGCTGATTCTGTGAAGAGATATTGCATAGGCAGTTAGGTACTTGTCGGACATTAGGAAAGGAGAGAGCTCGAAGATTAGGGAATTAATGGTGTAATTCGTTTCATTCAAAATTGACTTTTGAAGTCCTAGGATTTAATGTTTCCATTTAGAACATACATGTAGTTAGAGATACAACTGAGGATTGAGCTCAAGAGCAGGCCAATACTTAGACATCAGGGAGAGGAGAGATATCTAGGAAAAGATTTTAGGGAGGAGTGGCCATTGAGGGGGAAGAAAAACCAGCCAGACAAGATAATATTCTAGAAGTGAAGTGAAAAAAAGTCTCAAGGAGGAGGGAGTGATCCACTATGTCAAGATGGCTGACAAACCAAGTGAAGGGAGGAATGAGAATTGATTCTTGTATTTTTCAATGAGAGGTCATTGGTAATTCTGAAAAGAGATGTTCAAATACATGGTGATGGAAGGCGAACTGACTCTGGGTGGTGAGCACACAATGCAACACAGAGATGATGCTGTGTAGAACTGTACAGCTGGAACCTATGTAATTTTACTAGACAATGTCACCTAAATAAATTTAAGAAAAAAAGAGGAGAAACACACACACATAGAGAGAAAAGAGATGTTCAGTGGAGTGATTAGGTGGATACATGACTGTAGAGTGTTTGAGAGATAATTGGGAGAGGATTAATTGGAGAAAGAAAGAAAAGAAAATTCTTTCAGTATTCATCAAAGGAGTTCAGAAAAATGGGTGGTAGCTGGAAGGGGAAAGGTGACTAAGAGAATTTTCATAGTTTCAAAAATCTGGATAATTTATACATCATGAAATGGAACAGATCTTAAAAGCACAGCTCACTCAATTTTGATTAAGGCACACACTTGTGTGATATACATGCCTATCAAGATTTGGAACATTCCTATCACCTCGGAATGTCCCTTTGTAGCCATTCAGTCAAATATAATTATCATCCCACTCATCTTAATCAAACCCACATAAAGCAACCATTATTCTCAGTCTTTCACCATAGAATGTTTTTGTCTAGTCCAGGAGTTAATAAATGAAATCATATGGTATGTCCTATTATATGAGAGCTGTCCAGAAAAAAATCCAGCCGTAAATGCCTCTATTTTTCATGTTACATGGCTGGTCTGGACAGCCCTTGTATGTCTGGCTTATTTCACTCAGCACAGTGTTTTTGAGTGCTTATGTGTCAGTATATCATTTCTTTTTAATTACTGAGTAGAATTACCACTTGATGAATATGCCATATATTGTTTATTCATTCTCCTATTTCTAAATACTTCCATTGAAGTGGGATTTTCTGTGATCACAGGAAGCTTATTCCATCAGTCAATAACAGTTCTTATTGGTGAGAATTTCAGTCTTGTATGAAAGCAAAATTCACCTTTTAACAATTTCTAACCACTCATCCATGCTATGTGTCCTGGATCCAGATGGAAATTGTATTTTCCTCAAGTTTTCTCATCTAGCATAAGCTCCCTCTCATCTTTCAAATGTTTCTGATGTGGCATATGACTCTTCAAATTACTCTGGTTTTGCTGCTAGAAGGTGATGATTTATGTCCCTTGAAATAATAAAACAGATAATTAAATAATCTGGATGTAGTATGGTCAATACAAAGATTGCAACTATCACCATTTATTCTACATGGTATATTTTTAATGTAACCTACAATCACATTAGATTTCTCTCAGCCTTACATTTTCTTTTAAAAATTTGAGCTTATCTTCAATTATTATATTTGAATGCATATTAATATTTTGTCATGTCTCCCACATTAGAATCTTTAAGTTCATTTATTTTAGCAAATTGAAAGCCTTTATGTTATTCCTGTTAAGTTTTATTTAATTAAATCTACCACATGGTTTCAATGGGTTGAATTCTTTCCAGGATCCTAATTATTTCACACTACATAGTTCTTGTATCATTTAGTGTCATATCATCTTCACGTGTAATCAGAATGCGATGACCATACTTATCAAAATCAGTGATAAAAGTATTGTGTAGGCTGGGTGCTACTAAAAATAAGTCATTTGACACTTAAATAGTCTTCTCAAGATTCACTTCAATCTTTATTAGGCACACTTTTGTTTATAGTCTCCAGACAATTTCAAATTCACTTATTTATACTATTACCCAGCTTACACATATCCTTTAATCATGTGGTGCCTTTCTGTATTCAGATTTATGATTTCTAAATTATTCCTCTGCTCTACCTCTCCAAAATCCTTGAAAAATAAACAAGTAAGAATTATTTGTAATAATTTTTATTTAGAGACAATAAACTGAATTTTAGTAAGCAGTGGTTCCTTATTCCAAATGCCAAGAAATTTTTAAAAATGATTTGTTCTAGAATTGTTTAGGCAAACAGCTTCAGGTTGTAAGGGGGTGAGGGGCAGCAAGGAAAGACTGTGGGTAAGGACAGACCTAATTATAGTTCTATGGCCTTGAGTTAACAGTTTAGGTTTCTTCACCACTAGAGTTAGGATCGTCATTTCTGCCTCACCATGTTGCTTTCAGGATTAAATAATGGTGGGATGCAGAGTGAGGGTTTGATACATCTGTGTGGTTACCTGATATGTTGTGCCTCCCCTTTGTTGTGCACATATCTCAGAGACCACCACGGGGAAGTAGAACCCATGATGCTTCTCAGTACTTTGTAGTTGCATTTATTTGGGACGCAAGATCTAACTTTCGAAAGCAATTTTCTGCACTTTACCGCCTTCACTCATTTTGAACTTCAGTTTTCTCATACCAATACTTGCTCTGTTTCTCAAACTTATTTGTTTTTAATGAAACCATGCTGTTTTCTAGTTATTTCTTTTTATATGTGCCATGAATCAAATTTTAATAATTCATTCCTTGTAGAATCTGTCTCAGATAGCATAGTATATATCTAACAATTGAAAGAAAAATGCAGAGTTTCTGTGCCATTAGACAGTAATCTCACCACCTTAACAAAAAATAATCATTTAGTCAAATGTTTTTAAAGCACTGGATTCATGTGAAATGGATCTTTTAATAGAACTTCACATGAAAATTATGTAGAATTATATGCCTTTTATCATTATGGAGTTCTACTTGTACTAAAATCTTAAAAACATTGGTCAGATTTGAGAGCCTATTTAAACGACAATATCAATAATGGTTATTGATTATTGTGGGAACTTTTCATAATTTACCTTATTTAAGTATCATGAGGAAACCTATGAGGTAATTACCATTTCATTACCATTTTACAAAATAGAAAATTGAAGCACAGACTGTTAAAAGTAGTATACCCTGATACAGGGATTGTAAGTAGTGAAGTCGGGAAGTGAACTCAGACATCTGAATGTTAGCTTTATTTGCTGTTAAAAGTCATGGCAGAAGAAGGTCTCTGGAATAAGACACAATTAAGAAGAAAAATGGAACAGCTATGGGGTAAATTTGCATGGAGATCTGTTTTTGTGAAGAATTTAGCTCCCAAATCTGATCCCCACGGTCTGAAGCTTCAGCAAGCACGCTCCATACACCATGGTTTATACACTGGGCTGGGGTTCTGTCCCGGCAAAGGAGTCCTCCATGGCTTCTACTTACATCTCATGGGTGGAACCACAGTCCTCACACTCTAATTGCAGAAGGAAATGTCCACCAATTCACCCCAGTGACAGGCAGGGTGGTGGACAAAGAAAGCAACGTCCTACACCTATTCAGGACACTCTTGTGATATATAAAAACTACACTCCATTTTTATTTCATAAGGCTGCCCAGAATTTTGTGAAATTAATCCAAGTAGTTCAAGGGCATGTTCCTTATTTGTGGCAACGGCTGAGGCCCTTGCAAGCACAGGTCTAGGACTACAAGCTCCTGCCATCAGCCAATGGTTGAAATGGTAATGTGTCTTTTCCATGGTTTACTTTCCTGTCTTCAGACAAATACCTTTGAGAATTTGAATTGCAGGTGTATGACCTTATGAACTAGGACAGAATTCTGCCAGCATAGGTGGGCACCTCACATGCAGTCTACATTAGTGTTTCCTTGTATATTTACAACAGCTTGGGTGGTATTACCATTGTTGGCTCTTTACCCCGCCCCTCCAACACACACACGTGGAAGTGGTAGAGTTAGTGTAGTCATTTATGCTATAAGTTAAAGCTATAACATTATGATAGAGCCATCTTGCTCATAAATCACACATCCCATATAAAGGAAATCAAATCAATAGAGCAAGTGGTTCCTTGTCTTCCATTCAATGAGGTAAGCTTTTCAGGGATTTGGAAGTCTCTTTATCTTGCTAAGCATTCCTTTATGACACATTTCACAGTGAATTAAATTATATAAAGGGCAGAATCTATTTCTCAGGTAGATCACTATTTGGGTGAAGTGTTCAGTGCAGCCATGCTGCATACCAGATAGTTGTTTATTTGCACAAGGTTTTATTTTTATAGTAATCTTAGTACTAAATGCAAGTTGAGTTTTACTTTAGTAGAAATGTGGTATACTTATTTCCTGTTACTTGATAATTTGTTAAGATAAGGAAAGAAAGGATCAAGTATTTTGAGGACAAAACAGAGCCTGTAAAATTCAAGGTAATCTATAGTCTTTCTTTGTAAGACAATGTAATGACTCACCATTTTACAGATGTTAATGGCTTATCCTACATTTTGATAAATGAATAATCACCAAATATTAAATATCATGACACATTAGAGAGAGGGAAAAATTCGTTAGGTTTGACGTGCGAGAGCTTCTATTTAAATCAATTCATCCAGAGAGAGATCTCATAAAAATCTTGTTAGTTTTCTATTAGATGATGCAAAGTAATGGCTTTGTGGAAATCATGTGTTACCTATGTACTGAATGCGGCTTTATTGTGTGCTTTGTTAGTAATAGTCAGGTGGGCTAAATGTATTCGCATTAGCATAGGTTTTCTGTGTGAAATATCTCAGAAATGAGGAAATACTAAATTCAGTGAGGAAGCATGTGTGGATAAATTCTAGATTTTCAATCATAAAAATATTAAGGATGTGAAAATAGATTCATTGATTAGAAAGAAGAAATTACTACAATTTACCATAATTAAATAAATCAGGTGTTTCTTGCACTTAGTCATTAGCCAGCAAGATAAAGAGTCACTTTGAAAAAAGACAGCACATAAGAAAAGGAATCTCCCTTGCTATGGCATATACACGGGTT
This sequence comes from Lyroderma lyra, assembly GCA_004026885.1. Lineage (NCBI taxonomy): Eukaryota > Metazoa > Chordata > Mammalia > Chiroptera > Megadermatidae > Lyroderma > Lyroderma lyra. The sequence goes on from PVJL010000301.1 coordinate 122,003, forward strand.
GTGCTCCTCTTGTCCCTTCCTCTGCTCTCTGTCTGCCACTCGGAAGGCTCTACTGCACTCACACTGTGACCTGTGCAGACAGAATGATCCGGTTTCTTTGAATGGGTCCTCTCCATGAGACCCTCTTACAGCATTCTCAAAAGGAGACGCCATCGGTGTGAATAAAGTATGGTGAAGGATGGAAAATGTTGGATGGAAGGACATGCAGAGACTTCCTTAAATCTTCTGATTCAGCAGGTTCAGATGGAGCATGTGGGTCTTGACATACTTGTGTGGACTGTGGTGCAGCCGTGTCCTTTCCAGGGCCTTTTATGGGGTCATTTTATCGGCTTGTTATATCTGGTGCCCCTCAGGCTCCCACTGGTCCTCACCGGTGTTGCCTGAGAAGGGGAAGGAGTCCCCCAGGCCTGGCTGCCTGGAGCCTCTAGCTGGGCAAAGGGAGTCTGTGGCTCATGGGGACAACGTGTACTTCCCTGGTTGGACTACTTGCTGTGGGGTGATCTCTCTTGGCGCTGCCATCTAGACATTCAGCATCGCTAGGTTGGGGTGGGAGGTCTTCAGGCTCATGGGGAAGGACAGCATTTTTCCCTTGCTGCTTCTGGCCAGCAGGGCTCCCGATGAAGCCCCTCACTTGTTCTACCAGGGTTGCTTGGTGTGTTCAGCAGGGCTCCTGTTGCATCCAGGACAGGAACGAACCTACCTGGACCATTTTCTATTGCTAGGTTGGGAGCTGGGGTACAACAAGCCTGGACAGCCTTCACTGGAGGGTGAGGATCATAAGATGACCTATTGCTATATCGTTACTCCAATCCTGCAGTCCCTCAACTCCTTCCTCTTCTTTCCACTTTTCAAACTTCCTTGATTGCCTCCTGCATTATTTGCAAGGTTTATATAATAGTTGTACTTAGTGGGCCAGAGCAGGGAGAAATAGTCCTATGGCATCATTTTTGTGTCTAATTAAGAATGCTGATATTTAGACTCCAGCGATGTTTGTCATTTGTCATGAAACATTCTCTTGTGATATGAGATTAAATTGACAAAATGAGTTTAAATGTCATAGATTAATCATCTAGACAGCTGTCTTAACTTTTCACATATCTAGTTCCATCTCAAATCACTTCATTCAAACTTGACCCCATATCAAAATACATATACATAATTTATGTACATAGAATTTACCTCAATAGCAGAAATTATCTGGGAGGACTTTGGAAAGGAAGAGATTCTATTCAATAGTATTTGTTTATTATCAAGAAGAGATAATATTATTTTTAATCTCTCTTACAAAATATTTAGCCTTGTAACTTTTCCCCTGGATTGCATGGATATGGCAGATGTTACTGAAATTTGTGTTAATTAACTGAATGTCAGAAGTCTATGTAGAACTTTGTAAGAGGAAAAGATGAACATACTAATACATTTTCTTTGAGCTATCTTCTCTCATGCTTTTCTTCTTTCACTATTTGAGATTAGTTTATAATAGTTGTTTCTACTCTCCGCCCACCATTTTCAAGGTGTTATAGCATTTGTATAATGGGATTATGGATGCAGTGACAGGGAAGGTCCTATACCTAACATTTTGGGCAGTGACAAGGAAGATTATCAGGATCTGCAGAATGGCATTTCTTCAAAGTCTTTAGAGTTTCTTCTTTATTAAAATGATAATCTTATATAAAATGCTTACAACGCCTATAACAATTGTGTGGCAAATAATAATATTAAATAAAGTGTACTGGAGAAAATTTTTATTTTACCTTACTTATTTAAATTATAAGAAAATTTAAATTATACTAAGTACATAAATATCAAACAATTGAGAAAATAGGTGGTTTGAAATGCATCTTTATTCATTTTCATTTGCAAAACTACGCACATATATCACTATTAAATCACAACTATACAGAAAATTACTGTAAATGCATCAAATTTTAAGAGACTTCCAGATACGATTTACTTAATACTTCTGTCCTGCTGGGTGAAAATTTTAGAAAAAGCCCAACAACATTTATGGTTATGAAAGACTTCCAACAATTGTACCACACAGAGGTTTCATACTTGCAATTTATTAAAATGTGTATAAAGCTGTCTCAGATTATTAAAATTTAAGAATGACAATAAAATGAAATAACTCTTCATATATGTATGATTGTTGTGGTTCGGTAAAAAATAATTTTATTCCAATTGCCTGCATCTGAGTTTGTCAAGAATAAATTGACCTATTTAGGCCTTCAATAAAATGAAACAGACTACTGATCATTCATATTTTCATGAGCACATTGGTTTTCTTCACTGTTGTGTTTCTGAAAGAATGTTAATAGAGTTTATTTTAAAGACTCTACTCACTATACGTGAAGAAGTGATAACCTCATTGGTCTCAGAACATCAGTGTATCCTGGAGGTTCTTCCAGCCACCTAGAAAGATAGTGCATGAGGAGTGTATGGAGAAACTTCCAGGGCACAGTTATTAATATCTGCTGGGAGCTTAGAAGCTTTATTGTGGATCTAATAATCTGTTAGTATGTCTTCCGGAGATATCTGACCCGTATTCTCACTCTGAAACTCTAAGTTCAGGAAAGTTCAGGGTCTAGGAAGTGCTGTCCTGGGAAGGGAAGTATGATGAGTGAGGACTGGTTCACGCTGAATCGTTGCACTGCACCCCTGTGCACTGTACACCAGCGGGATTGATGGAATGCATCAGGCTCAGATGAAGCAGTCCATGGTGTCCACCCAGCCTGGCCTGCATGTAGTTAGTACTAGGCACTTAAAAATCTAAGACTGGGCAAGGGTGTTTCCAAGAGGTCTAATGTGAGCCTTGTGTAGATGCTGTAATTTATAACTATGTACCCCCTGGTAAGCACTGGGGGGCTAAAGTTTAAACCTCCTTTTCCTGTCCCAATTTCGTTTAGATAAAAAAACCTCGTTCGATTCAGCACAGTGTGGCCTCTCTTTGCCGTCTCCAGCAATCAGTGCCCGCTACGACGCAGTGGTGCTGCAGCGAGCCATACTCCATATTCTAGAGCAATAACTCCACCTTTTCACGCTTACCGTAAGGCATCTGACAATGAATCCAGCTCTGTTTGCTGTTGTGTCACGGTGAGATTAAACTTGATTGACAACCCTTTGAGCTACCAATTAGCAGCATAATGCTCAAAGGACGAGAAAAGCAAAGTGAGGCTAGACTTTAATTAAAAGATGATTAAAATTATTACATATTCTTGAGTTAATTAATACATGAGATAGTACTTGCTTATAATATATTTAAATAAATGAGGTTGTTAAAATACATGGTTTGAAAATATATCTACTCTTCTAGTTTTTAAATACTTTTTAGTTTTTCTTAGTTATTTAAATTATAAGACAATTTAAGTTATACTACGTTAGTACATAAATATCAAAGTAGTTAGAGAAAGTGAATTAGGTGATTTAAAATGCATTTTTATTAATTTTTATTTGTAAAACTATATAACATAATTATATTATGACCTAAAAGATGTATTTTATTAATCAATTACCTCTTTAAAATTTCTAAGTGATTAATAATTTTTTTCTCTTAAATTTTAGCTTTTGAATTAGTAAAATCAGACTCTATATGTCTTGTCAGTGAGTAATCTTAGACAGTGATTTTCCATGTTCTGATTGAACTTACACTTCCCTTACACTAATATGTTACATGCAGTGATCTATACCTTGCAGTGATAACATACTCATATATTATTTATATTCTCAAGCAGAAACAGTAAATCTCATATTTGGGATTTGTGACATATTTATGTATCTCACAATGTATACTAGATCTTTTAAATTTTTACTTGTTTAATTATCCATTAATTATATTTAGTGTTACCTTTAGTCAAATACTGTCTGAGTCAATCAGAAGAACTGTAAAGGATCCCAAGGAAAAAACAATAGTAGTTAATATTTATTAACTACTATTTATCGTCCAATACAGTTATGTGAATTGTCTCTTAGTTGCTACTTTTTCTCTGGATACCATTGAGTGGCTGTCAGCACCCCAGGGGTCTCTGAGGACAGATACTCAAATGCTGACATGCTCTGGGGCAGGTAAGGGGGTTCTTCAGTGGGGTACTAACTGGGCTGGAGGGAGCTGTAGTGGATAAGGGATGGTCCCAAATGTGTGGTGGGATATCTCTTGCAACTCTGTCTCAATAACCATCTCACCTTCGCATGTCCACACGCCCAATGCTATCCTGCCCAGCCTTTAGCTGCTCGGCTCCTCGCCCAGCAACCTGTCCTTTTGAATGAGGTACCAAAGGATCAGCTCAAATCTGGAAACCGGTATGAGGACAAGGAAGAGACAAGCAAATCCACTGCGTTAGTAGACATCTCACAGAAGAATGAGATGTCAATGCCACTTTCTTGAGGGAGTTCTCAGTCTCTATAAATGATTCTCTTGGTTGCACCCCTTCCACTGGCTTGAAAGGTGAAAAGAAAACTTACTGTATATCCTGTAAAACTGGGGACACATGGCCCTGACAAATTTCTTTATTTCCTTCTCCTATTTTCTGCTTAACTGTATTTAGAACTCTCTCTCTCTCTCTCTTTCCTGTGTGTGTGTGTGTGTGTGTGTGTGTGTGCGCGCGTGTGTGTGTGTGTGATGTGCAGTGTATGGCAGGGTAGTTCATGTGTGAGTTTCATTTTAAAAGTCCAAGGGCTTGGAGTCTCTTGTCTTCAACTGTGAGTTTTAGAGATCAATTCCATGGCAACGGGAAACGTTCTACTCACTGTCCTGAATTTGCAAGCTCATGAAGATGACTAGGGAAGAAGAACGTTTTTAAGTTAGATTGAGTTAAATCACAGTTTTGAAACTAGACCAAGGTCTTGTATATCATAATCAAATGGAAAAATAATATAATCTTTTAAAATAAATTTGTATGTCTTCAATATTAAACTGAAATGTGAGTATTTTAATCTATTTTTTGTGAAGGTGATATTCAAAAGAGAGTTATTTCTGTCTTGCTTCTCCAGTAGATCTCACATTTCAGTATAATACTAGTTCTGAAGAAATAATGGGTCCTTCCACACAAGTGTGATATCTTTAAATGCTATAGTTGTAGTTCAGATACACAAGTAGCTTATTGAACTATAACTGACCTTAGAATTTGTGTCTCCCAAAGTTGTTTACTACAAGTAATTAAAGAATGTAGTATTTAGGAGACCATCAAATTGGTGTCAAGCATGATGAGTTACTCTGCCATCTATGGGTATAATACATATTCACTTACACTAGTTTGATCTTGTTAGAAAGCAGTGTGAGGACCTCATGCTTGTTTGTGTTTAATCACATGGTCCAGGTAGTTTTAAAAAGTGATTTTCAAATCTTAACTAAAATTAGAATGGTTTGCCTGGATTTGCTTGTTTCCAACCCATTTTCTCCAGGTCGCTAGTTGGAAAGGAACAGAAGCTTTATTGATGTGGGAACTTAGATTTTACGTATAAAGAGGCTGCTCCTTTATAGCAGATCACATCCTTCTGGATGGTTGCACCACCCGGTGCTTCATGCTTCGCGTTTGCTGCCCAGCCTGCGATGTTTCCCGCTGGTACGCGAGCTGTGGCCGAATGTCTGGGAAAACCTTGACGTGCCTTTTGCACTCAAGCCATTCCAAAATCTTTGCTTAGAAACTCTTCCAGGTGCTTGTCCTTTTCCTTTTTAGTTGTGGCTTGTTTATAATTACTGTTAGTGAGGAACTATGAAATTCCTGCTTCAGTTCTTCTTCAATTTCTAACCTCGCAAATTAAACAAGTTCATGTAAAAGAACATGGAGTATGAAAGGGATAGAAAAATGCCAAGCTAATCACTACTGAACGCATTCCTTGTAGTCAAGACAGAACTATTTAGAAAAATAGTACGTGAAACATACAACTCATTGGTAGCCAATTTACAATCTCATCACTTCATTATAACAATGCAAACATTGAAAGTGACACCTTAATGGCAACTCAGTTGTCTTCTGTCTTCTTCCGTCTTCCTCCAAAGACAGAAATATTAACCTGTCGAAATTTCAGGGCATCGCACCACCTTTGCTAATGGGTGGGGCCCCTTCTTGTAGGAGAATTCAAGACTTTTTCTTGAAAGGAAGAGGCCCCTCCCTCTCTCCATTGCTCTCTCTGTCTTTATTCTCTTTATGTGTATGAGAAATGGCATGTTCAACACATAAAATTTTTGAATAGATGAATAGATCTAGTCTATTTCGCCTTAGTCTTTTAAAAGAAACTTTTTTCAATTTTTTTCTTTTGTCATTGGTTTTATAAACTTGATTGCCTTATCTATACACATTTATAGTTACAAATGTTTCTTTCACAAACACTTGATGAGAATCTAACAATATATTGGTGTTTGTGATCAGAGAGAGTCAAGGAACTTTTCGTTTTTGATACGGAGTTATAAAAGCTCTGACACTAAGATGATAGAAGCTTTTAACCTGCTAGAAAACATTGGTGGTTTACATTAAATGTGTCCACCGAAACCCAGATATCAGATCAAGCCATTTTCCTTCGTTCTCTTTTTCTGCAATGGGGCATTAGCATCGGGATTTCTTATGTGCTATTTCTGTGATCCGTTCGCTTTGCCAGTGCCTGGAAATTTTCCTCTACTTGATGATTTCTTAACATTACTGGCAGTTCCTTTGAGATCAAACCTGTAAATTACTGCTGTAAACTGAGATAGAGTTTTCTCAGAGATGGAAACTTAAATTCATTTAATATAGTCATATATTTGCTGACATTCTTCTCACCTGCTTGGGTTTCATTTTGTCTTTATACCGTTCGTCCTACCATTCAGCTCGAAAACTATTCTTTCTGGAGGGACTATATACAAACTACTTATTGAATGGTTCTGTTGTTTCCAAATTACTTCCCATGCTTCCTTTTGTTGTTGTTGTTTATTATTACAAACATAGCTAAAATATCTTTCTATGGCTCTTAGAGTTTCTGTATTTCAGGGCATTTTCCCAATGTGACTCTTCCTGCACTTATGATCTTATACTCCTCTTTGAACTTCTATCAGTCTTTCTCTTTTTAACTTTACAAGTAGTTTAGGTTTACTCTGAGAGGGAGGAAGGCACCATTGAATACTGTTCAGCAGGATGGTGTGACCAAAACTTCTAGATGGTTCTAGGAAGAATAGTTTTCCATGCAGGGCTCGGTGTCAGTACATCCTGCTGGGAGATCAACCCATGGAGAAAATCATGGCCTGTGTGTAAGTTTATTTTACACACTTTGAGAATCTCTATAGAAGTATAGACTGGTGTTTGTAATGAAACTTATCACTGGATACAGTGGTCGGCAAAGAATAGATTTGGATTTAATAAGCACTTGACTAAATGCTAATAAAAAAAGAAAAGAAGAAACTTAACCAATCAAATTTCTAGGAACATGTAGATTAGGTGGGAATAAAGCAGGAAGGAAGTCTTTTTCCCTGTGTCAATGAGAATCTAAATTCAGTCTATCTTAATTGTCATATGATCATTAAAGAAAAGAGAATTAGAAAATCACAATCTTTAAACCATGCTTACTAGAGGCACTTTGAATTGTGAAAGATTTTCTAAGGCAGGAGTTTATAGCTGTCTATGCATATTTATATGATCAGTAGTTCTCTACATTTCTAGAGTTGAGTATAAAAAAGTTGTTTTCAAATGTTCTGAAATATATTTTTCTCTCTTTCTCTAAAGATATTATTTTTTTTCTCTAGTTGATTGGTAATTAAAAGTGATTAATATCAAACACTAACCACTCTACTAAATCAATGCACTCTTCTTGAATGACACATTAATGACGGCAAGACTTTTTAATTTAGCATGCAGGAACATTATAACCAAGAATCCTAACACACATAAAAGTATTTTGCTTCAACTTGATCATAACCTTTTCTTGGTGGATGCTGTCTATTTCAATAGATATTAAATGACAAAAGGAACATGGAAAAATTCATTTATTCATTTGTTCACCTAACACATATTAGTTGAGTATCTATCTTAGAAATTGTACTAACTACGGGAATAAAATGGTAAACAAAATAAACGATTGCTCTAATATTTTGCAGTCTATAGTATATTGAGGAACAAGTAAACAGATAAGTGTAATAAATTGTTTTATTATTTAGAAGATTAGCAATCAGAAAAGCACCTAGACCACGATTAGCCTTTAAGGAGATTTTCTAAAACAGGTGACAACAAACTGACCCCTTGAGGAGAGATAAAAAGTACGAAGTAAAGAACCACTGCAGGGTGTACAATACACGGGACCAGATTTGCAATTTCTAATACTCATCTTAGTTTAAGAGTGGGGGAATGGATTGGTGATGCCAGTAGAAATAAAAATGAGGACAGTGGGGCTGGCCAGGAGAGTGTTCTAGTAGTCCATGAAAGAGATAATAGTGACCTGAATTAGGGCAGTGCCCCTGGCAGAGGCGAGGGACTGGACAGAAAGTCCGTTCTGAAGTTAGACCTATAGGCCTTGGCACTTGAGTAAGTGAGGGCGCCGAGGAGCCGAAGGACTCCCAGTGGTGCTCTGGCTTTTCACGTGAGAAAAGGGGTTGGGATTGTGGGTCCTTTGTTTGAGACACAGAATGTCAGAGGAGAAACTGAGTACAGTGACATATAAAACCTCTTTTCTTCCCTTTCGCTGTCTTTTCTCTTTCCTCTTCTTCCCTCGCTTCCTCTCAGGTTTTCCTTCTTCCTTCCTCCATCTTTGCAGACTTTGAATCTTTCGTTTAAAATTTCCTACCTCTTGAAGTCACTGTCTTCTATGATGCTCAAAATTGTTTTGACAGGGAAAAGTCACTTTAACTTCTGTACTTGGAGCTAATCTGTGGGTAAAAATAACAACAGCCTATCACCTTGCCACATTATTTCAAATGTTCTTAAGTGCTTAATCAAAGGAGACAGTACCTTGATGTATTCAAGGACATTTGCCAAGAGTAGTTCTTGACCTTCTTTAAAGATTGAAGATAGAGTTAGGCAAATTATTCTGTGCAAAAGAAAATAAAATTAACCAAGGAAACTGTAGCTAAGGAAAAGTATGTGCTGCCGTGTAAGTGTAATTTTTATAGATTTTACATTTAAGTTTAAGAAAGGAGTTTTTATTTATTTTTTTAGTGGGACTTTACAAATGGGGGAAATCCAACTTAAAACAGTGTCAACAATAAAAATAACTAACTGTATTTTCTTTTTTATCTGAGAAGACAGAGTTAAATCTAGTTTGAAGAGGGACTCCATCAGGCACTTAAACAGTGTTACTGGGGCTTCTCCTCTCCCCATCTCTCAGATACCAGCTCTGGTTCTTACTAAGGATCGGCTCTTTCTCTCCTACTGCAGGTGGCTCTCCAGGAGGGGACAACAGGGTGATGGGGGTGGGTATCTTCAGCTAGTGTCCACAGGGGTCCGAGAGAACTCTGCTTCCAGTGATTATCCCTACAACTCCCAACTACTGCAATTGGTCTGCCTTGACTGATGGCTCTGATCCTGATTTGGCAATGTGGCCAAGGGTGCAGGGAACTGAGGCAGCCCACCAGAATTATTTGATATGGGGAGTTCTCCAAAAGAAATGAAGACAGAATGCTTGCTGTTACTCAATGAAGTAGATGTGGAATATTGGTCAGACTAAAACAGTACATGGCCATTAGATTTCTATTGAATGCTCTTAAAATTTTGCTTTACTTTCAACTGTAAATTACCAGACTATTTAATTACATCAATGCCAAACCACTGCCATAAGCAGACAAATAAAAGAGACTGGCCAATAAAAAATTACTTAAATTATTACGTATTATTAAAGAGATTGTTTCAGAAAAGGCTTCATGACGTTAGCCCTGTTACAAGTTGAAAAAGGGTTCCAGTTACTGTAGTTGTTTCAGGGGTTGTTACTGACATTTTCTTTTTGGTTATTTGGTTAGGAAGTGACCCGATATTTTTGCTTTAGCTGCACAGTTCCTTGCTGTCTGTTTTCACAGCCTAATGCTGATGAGCTGTTTCTCTGCTCACATGAATTACAGGTATCTTCCCATGACACTTGCTTAAAGATATGACTCTCATCTACTCTTTTCTCATATTTAGACAGAACTAAGTAGCTATATCCACTGTTTTTGGAAAAAATAGATGTTCTTGCTTTTTTGGACCTGATGGTTTCAATGTGTCTGTTAATGCCAAGATAAGGATACTAGAAGAACCCAAGGAAGGAGATGTGTGGTGGGTTTCTTTGTTTTTTGGCAGGTCCCAACTACCCCGGCAGTTATAATGGGCATCTATGTGACAAGAAATTAAAAAAAAAATGAATTGTGCATTATTTCTTTTTTTACTTCTTAAGAGAGACAATGCATTTTGTTTTTCAACATCTTTCCTGCCACAACTCACCTGAGGAATCCTTTTCTTAACTTACTTTTTAAATCAAGGATTCTGTTTATTTCAAAGTAAATCCCCTTAAACAAATAACCAATTTGTGGACTTTTCACCCATGCCAACTAAGCCTCAGCACTGGGACAACTCTGACTGCTGCTCTTCTATAATAAAGTTGGGTTACTCTGGGGAAAAATATCATCATTAATGTAAATGCAACTTGACTACTCGGTGTGCACGTTATCTTATTCTTTCTTTCTACAGTTTCACAGTTATTTCACAAAAATAAGTGATGCTAGCAAGTTATTAAAACCAAAAATTTCACAGTCTGAGATTCATGGTTCTATTTATAACTATGCCAGATCATCTTTTATTGGATTATTCTGACTTTTCTTGAACCTGCTACTTGACAAATGGCTCCCGTGCTTGTCCAATTTACTAGGCTACTGCACATCGCCTTGACAACTCAAGGGAAGACTCTTTCATCACTATGGAAACAAGTCAATATAAACTTCTTCACATTTTATTTATAGACTAGGTAACGGAAAGGGCATCACGCACACATGATAGGATCTGAAGTGAACCACGGTAGATGCTTCTTGTTTTTAATTAATGGAATTGATGTTGACAATGACATAGAGCATTACTTTACAGCTAGGAGGGTAAAACTGCAATTGTCACTTTATTTTATCTGTTACTTTAATTTAAAAGATTTTTTTATTATTATTGAAGGTTAAACGCTAGACCATGGCAGGAAGCCGAATAGATGACACTAACGTGAAAAAGGACACTTCAGCCAGAGAGCCATCAGGTCTCAGAAACACCTGTAAACCGCCATAACCATCTTGCACTCACATTTTCCGAATTGGAATAGGGAATGAGTAATTCCCCCCTTTACAGATTTCATCGTATAACAGAACGATCACAGGGTTTGACTCAAACGCTAATCAGTTAAAAGATTAGGGAAAGCCACTTGACTTTATTTTAGCTTTTCCATCTACAAAATGGGTATAATAATGTTTACCTGATATATTACTGTGAAAATTACAAGTGATCTGAAAAAATGTCTATCCTGGTGCTTTTTTATAATAGGTGATCAACAATGGAGATTTATCATTTATGTGTGTGATTTTTTTGCATACTTAAATGATTGCCTAGCCTCCTTAATTATGCAGCTCTCATTTGCCACATTGTTAGATTTTTATAACCATTTTACTAAATTTACTGACTTGGTGGACACGAAAGGGAAATGTGTCTAATACATTTCTCATTTAAAAAGTTTCAAATATAAAGTCAAATGGGATCCAATAAATAAAAGGACAATTAATACCTCTTGAATAATTATTACTTATTTGTGTGCTTGTTTTGATTTACAGAATGTAGCATATAATCTTCCCATTCCAAGTAAGGAGAGCATACCTTAATTTGTTTCTGAATATAATATTCATAATAATTATTACCATTTAAGAGATTTATTTCCTGTGAGCCTGACAAAATTTAGAGGATGTAGATAGCTTTCCACCGTGTGTGTGTGTGTGTGTGTGTGTGTGTGTGCATGTGTTTGTATGTGTGTATGTGTGTATATATATTCTTAAACATGGTATTAGTATTTTTCTACAGCTGAATCAATTTTACATAAAAGGTCTCTTCTCCTTTAATGAGTAAGAGATTGAAAACTTAGCTCTTAAATATCAGAAGAGGCACATGTTAAGCTACACCATTTACTGTAGGAAATTAGACAATAACAATTCCACAAAGCCAATATCTGGTTTAATTTTCACCCTGTATAAGAAGTTTCCCTTGGTTTTAATTCAGTTTAAAAGGCTTTGGGTTATATCTTGAGATCCTAAATTTATGTATCTTTGGTAAATTAATATGTTTTTCTTGTCCTTCCAATATATTTTCTGGAATAACTGTTTCTAGTGAAAGTACCCTGATGGCAAATATGAATATACCTGAATTTGTACAAATATGCTTAAGTCTTGTCCTTTGCTTTTAAGAAACATCTATGTCCAATAGCCAGATTACATTTAAAGAAAAAAATGAAAAAGCCTGCTAGCCATGTAGATGTGTGTCTTTTTTAAATAAGCATTTTCTTTTATTTTTTTCTTCTGTTTTATTTTATTTAATAAGATTAAATGCTGTCAGATTGGAGAACATCTCTACTAACACATAAAAGATAGGAACTCTGTCTCATGGAAAAAGAGGCAATCATAATTAGTTGTGGGGAGGGGAGCTTGATATCAATTTGGTGAGCTCTTAAGTTTCTTTAAGAAATTGTTCATTAAGTGGCAATTTCTTCCTAACTAAACTAAGAAATTAAACTAAAGAAATGACAAGGGACTATTTGTTTTGTGCTTCATTTTGGTACAAATTGCTAAAAGGCATAGGTTGATTTCTTACAATTAAACTATTTTTAACAAAGAGATTTAGTTAATATAATTGAAAAAGAGAAAAGGTATCATTTTATTAATCAAAAAATAAAACAGAAAATATCCCAGAAATATTTACTTCTCTGCATTTACCTTTTTCTACTAAAGAAATGCATACTGAATTGAGAAACACTGATATATGTTATTGAATACGTGATGCCACAGAATGAGGCAGAACCCCAACAATACTAACACACACAAAACCAGTCACAGTACTATTTCATTAATACTCTCTGAAATTTCAGAATTATATTGTACTCACATTCAACACATTCTTGTGGAAAGATCCATTATGGAATGGCATGTCTTCCAAGGAAGTAAGTTTATTAGCAGATTATTTGAAAAAGCAGACTATCCACGTGCAAAGCAAAGTATCAAGAAGTTCAACTTAATCTAAAGTTATGTCAACAAGTCACCCTCCTGCTTTCGAGAGCTCAGCTTGTAAGTGTTGTGGTCGATCGTGCTGCTTGTTCACGATTCTCCTTCTCTCTCTGCCCTTGGTTCTCTAGGCGCAGCAATACGTCCTGCTCCCACTGATTTCGGCTTGGTCTTGTGACTGACTGGGCTTGACAAAGGCCAGTGGTGGAAGTGATAATGAGTTTTCTAAGTATGATATAAGACAGTGGTGTTTCTGCTCCCCTTCCTTGCACTTTTGCCATCACATCTCCACATCATAGATGGGAGCTATTTTTTTGTCTAGGTCCTTAAGATGAAAGGACACACGGAGCACCCACCCCACAGCCGGGAGCAGACCCACTGCCCCGACTCCCAGATGCACGAATCAGAAGTAAGTGCTTGTTATTTTAAGCCCGAAAATTTGGGCCTGTTTGTTATACATAAATGTAACAGGAAAAGCTGACTAATACAAACCACCATGACTAAATTCAGAGTAACAGTTCAATAGAGCTACCACATTAGATCATCCTTGCAGTTTACCCCAAAGCAGGAGTAGGAGCTTAGCGCCAGAGGCCCAGGACTGAGAAGACCTGACAGCACAGTGTGGAGCTGTCACCCCCAGGGCAGGTGCAGGGGCTGGGTGCTCGTTCTTGCAGGGCCAGGCTAGAGCTTGGGCTTGGGCAGCTACACTTAAAAGGACTAGGATCTTGAGCAGATGATTAGGACCAGAGTTACTATAGATCAGGAAAAGGAAAATAAGGAAGCAGTGACAACAAATGGAGCGGACGATGAGAGGAAAACCAGCAGTGAGACTAACAGTGTGCGGAGCTGCTGAGTGGGTGAGCTGTTTCTTCTCCACAAATTTCCTTGATAGTGAGGCTCGGTACAGTAACAACTCAGGTGGCCCCAGATGCTGGATTCAGATGGGTCAGGAAACAAGGCAGGACCTGGCATCAGAGGCCAGGCTTTCATCAACACGAGTTGTCCTCATAATGAGCTGATGGAATCTTACAGGATCTTTTCAGGACAGAACTGAGGGCGTAATAAATGCAGCGATGGCACCAGTAAGGACACACCCAACGGCTGAAGTGACCGTGCTGCCAGCTGTCCCAGACAGGCCACGGCGGCGTGATAGGTTCTCCTTCCTGCGTTTCGTCATCGTTGTGTTGGCGTAGGCTCACCAGCTACTTTCCTTAAAGCATCATTGTGCAAACTCATTTCCTCGTCACGAAGGTTACGTTTGGATTTCAGCCTTTCCGCAGATGGGGCTCTCTCTGATTCACCTCCCTTAGCGGCGAGCTGTGTGCCACTCTCCCGCTCCAACGTTCTCAACCGTTTCCCTGTCATCGTACTATGAATTTTAGATTCTTCAGATTTTTAAGAACCTGACTCAAACCTTCTAACCCTTGCAAGCCCATTTTATATTATTCCCTTCTTCGAAAACTCTCCTCAACAAAATTGGGCTTACTTAGCATGACGAGCCTTACAGTCAGCAGTGCTGGGCCGAAATCATCCTCTTCACCTCCCAGCTGCATGGCCTCGGCCAATCTTCATCTGAGATGCATTTCTCTGCTAATATGTGTATTGCTTCAACTTTTAAAAGACATGTTAAAAAATAAATGTTCTGAAGCAATACCAATGCATTTTCATTTTGCTTATTCTTGGTAAATCATGTGTATATTTTTGCTTCTCTGCCATTCGCATTGCCTGAATCTTCTCCCTTTTTGTTTGCTCTGGGCGAGTCTTATGGTTCTCCACCACTTACATCGAGTTCTACTTCTGCTGTTCACACTCCCAGCTTGTGATGACGCACCCCGTCTGTTGCAACATACATGACATTTAGTATGACTGCCCAGCATCATGATGATCTTTTAAATGTATATATTTGTGTTTCAAACCAGCTGATTTTTAAAATGTGTATTTTGTGTTTCAAACCAGATGCAAAAGCTTTGCAGGGTACAGACAGCAGATTGTGAATTTTTGTGTACTTATTACAGTTTAAAGTCTTGTTTATTCAAGGCAATCTTTAAACAGTGGCATCTGAGGGGGTTAACAGGGACTTTAAAAAAGACATAAGAGTCCAACTTCTGTGAGTGCATGACAATGAGGATGATAATGGTAATGCTGCTGCTAATGAAGTTTCAGCTCATTCCTCTTCATGACTCAAGAATTTTATAGAGAAATTCCTAAGATATTTTGCCAGCTTTTCACTTATATTTTGCTTCAACTTGATAATGTATTAAAAATTTGTTGACTTTATAAACGTATTTTATGTATATAAAATAGTGCATCTTCAGTTCAATTCACAGCATCGGTTAGAGCCATTATACCTCAATACAGTACTTATCTATTTCTTTCCTATTTCTTAATATTTAATTTCCTTAGAAATATTGTCAAAATATTGTCAGTCTGTGAGGTTCAAATGGTCTGTATGATTGTGCAATGTAACTTGAAGGAGTTTCATAGGCAGTGTTCTCTTTGCAAAAGTCATCTTTATTCTAATGCTTTCACAATACTATGTTCTCTGAAATAAGGACATATCATATATAATCAATGTGATTAAAAAATGATTTTGTCTAACAATAAAAATGAATTAAAAAAAATGATTTTGTCATATTTTAATACATGGCTTTATTTTTCTTAGAGGCAGTTAAAGTAATGGGATGCCTTACAGAAAAGTGGTGTTTCAATGAATTATAGTAGCAGTATGTCAAGTTTTATATCTGATGACGGATTAGGAATTCAATGTTAAAGAACTAAGTCTGCAGCTAGATCGACATGACTTGTAGTTCAAGTGAGACAGTAGTCAGATTGCCACTCTTCATATAGCCGTTAGCCCTGTAACTCTTTGCTCCCCTCTCTGAAAATTCATTTTCTTTATGCACTGGTTTTTGGTATTGGTGTCCCCTTTGCCAATCTTTCAGTCTAAGAACGTCAAAGTCATTCCTCCATTTTTTCCTCTTTTTTACTCATCACATTATATCAGCCATTAAGCTCATGATGATACTTATGGAATGTTTCTCATTAAGTCCCTTCCCTCCTTTCCTGGTTAGTGCTTTATCATTGCTCTGCTGACTTATGATTGCCAACTTGTTATCTTAATATTTCCCATATCTCTTTTCTAAAATTCATGTACTTCAAACTAATAAGAAGAATATCTTTTTAAAGAAAATATTTGTTTATTCCTCTCTTCTTCTAAACCTTTTAAGGGAGCCCCCACTATCTATAGGGTAAATCTAAATGACTGAACCTGCTGACTAAGGACCTTTGAAATCAGACCCTAATATAATTATTTATATAAAGTCATAATAGCACTTTACACACACACACACACACACACACACGTACACACTCCCGCACACATATGTGTGTGTGTGTATATATATAAAATATTAAATCTGAGAACAGTGCTGTGGCCACATGGCAATAGATCAGTAAGTTTTAGTGATCATTATGAATGGTATTGCACTTAAGCATTGTTTTCTAATTATATGTTTATACAATGTATCAGGTAAGATTCATTTAGGAGGCAGGAACTACATCAGTTATTTGATCAAAACACTGTGGTTTATAACTAGTTATATCTTTGTAAACTGAGTAACTAAAATGGTGACAGAAAACTCCGAGCTATGACAGAGGCAGCAGCCACAGGAAGCATCCGCCACTTAGGGCTAAGGGAAACGTGGCACAGGTTGAAATTGTTAAAATTCAGAAGCTTGGGGGAGAGCATCTGTTGAGTTGTAATTCCAACATCTGGGAAGGGGGCCACTGCGTGAGGCTGGATTCTGAGAGTGTTGAAAACACTGCAAACTGGATTAAAATGCTGCTGCAAGAATAAGCCGCTGCTGCTGGGGGAAGAAGCTTTGCTTGGTGACGCGCGCCTGGGAGCCCAGTGTACCAAGGGGGGTCGGCTACCTCTCTGTCCTCCAGCGTCGGTGTGCCTCTGGAGCGCCCTCTGTTGGCGGAGCCTCACCCTGGCGCCAGCTGGCCCGGTAGAAACGTGCTTTGCAGAGCTCCAGGCCCTATGACAAAGCTGGTACAGAAGGGTGGGGTGAGGCTAAGAAATTAACACTCAGCAATAGGCATAACCTACCTCTTCAGCTCCATGTCATCCATATTCACCCTTCTCACAAACTGAACTTTCACACAACACCAAAAACCACTCTATGTTTCTATCTAACAATATGCGACTATCTTTTATTCAAATGAAGATGTTTTTACTTCTTTACCAAAGTGAGAAGAGGTACAGTCCTAACAGTCATTGTGTTCATCTTTGTGTTGTTATTACTCCTCAAATTCAGTCCCAGGTCTATCTGAATATCTGCTAATCTAAATATTAAACTGTAAAGTTCACTTCCAACAAACTTTGTATAAAATAATGAGTTGTATATATACATCACACATTTCAAAAAATATATATGTAATTATGATAGTCCCTATTTCTGTAACTGCTCATGGGGCCATAGTTGATCATTATAACTTTATTTTTCTATTAGTCATTCTGTTTTCTTTGCTTACAACTGGTCAGAGTTCACTCTCTGATGTGATGAACAAAAATTTCATTCCTGCAGCATCTTAGTCCTTAATAAACCTGCCTTTTGGTTGCTGTAATTTAATATTAATGTTTGCTATTGGACAGGAAAGTCATAAGAGGAAACACAGAGTGAGGTCCTGGATTTTCGACACGGTCCTTCTTGCCACCATCATGTAGCAGCAAGCAATTTCCTTGGTTATTGGGGTTCATCACCCCAGTCAGCAGAGAACCACTCTTTGCCTATTTAGTTCAGTGGCATGATAAACCCCAAATGACCAGGTGGCAGTGCCGTCATCCAATTCAATGGAACCAGTGTTGCCTCATGTTGGCAGAAGTCTTCTCTTGGGAGTCAAGATCTCCAAAGCAGCAGAGCTGAAGGTTTCAGGGAAACAAAAATTCTACAAGTAGTTTATTAGTTTTTTGTAGTGAGAGTAGCCACTTTTCCACATGTTGATACCTATATTATTGATTGGAAGACATAGATCACTTATTGGTCTATAACAGACTGTGTCATGTAACACAAAATCCAACTAGTGCTGTGACTAAAGTAGGCCTTCCCAACAAGCCAGTTGCTTGTGGGATGTCAGATGAATTCCTTGACCGGAAACTGTATCATGTGTAACACCAAGGTGGTGAATAAGTGTTCCTTAAGTCTATGAATGGTGATGCTGGCAGAAGCAACATGGACAAGGGAGGCACGTTCATATCCGGAAGCCTTGTCTCGTTGAGTGAAGATAATAATTGCCTCCATCATGATGTAATATGACTGCCTGACTACCTTCTCCCTTTCTAAATCATGCCATAAAGGAACTCGGTGTTGATATCTGCCATTGCCAGGGTAGGCACTCAGCAGCCATGGTAGCCATACCAGTGCTGATTTCTAACAGGGTCCCTTCTGAAGGACACGGCTTGGTCACAGAATCCTGGAACGCGAACTGCACATTCAGATGAGCTAATGGGAGCATCACGTTGAATGATCTCAAATTTTAATTGTTCTTTAGTCAGTGCTTGGGAATCAATTCTTGGAAAATAATCTAGGCCTTCTGGTAGGATCAGCAGCTGGGGTTTATTGTTTTATTTTATTGTATCCCAAGATAGGATTTTAGGACCAACAAAAGAAGCAGAAAAACATATGAATGTGCATATATATATAATGTATATCTATATAACTAGATATCTCTATAGCTCTACTATTCTGTAGTATACAACATAACAGATTTCTACTTAAAAGAATTTTTTGTCTAATGGTACCGACTAGTTTAGAATATATGTGTATATATGGATGGGCCCTAAATTGAGTGGATACTGGGGTTTGGGAGAGTAATATATACCAGAGCCAACCTACTGATCAAAATGGGCTCCAGGTATACTTCTAGGCTCTGTCAGGACTGATTTTGAATCATCCTACTAGAATATGATGAGCCTAAAGTTTGAAGTTCAGTATTATGGGTGGATGGATTTTGGAGAAGGCCAATAAATATTAGCTCCCATAAATATTACTTGAAACCTTTAAAGTGAATGAGAATATGAGCATATGAAATGTTTCTTTCCATACCCATTTAAGAGCCAGATTCTTTAAGATTCATTTAACAAATATGCTTTATTACTTACTTTTATCTTTAATATTTTTGAGTAGTTTATACATGAATGGTGATTCAAAATTTTAAACATACAAGAAGGTATTTGATGAGAAATAAATCTTACTTGCACCCCCCAATCCCATCCTTTTTAAAGAGAAAATTACCTTTCTCATGTATCCTCCCAGGATACATATCATGTGTATATTCTATGAATATATAAAACATCTATGTGTTGCTAAAGGTATCTATGTGTTGCTATCCCCCCAACATCCAAATGATAATACATGATGTAGGTATGCAATACTAAGATCATCACCTACTTCACTGGTAATTATTAAATTGTGTAACATCATCACATTCTGTTCTTTCAAAGTTCTATATTTTGCATTCAACATTTTGTCTGTCACTGAAAAATATTCTGCATTCCTTTTTGTATGGGAGTATTAAGATCATTAAAAATGCCAAACAGACCAATATGTCAGTCTGGCTGAACACGTCACGTCTGTAAAATATTGAGAGCAAACTGTTTTTTCTTCTGTGGAAATCTTAAGGGTTTATTTTCTAATTCCCCCCAGAACTTTTTTCTTTGATAATCATTATACCTCAGGATATAATATCCACTGTTTATGACCAGCAGATAGTTTCATAGAGAGAAAAAAACCTACACTTAACACACTAACTTTTATCTGCTTCCTAATTTATTCATTACTAGGCACATTGTTCAGTTCAACTGACATGATTTTTACACAAGAAATTCCCCAAATGAAGAAAGCTGGTAGGTACTCTGCCATAAAGAATGTACTTTAGCATTTCATCATCAAATAAAGCTAAAAAACTAAATGCAATAAATGAGGGATCATACATCTGAGTAAGAATACAAATAGTTTTATAGTTGGTTGGAAGCATTTTCATCATCATCTGATTTATGACTACTGCCACATCTAGAAAAGGTGTTTTATTCTTAAAAAAAAAAAGTAAATGAAAACTTGTTTCAGCCATGAGAGTTTAAACTTAAAACAAATACTATTTCCTTAATTTAGCTACTAATGTTAAACCTAACTTTAATACAAGTTTGATTTAAAATAAAATGATTGGAAAACATATAAGTTTTAATATGTAATTGTGAAATGTTTAATATTTTTATTTATTCATTCCTGGGTTACATGAGTCAGAAACCACACTCCGAGCATTGTCCTTGGGCACCCAGCTCAGGGCTGCCTTGCAAAGCCCTTGAACTGTGGACTCCAAGCACGCAGGTAGCCTTGCTAGAACCCGTTTACTCAAAGGACCTGGCTTCTGGCTCATGCGCTTCCTATATCTCCCCCTTTTTTATTTTTTAAACACACCTGTGACCCCAGGTGAGAGCGAAAGACAGTGCCTGTCTTAGGCGTTTCCCTTGTAAGTAATAACCTTACCCGTCATTGGCATTTCATCATCTCATGATGAAACCCTGTCTTAGGTTGGTTATCCCCAGGGAAATCTTACCCGTCTTTGACTATCCTGCCTTTGCTAAGTTTGGGGGGAGTGGAGCAAAATAAAACAGGCGGCCAAGCTTAAGGCATCGCCCTAAGCTTAATCTCATGCATGTTGGCTTGAATATTTATCATCTTTTTAATGAAACATTTAATGAGGACTTTTTTATTTTTTTTGCTTAAGATGAGAATGATGTGTTATTAATTGAAGTTCTCGGACTCAGGACTGGAGGACTCGGCAGCTGACCAAGAAGAGAACAACATTGACATAATGAGCATCTTGAATACTTTGAGACAAGGCAAGAGCAGAAGTTGTTAAAGTTGATATAAGTGTGATTAAAGAAACTATTCCAACAATAATTAACTCTATAGCTTGACCAGAGTGAGCCAACTGATTAGAAATTTCTTGAAGCACTTGAAGACCCTGATCATGATACCAAGGTCCTGTAATGTTAGCAGGAAGCATTACAAAAGAAGGCTGATACAATACTATAATTTGATTATTTGACTAAATAGAAGTAATACAGTTAGTAAGATTACAGTTTAAACAACTCATATTATAGTGGGAATTTTTATAAAACATTTTTACTAATCCATGGAGAAGCAAAAGTAAAGCCTTTCTGGATCAGCTTCTTTAGCTGACCCCAAGTTGGAGTCTGGCTTCTTTTAGTGCAGGGGGGCGTCGTGTCCCCAGAGTGGAAGGATCTGCTCTCTGGGAATATTGTGATCGGTTTCAGCGGCTCGTCCTTTGGAATGGTCATCGGCTCCGTGAGTCTCATCTTCCGCAGGGGAGGAACAAGTTCCTCGGGATTCCTGATGTTTTACAAGCCGTTCAGGAATCCACGTGGCTGTAAATCTCCTTCTGGAAAGACACAAACAAATCCTCGTCCCCACATTAGTACTGGATCTGGCCCACGCCACTGTCGGGTAGCCAAATCTTTCCATATTATTTTGCCTCTCTGCAAAGAGGGTATCTTTTGAAATGTCTATCTGCAGGGGAGACTCCCTTAGTTGTTAAAAGCTGATGGCCTTTAACACTCTTAATTGCGATCGCCTCGCGGGAGCGTTCCCTCATCCGACAACATGTGTCCCTCCGTCCTCCGGTCCCTGTTCAGGCGCCACTTGCCGCGACCTGCGCGGGTGAACGGGTGAACCGGAGGGGAGGTGATGGGGAATGAAGAAAAAACACACAGACACAGACACAGACAGAAAAGCTGGGACCGGGTGGTTCTCTGCGCTCTGATGGAGACACAGAGACCTTGCCTGGCGGCAGCACGTTTATTTTATAGGGTGGGCAAAACAAGTGAGATCATAGGGGTAAATCAGCAAAGTGAGACTGGACAGTACATCTTAACTGGGACCAATGGTTACAGACACCTGCATGTAATCAATATTTTGGTACATGTTGCTAAGGCATTACTGATTATATTATTATTATTTTCTTTAAGGCAGGCAGGCCACAAGTTATGTCTCAAATCTTTTCCAGAGACCAAACAACCTTACTCACAATGTCATATTTTGCCAGAAGTCAGAAACCACACTCCGAGCAGTGTCCTTGGGCACCCAGCTCTGGGCTGCCTTGCAAAGCCCTTGAACTGTGGACTCCAAGCACGCAGGTAGCCTTGCTAGAACCCGTTTACTCAAAGGACCTGGCTTCTGGCTCATGCGCTCCCTACAAGTTTTAATATGTAATTGTGAAATGTTTAATATTTTTATTTATTCATTCCTGGGTTACAATTGAGAAACTAATCTCAAAAATCACTTGTTGAAAAATTAAAGATAGAACTATTACATATATGATATATGTATCACTGTATGGAATACATCTATAATATATAATATATGAAATATGTAATATAATATATACAGTGTATTATATATATCACATTTTCCTTACCCAATCATCCATTGATGGACACTTACGGTATTTCAATGTCTTTGCTATTGCAAATACATTGTATATTTTACAAATATATTAAATATACACACACATAAACACAATGGAACATTATTCAGTCATTAAAATAATAATTCCCTTTAAGTTAGTAAACCATTTTCCTGTTGTTGTATTTTATTTCTTTAGGTCATTGTATACCCTACCCTCAAGTGAGATCCAGAGAGGGAGAAGAGGTATAAACCCCTTACGGATTCTTGTCTCATGCTATATACATGTGAGATTCAAAAATGCACCGTGACATTCAACTCCACCAATGAAGATGTTAGTGAAAAATCCACTCTATTCTTCAAAATGTTTGCATTCATTATTTCATCTTTTCCTTGTGTGTTGTTACATAATTTTAGTGTCTCCAACCCCCTCAGTCTCCAAGATTAACCCTTGCCATCAATGTTAGATAAACATTTGAACATTCATTTGATGCTTCTGTTTTCTAGGTTGATGATTATCAGTTCTTTCTGTGAATTCCAGTTCTAACCCAGTCTTAGCCTTTACTTATCCTAGCTGTTGTCCTATATTCATGCAAATTCACCCCAGTCATGGTTATAATGGGGTAAGAGTACAGCAGAGGCAAAGAGAAGGGCAGGACAGGGTAGAGCCATGGCATATATGCAAAAATGAAACCTTAAAAATGTTCTAACACTTTACAAATCTTCCATTTTCAGTGAATTTGTCTGCTTCTAGGTGTGAACGGTACACTTAAGCTCCCGGAGGCTTCATTTCCTTATCTGCAGGATGAGAGGACTGAGTTACTAGAGCTCTAATATTCTATCAAATAATAACATGCTATCATCCTGTGAATGTTAAGCTAATCAAAAATCAGGTGAGCTTTTTTTTAGGTAAAAAAGCAATTTTCTTATGGCAAGTATCAAAGGCTAGCACTGGTTTCTTGAGGAGACTCAAGTGACCCATATTGAAACTCTTTGAAAAATATCATCGCAACTATCTAGTATAATTTAAGATAAAGTCTATTTGAAGACATCAGATTTTATCAGACATCTCTGATCTTAAATTTTGACATTTTAGTCATTGCTTTAACTTCATGTTCACTTTGAACGTGATTATAGCTAGTAAAATCTAGCCATATGTATTATTATTATTATTATTGGGAATGACATAAATTATTTTAATTACAGAAAATTATCAGCATCTGCGGTTGAACTTGGTAGTACGATAGTATCTCTTTGGATAACTATGTAATGATTTTGTCCCAACACAGGTCACCAAGTGCCAATGTTCTTGATAGGTTTACTCAAAGGAAGACACTACAAGAACTAGGGTTAGCTCAAATAATTCAAAAGACAAATTGCTTTCTTTTGATTTTCTTTTCCCACTTGTACTCTGTTCTGTAACAACTGACTCCCTTCTCCATTCCAAGTACATTATCAGGTTGCATAAAAACATAAAGTCTTTATCTCCAATTTCTTCTTGTTTACTTGTTATTCTGGAGAGGTAAAATCAAGCAAATTATAATAACCAAAAAAAAAAAATGATGTGAACA
Organism: Lyroderma lyra; assembly: GCA_004026885.1. Lineage (NCBI taxonomy): Eukaryota > Metazoa > Chordata > Mammalia > Chiroptera > Megadermatidae > Lyroderma > Lyroderma lyra. The sequence goes on from PVJL010000301.1 coordinate 146,221, forward strand.
TGGACTTCCCAAATTAAGATATGCTCCGTAAGACTGGGTTCACTGTGTATTTAAAGAAAGCCATGACTCATTAACTGTGGCCTGTAACAATCAAATAAACAAAACCACGCTTACAAGGCATCATTAGCACTTCCAAGTGCATAAATCACTAAGCATGTGACTTAGGGCTTAACCATTTGCCAAAACAGCTGTTTTCTCAGTTCAAATAATGAAGAGAAAAAACAGCTGAAGCCAATTAGTGGATAAGCATTCATTCCTAAATATCTGCAACAGTTGAGTGGCTTATTTTGCAGGACAGATATGTTGTTACTCAGATCCAAGGAAGAAAGCTCCTTTTACAAAGAAATTGAAGGTTTTACGTTAACCCTTGTTTGCACTGGGCTCTCCTCCAAAGAGCAGGCAGAGAAACAAACAAACAAACAAACTGCTAATTAAAATCTAGTGTTCTTGAAAGAAGTGGAGTGAATTATTTATTTAGGATTGTTTGGGTTTTTGCTCAGAGAATATTTTAAGCAGTAAGGAGGACTGGGAATGTGAACGTAGGATTCCAGTGCACACTAAAATATCTGATTTCAAACAGAAATTATGGTCACCAAAAAGAAATCATCTATCAAACAGAAATAGACTGTAGAGAACTCTGAGCATAGTTTCCATACTCAGAGTCTAAAAAAATCTATTCACAACCAAGGAAAAATTTTCAATACATTGCATTTTAACTTGGAATCAACACTATTGATAGCAAAATTGTTGATTGAGTTTTCAACTAGAATCCTCTAGTAGCGGAGTCTATAGCTTTTCCTGCTGCAATAAAGGCATACTCTGAAACTTTCTTTGACAGTCCTGATAACCAAATTAAATAATATCAATTACTAATAGAAATTCAAGACACATGACATATTTCCCTCAAAGGAATGAATCAGGCAAGGTACCAAGAAACAATCTTTGTAAAGGCTGCCTTGATACTAACAGGAAAGAGTAAGGACTTTGCAACTAGATGGGTTGAATTTGGACCAGGCCACTTACTCATGCAATGTTGGTAGCTTTTGAAATCTTTCTGAACCTCAGTTTCTTCATCTATTTAACATGAATAATTACAACTTCCTCATATCCTCATGAGTTTGTGTTATGAAATTTTAATAAGCCATTTGTTTCTTTGTGAAGTAGAAATTTATAACATATGAGCTTAGGCAAAATTTAATTCTTGCCGAGTGAAATGTGAAAATATATTTTAAAACTGGTTAACAACCTGCCTGTCAGAAAGTGAGCATTCGAAATAAATGGTAGCTATTTTCATTATTATTTATGGAATTATTAATTATGAGGTGTCTAGGAGAGACTGGATTTTTATAATTGGGGAAGAATGGATTGACCAGTAAGTTACAAAAAGTTTGATTTTCTAGGATGAAGACATGATTTCACTTTTTGAAAGGAAACTGTCTCTCTGGAGATCTGTCAGTAAGTACGCTGATTTAATACAATTACCAACGTGCCGACCTTGGGGGGACTTAAAATACTAACAGAAATGCACGTTGCTTCAGAGAACATGTGAAGTATTGTACTGAGGTACCTGTGCTAGTGGAAGCCTGGGCCAAGTCGAATCCCCAAACAGATAGATGTGTGTTTCCCACCAAGAGCATGGAGAAATGCACTGCCAATGATGTGAAGAAGAGAGCAGAAAAATAAGGACTTATGAAGGAAACAGTAGAATTTCCTCCTTTGGAAGACACAGGGGCTTAGGGGCTGAACTCTAGGAAAGAGAGACTTATGGGCCATCCCGTTGGAGGGAAGATAGGCTCCCTATCATGAGAGCATGGCAAACCTAGGCTAGGAAGAGAAACGAACCTCACCACTGCAAGGAAGGAGCCCAGTGGGGAACCTGTGGTATTTGGAGCATTGTGACAACCAACTGTGTATGTGCATCTTGCTTTCACTGTGCTTTGGCAATATTGATTATTCAAAATAAATAAAATCTTGGATAATTTTATATGAATATAGGATATAACCTGAAAACTACCACTCAAATATGAATGGTATGACTTTATTCTTACCGCTGCTTACATTTTTGACAAGTCTTTATTCTTTCTCAGCCATGGGAAAACTATACTTACTTTAATCTGGAGACTCAGAACAGTTGAACAGTGTTTAATCCAGTTCAGTATTAAAACTTTTGCTCTCTATCTAATATGATGTCTCCTTCTAGGAGCATCTTTATTTTTTGCCGGATTTCCCATCCTTTTCCTCTGGTTGCTATTTGCATTTCGCAGGGTTTATGTATGTTGGTTTCCACGTGTCAGGAGGGCAGTGGTTACACATCTAGTCTGTTTTCTTGCTTTTGGCTCTGGCCACTGGTGTCCACTGGTGTCCTCTGGTCTCTGGCATTGTGGAGCTGCAGGCAAAGGGAGAGGGACAAAGAAATGTAGAATTGGCAGCCTCAGATAGTAAGTCACATCCAGGTTGTGATTAGGCAACAGATGGTATCTAACTGCTTTCAATTTGTGTTTTCGCTTATTAGCACAAATAAAGGTATTGGCACTTGTTGGCTTGTATTCATTTATCTTTTTGAAATTATTTTTTCCTTTGCTTTGGTTTTTAGATTTTAAGTTTCAATTTATGTAAGAATTTCATATAAAATAGATGAAGCAATTTCTTGTGTTTCACATTTTTATTTGCCTTTGAATTTTGTTTTGACATGCACAAAGATATAATACTTTGTTATTACTTTAAAGTCAAAAGGCATTCTTTATGAAATATATAATACTAACAGAGTAGTGTGCATAAACTTTCAATTTTTTGTAAATAAAGAATATTAACAAAACTAAATTTAAAGTGCAATGAAACAAAAAACACATTAGGAAAATTTTCATTTAATATTATAATAGTTAATAAATACAATATAATAATGATTCACTTGTAAAATGAATTATATTAATAAAATTCAATATCCATTATAAAATGAACTAAGAATATGAACAATTCATTAAAAAGAAATATGCATGTTTCTATACATACAATAATCACAATTCCAGAATATTTTTATTTTATTCACTGATATATGTGTGATTCTAAAAAGTGTGTGAAAAGATTTTAATTTTTCTAGAACCTTTAAAATATCATAAGCTAAATAAAAAATAGTTTATAATGTAAGTAGGGTGGTCAAAATGGTCAAAACGATTCTTGTGAGGGTGCTATTCTTATTAACTTTTGGTAGGAGCATAATTGGGAACAAAATGTCTAGAGAAGCAATGTAGACATTTATAAAAGGAACCACAAATAAATCTCTTCATGAGGAAATAAAAGATTGAGGTATTCATACTAAGTAAATAATTCTCAATAAGCTATAAACTATAAATACTATTGTATTATTTATTGTCTCTGTAAAAGAAAACAAGTAGAAATAATCCCTTTGTCTTGTGTTATAAAAAATTATTCAGCACACCATGTTCCAACAACAAAATGGAATATTGTATTTCTATTAATAATTATAAAGATTGATGGAAGTATCTTTATGCTAGTAAAGTACAAATATAAAATAATGATAATCGCTTTCTGTGTTGAACTACGAAAATGTAAAAGAACATTGCTAACAAAACAGCTGTATTTGAAAGTTCAGGGTAGTTGAAAAATTAATTTAATGCATTTGGTTTAATTTTTTTTAATGTTATTGTTTTCCAAATAATTTGTAAAAGATAATTATCATACTAACAATGTAAGTAATAATACTGGCACATGTACCTTTGTCTCTGACCATTTCCTGACACTTGTCCTGGTATTTACTTTAGTGATTAACATTTCTCACCAAACAATCTTTCCTCTATCAGAAAGTTCTAGTTATAAAAATGTTAGAATTTAGAATTCACACCATTTAGACTAATTTTGTGAGAATGTTTGATGCTTCATTAGTGCAAACCCGTTATGATCCCATTATGTGCCTTTGAATGTGCCTTTGAAGAAGGGGGGAGAGTTGTCTGGGATTCTTGTTTTGGTTGTTTGCATTAGAGAATAAAAGCTTCAAAACAAGACTCTTTGTTTGAAAATTTTCTTTTGGATTCCACTTAAAAGGCAGAGAAATGATCAAAATAGCATCCCACAAGCATCCTTGGCAGGGCTGTGACATGTGTTGAAGTTTTTCTTTATTCTCAGAATTGGCATTGGTTTAAGAGTCTTTTAAAGATAGTAGATACATTTAAGAGAAAAGTGCTGGCAGCCTCAATTAGTATATGATTAAATTAATGAGACTGATTTTCTGACCTCTGGCTTGGTATCAGGGTGACATTTATTAACTATAAAACCTTTTCACATACTATACCCTCTATACCAGCCAAGAAAAAAAAAATCTTCCTCCCACTATAGCACCAGTGAGTTTTTGGTGGCTTTTTGTGGAGTTGGATTTGTAGTAGGGATAAAATTTAATAAGGCATTTAAAAATCATGGTTACTTAAAACAAAGTGATATTAGGCACTATTTTTTTTCAAGAAAGGGAGAAATGAAATAAAGATAACAAGAACCCTTTTGGCGGACCTGCTGTTGGCTCCCCTCACTGGCTGGACTTTAAAGGCCTTTCTCCAGCCCGATCTGCCTTGATTTATGGTCACTTGAAGTGACCCCTAACGCCCCTCTTTTGTTCCTATTTCCTATTTAGTTGCCAACCTTTCCAACAGAGTCGACTATTCTGGAATTCGTTTAGTAGTGGTGGAAAGGAAGTTTGGTTTATTTGGATTCAGAACTTCTTAGGTCTGCTGTTTTGTGTGTGTAATAACATAGGAAGAGCTGGACTTCTTTATTACAATGCAATATTTTTCACACTCCTCTGGATTCCTTACTTTCCATGATATTATTTCTTTTTGTTAATCATACTGATACAGCGGTACCCATAATGAAAAATTTGTAAGTCTTAGTAAATGTATTTAAAATTTTAACTATGACTTTTACAGTAGGCTTTCAAGGATGGCAATAATTTTTATGCCAAAAAAATAGTAGTTTTGTAGAAAATTAGTCCAAATTTAATTATTTTCCCACCAAAATGATAGGTACAGGTGCTTTATGTCTTTATATTTCTTTTAATAGGTTGCATTCCAACAATGTATCTAGAGGGGCGTTATTTTGAATTTTAAAAAGGACATAAAAGGCCTCTTTATTTCTTGTTAGAGGCACATGTGACAATCAATCCCAGACTAAGCTTTAGGCTTTCATTTTTCAATTGGTTCAAGGTCCCTTCTAGAAGAAATAGGAGAAATCACTCACTAGAATTGCCTTCCAATTTGGGAGCATGCTACTATTTATCCTCAAAATAACATTTATTAAGAAGCAAACATATATTACTTAGGAAATAAAAATTTGGGAATCTTAGTCTCACCATGTCCTTACAGTGTCTAAAGAATATTTACCAATCACCCTGTAACACTGCCTTTCCTGCTGGAAAGCTTAGGTATGACCCACCTGCTACTTTACTATCACTGCTCTGTTGATTCAGCCTTGAATTTGGAATCTTTTCATGGGTAAATGCTTTGTCTACATTTTTGGCCTCAATGTTTGCTCACAGTCAGCCTGGTGCTTTGCAAACTTTAATGTGGATATACAAATCACCTGCTAAACTATAAAACCTGTGAAAACCCAGATTCTGATTTAGGTGTTCTAAGGTATGGACTGAGATTCTACATTTCTAACAGCTCCCATGTGATGTCAATGCTGCGGGGTCATATTTTGGATTAATAGCAAGTCTCTAGGCTATCAAGGGTCATCAGTAGCTCTCTTTATTTATTTATTTATTTATTTATTTTGGTATTTGGGTAGTTCCCTGGCTGGGAATCGAACCTGGGCCACAGCGTTGACAGCGCCAGCGCAGAAGCCTTAAGCCACTACACCACCAGGGAACTCCCATCAGTAGCTCTCTTTAGAAGCTACATAATATGTATACTATAAGAGATGTTGAGAGCTTTGAGACCTTGAGCGCTTCCCCATTCAGTCTTTCATTCTTCCGTCCAGCTCAGCAGAGCATTTGCTACGATATTCAATGTCCAAAACTCTTCTAGTTGGCGACAGTTTAATCATGCCTAGGTGTGTTCCATACTGAAAGTGTGCTGGGAAAACACCCACTGACAGAGGAGGCAGCTTGGTAGCTGGATCTGTGAAGATGCAAGGTGGACAGCTACTTTGAGGTTACAGACCTAAAGCAGGGACAACAGGCACAGGAGTGACAAGTGAGAAGGAAGCTTGAAGAAGGTACCCATTAGTGCTAAAAACTGAAAAATGAATAAATGAAACAAGTAACATGCATAGCTGAGTAACAGGAGAAAATACCATGGATAAGCTTGGTTTGGTATTCCCAGGAGACAAATTATGGTAGATAATATGGTGTGACTAAAGCTGTCATTTGAAACGCCTGTACACAAATATGCCTACCCAGGTAGTACCATGAATAACTCCAGGAGGCACCTTTCACATAGACCATAATGTGAATGGTGTTTGCTAAAATCGTACAATGTCATCCTTGGTTTCACCTATCTGATTCGAAAAGCAACAGACTAAGTACACACTTGGGTTGTTAAAACTGCAAACATGTTCTCCAAAAGGAATCCTCCTGTCTTCCATCCCCTTGGCGTTGAGTCAATTACTCCTAATTAAAGAGAGATGATGAATGTAACTTCTTGCCCCGCATGATCAAGGGCTGAAGGCTAGGCTGCCTGATAAAGAGATCCAACTGACATTGTGGTTTAAGAACCTAGAAGTTTATTTCTCTTATGTAATAAATAGTTCTGAAGTGAACTTTGCAGTTGGGTGGGCACTCTGCCCGCTATTGGTAATTCAGAGATCTGCATTGATTTATTTAGTATCATGGTGGATCTGCAACTTTTAACAGCTGAAGTCACTGTCTCTCCAACCACTGAAGAGGAAGCTCAGCATTACATCAATAAGAAATCTCGCACTTGCATCTACTTACGTTTTATTATCAGAGCTAGTCACAAGGCCACAGTTAGCTGCAGGGAAGCTGGGGATCACTACACTAGATGGGATCTGGGCACGCAATAGAGTTGAGCATGTGCCAACAACTACTATTATGAAAGAAGGAAAGAATGCACCTTTTTTCTTGACAACTAGCACCATCTTTCATATTCTCTAAACCTGGGAACTCTTCAGTACTCTGAAATGTGTAATTTTCTATTTAACTAAAAGTTATTGATTACCTACTATATGGGTAGATATATCTTCTTCACTACTATAATCTAATTATCTAGAAATGGAAAAGCTCTCCTAATGACTATCTTTTTTTTTTTTTTTTCTAATCAATATGGTTCCCACTATCTCAGTGTGCCTGGGGCAGCCCTAGCTTTCACCTACTGTAACAATATAACTATCATAGTGCACATTTTACACTGGTTTGGACAATAAATTAGAGTTAGCTTACCCATCAACATCAAACAAGTTAGTTAGAACCACCACAGCAGACTCTGCTCAGGAAGCTTTGAGCCCAGTCTTGAGAACTAGAATTCTAAGCCTCATTCCAGATCCCTGGCAGACCATAATAATGCACTGTGTGCTTCCATGTCATCCAATGTAGACTAGGAAATGGCAGTTTCTACAAATGGCACTTTGCACATATACTAATAATTTTTCCTAAAATATTGATTTAAATATTGCTTTATTTGTATATTGATTATATATTTACCACTCAATAAGTAATCGAAAAGAGTGCACATTTCAGCATTCTTTCCCATCATTGTTTTTACTCACATCACAGTTAAGCCTGAGATCTCTGTGAAGGGCAGAATCAAATATAAAATTTAGTAGAAGCTGATCTTCAGAAGCTACATATATAAAAAATATTTCTGGATAACTACTTGCATTTGCAATAGGCACTAATAAAAATTATGGGGGAGGGTAAAAAAATCTGAAGTTTATCCATAAAATGCCTATCATTTGAATTATGTATCTTGATGACTTACTTATTATTATAAAAATCTTTGGGCACCACCCTCTTTTAGCTTTTAAAAAAATTGATATCTTAAACATTGAGTTAATTTTTCTCTCTTACTGTTCAACAAATGGCTTTTAGTGAAAAGTACTGAAATATTGGTTGATGGGCATATGTCTATTTAGTACAGAAAAAAGACAATTTTAAAGCACGCAATAAAAATATTTATCTTATAAATCCAAGATCTTTTGCTGGCAATACTCTATAATAAACTAAGTTTGAATTGAGCATTGTGGTCTTTTTATATAACAGGTTCTCTGCAGGACAGTGCTCTTTGTAAGAACTCTGGGGAAACAAAACAAAACAATATCCTGTCACCATTAGAAAAACTAATGAACGAGGAAGAGTTAGAAATGAAGCTAAAATTGAATTATGTTTGCTCTATTAATAAAAATAGATTCCCACCAAAATGTTCAAATTTTCTCCCCAGGTCTAATATGATTAATATTCATATTTCAGAACTATGTGCCTACAGAGAATTTATTTTCTATCAAAAGATCCCTTTTTTTTTTGCAGGAAGATGCTTCTGTTGAAAAGTAAATTAGTCATCTTGAAGGATGTTAGTGTATTGAGGTTAAGATGATTTATTCAGCCTTTTGCAATTCAAACTTGGAGTAACATAAGTAAAATATCTATCACCAAGCTGTTTGTACTCAGCACTGATGGCACAGAATTGTTTGAATATTTCTGGTTTCCTGCCAGAGCCAGGTGTTGGTATGCACAGAAATGGGATCCCAAGATTAAAGAACATGTGGGCACAAATGGTCCCAGGAACTTCAAAGTACATTTGTGTATTAGATTCCTGAGAGCGAAATACAGCATAGTCTTTTGACAGGTAGGTATTTGCTATTTGGTCCAGGCCCCAAGAAAATTCTAAGATGTATAATACATAGAATTTATGGGCAGGCTCTGTCTTTCACTGTAAATCTGAGTGTCTCTCAGTGATGGCTCTGGTTCATGAAAAGACTAATTTCCATAAGTGAATTCACATGTGAATATTTGGAGCCCCTTACCTATTTTATTCTGCAGCATGCTTCCATGTCTTCTGCATCTCCTGAGTTTTCACATTCTCTCCTGGTCAGAGGTCATGCTTGTCTGTCACTTTCCTGCATAATCCCTTCATCTTAGAGAATTGGGTGGGGACATCTGGGTTCTACTTATTGAAGGACATTTGTTTTTCATAACACAACCCAGAAGAATAATGTCTTCATAATTTAAAATAATTACAGGATCTTTGAAAAAGTCCAGTAACTCCAAAAGAATGCTAAATGTATGAGTAACATTTAATGCATTTAGTAAAAGTTTAATTACATTTTTTGTCACTTAAGATATATTACAGTTTGAAGGGGACTTACTTATATGTGGTACACTGGCATCAAAATGGTTTGTATATGTGAGTGTGTTGTGTTATTACTCTGCTATCATTCATTCCGTTTACAAAACTTAAAGTTGGAAACAAAGTCTTCTTAAGAGATCAGAAAAATAAAATTTATTCCTGAGGTATTATTGACTTTTTCACTCATTTAGTAGATATTAACTGATCACTTATTAAGTGCTAAGTACCCTTCTAAGCACTATGGGTACAATGATGAACCAAACAGGTATGGTCCTTGCTTTTGTGGAGCATTCTAGTCAAAAGAAGACGATCAAGATCATTTGAAAGTTATAAATACAATGAAAGAAAAAAAAAGAAACAGAGTGTGACTTCAGAAGAAGTTTCTAGGGGTTATTAGAGATAAGGTGGTCTGGGGAGGACTTTAAAGAGCAGATGCTTAAAAAACAGGGAACATTTCGGTTCCCTGGTGGTGTAGTGGCTAAGGCTTCGGTGCTCTCAATGCCACGGCCTGGGTTCGATTCCCAGCCAGGGAATTACCAAAAAACAAAACAAAACAAAAAACAGGGAACATCCATCTAAAGAAAGAGCCAGGAGAGTGCTTCCAACAGAGGGAAATGAAATGGAGAGGTCTTCAAAGAGGAGTGTAGTTAAGGAACCAAAAGATATTTTATCTAGTAGTGAGACAAGGGGCAGCAAAGTGAGGTAAACTGAAAAGGCAGGCAGAACCAGAGTCCATAGGTGCCTCTCGTCTGTGGTCAGGGTTCCGGGTTGAGTTCCCTGGACACAGTCTCTAAGACAGAAATCAGCATGAGTGGCATTTACTAGGAGTGCTTTTAGGACCAGCTTTGAAAGGTAGGGATGACAGAGGGTGGAGCAAAGGGAGATAAGGGGCTTGCTGTAGTCCCCCCAAAGTGTCCGTCAACCCTATGGGAGCTCCAGAGCTGGGATGGCCCTGCGGAATTGTCTCAAGTCACACTGCCACGCTGACCAGCCGTGGAATGTGAGCTGCTCCTGAAAGGAGGTGTGACCTTGGGAGAAGCAGTTTTGTTTGGCCAAGGCAGTCCGCATGGAAGGCTGATACCTGAGGACTGACTTGGCCACGTTCCCAGCAGCTCGTGGAGTGAGTCCTTTGTTCCTGAAGGCCGACTTAGGCATATGGATTTTATTTCAAACACAATGGGAAGCCACTGAAGAGTTTTCAGAATGAGGTGCTGCAGTTTGATTTACATTTTCATATGATTACTCTGGCTGTTTTTTGAAGAATACAGAATGTAGTAGTGGAATCAGGGAAACAAAATATAATTGTGTAAAAGCAAAAGGCTCAAACAGATTTGTCCAATGTTACTTTATCTTCATTACTCAAAGTAGTAAGAATGGGATAAATCATGAGAAAACATTTTTATTCATATTTAGTGACACCAGGCCTAATGAGAGCGCTCATATAATTTTATTGAATGTTCTTTCCACTCAGGGTCTCCTGAAGATTTTTACTCATAACTGTGGTTTGAGTGAATACATGAGTGAGAGGTGTGTGTGTCAACGTGTGTGTGTGTGTGTGTGTGTGTGTGAGAGAGAGAGAGAGAGAGAGATGATTTTTTGCCTTATAAAGTTAAACTGAATTTTTGGCTTTAAATTTCTCTCCCTTCAAATCTCTGACTTGGGAGTCTCACTTAAGTGGCATATAATGGATCACACATGAGAGATCCTCACAATGGACCATTAGTTTCATCTCTTGGAAAGAAATTTCAATATATTTATCTAACTGGCAACCTTGCAGAGTCTGTACTAGGCTCACCTCTATTCCATAGACGTAATAGCCCACTGGTTGATATTGATTGAAGAGGATAGTGTGGCTATATGGCTACCAAGTGGAAGCACAAAAGACATCTTCTGGGTGATGGGATAGTTTTGTATCTTGATCCTAAAGGTAGGACACTAACATGCACATGTGATAAACTGATATATATATAACTTATATATATTCCTTGTATCAATGTCAATCACCTGGTTTTGATATTGCACCATAGTTAGGTAAAATATAAGCATTGGGCAAAACTGGGTAATGGGTACATAAGACCTCTGTACTATCTTTTCAACTTTCTGATTTTTATTTCAAAATAAAAAGTTAAAAAAAATTGCTCTGTGGGACAAATGTGCTAGTTAGTAATGCCATAGGACACTTTTTAAATTATTGCATCCCCTCTGATGAAGTAAACTATTGCAGCTACATTGAGGACCTGGGGACCGCGTTTTCTCTCAGATTTCCCTGAGTTCTGACCACATAGCCATCTGGTTGGCCTATAGGCACCCCAACTTCAACATGTCCACTATCCATCCTCTTCCCCAAACCAACTACAATTTCAGTATTCAGTCTATGTCTCATATGGTAAAATTCTTCAAGTTTTTCAAAAGTTTCTTCACTTTTAGCTTTCACTTTTAGTATATATTGTTTCTGTACCTGAAGTAACCTCTGATTTTTCTGTGTGGCAGACCCCCACTCATTTTTCCAGACTTTCTTAAATGCTTTTCCTTTCATGAAAGCACAAGTGAATGTTCTTGTATCCATATTCTCATAGAAGTGTCGGAGATTACATACAGTATTATTGAACTCAATCACTTGTATGCATGCCTGTCTTCCACGTTTTATTGCAAGACTCTCCAAATTGTTATTTTAAATTATATATTGTGCTTGCAACACAGAAGGGATAAATAGATTTTTGTTGAATGATAAATTAAATTATTGATCCAGTATACAATTGCTGTTGGTAAGCACAAAATGAATTTCATATTAAAAATGTTACATAAATTTTACTTTCCTAAAACACTGTTAAGTACTTACCTTTTTTGATTCTTATAACATCCATCCTAAGTAGCTAGTGGAGGTATTTTTATCCTAATTTAAGCGCTGAAGAAATGGAAGAGAGGTGTTGTTTTTTCCAATATGCAGTTGTTCTGTGGGGTATTGATTCCAGGACATCTCATGGATAAATGGATGCTCAAGTCCCTTATATGAAATGGTATCATATTTGTTTATAACCTACTTGCATCCTTCTGTATACTTTAAATCCTCTTCAGATTATTTATAAAACCTAGTATAATGTGAACACTGTAAATAGTTGTTATACTGTATTGTTTAGAGAATGACAAGAAAAAAATCTGTAAACATTCAGTACAGATGCAAACATTACAGGCCTCAGTACATAGTACATGTCGAGAACTACATAATACTTTTTTAAAATGTTTTCCACCTGCAATTGGTTGAATCCACAGATGCAGAATGCATAAATACGAAAGGCAAACTGAACTATTATTGCTACCTCGAGTTGAATATCAGTACATTTTTGTTATGTAGCTAATTTAAAGGTAATGTGTTCATACTTTGTTTTCTAAGCCACCTGATTAAATAGTTCTTAAAAGACTACACATTAAATAGGTCTATATTCTTGGGCATCTTGTCAAATGAGACACTAAAATATAATGTTTTTAATCACTCATTCAGTCTACATATTTTTTCATTTTAGTTCTGCTCCTTTATGCTTATATTTCAGGTGATAGGGGCACTTAAGATGATAAGGTATGGCATGTAGCTTTTTGCTTTCTTAGGGTTTTATGATCAATAGGAGAAATAAACATTTTTACAGAGGTAAAATTCTGAAATGAAAAGTCCCTGACATCTGTTTCCATCATTTACTTGGATCTTTTAAAATCAGTTTATCTCTCTTGGCTCTTGGAGTCTGAAATTGAAAACACTGCCATGATTTATGTATGTTGCCATGATTTATGTACTCTTAAAATGAATATCAGATGGTTTTATGTTCTTGTGAAGGCAATAGCCCAAATTGGTAGATTTTATCTTATCTGAAAAACCAAGATGCTGAGACATGGTTATCCATGTTGCTTAATTGATTTAACTACCTTAATATTTTAAAGACTTGGCCTTAATCAAAATTAATATAAATTGAATTGTAAGACATACATCTAGCGCACACTTACTTAGTACTTGAACGTAGACATAGGAAGCTTGGAAGTTAGACAAAAATACAGATAAATTCCATTTTAAAGGAAAGCAGACAACTGGAGGAAAATACCACCAAAGAGAAGGATATGCTTGGACAGTACAAACTATGTTTGACTTGTGTGACAGCAAGAATCCCTCAAGAGAAACACAATAATCAAGTGAATACTAAACTTTAGGTAAAAAGGCATAGAGCAACTCTTGTAAAGTACCTACACAGGAAATTCAAATCGGATGAATAACAATGACATCTACAGAGGTTGCTGATAAATCTTGATTTTCAATCTTGTTCATGTTTCTTTTAGATGAATGAACTGATGGCAAGAAGTCAGAAGACATTAGATGCCAAAATGCTCCTTAATCCACTGTTCTAATAGCAAATGTGTTCTGGCTTCATTTGACTAGTGAATAGGAGATGAAATAGAGTAAGCCAACTATCATTTTCATTTAATGGATGACATATCTGACGTCAGGATGGCATGTTGTATGTATGTGTGTGATGGGGGGGCAGCTGTAAAATCATGTAAGTGTATGTTTTGTAGTTGCACCCCTAGGTGGCGAATACCTAAAATCTTATTAAATTATATTAAGATTTTACATTTGCTTGTGTTATGCTGCAGGTAAACCCCAAATATTGAATATGAGTGCTGTGAAACATATGGCTCCACTAACTTTTCAACTCAAATATTTGTACTTCTTTGAACTAAACATTGCCATAGTTTTGCTGAATCTACTCCTCACTAGAGATATGAGACTTCTTGACATGGAATACATCTTCCCCACCAAGATTGTGAGGGCTTGAGACTAGTTACCACATGACTTGATTTACTCTTTGTGGGACCTTAATAAATAATCTGCCTCCTCTTTTAAAGCTTGTCCAGATAATTTTTATAAGGTATCAGGGGTGTAGGATGGGGTGGGATGGGTTGGGGGTGGGTAGAACGAAGGAGAGAAGGAAGGATGCAGCAGGGAGGAAGGAGTAGCCACATTCTCAGCCTTACACATCTACTTAAAATCTTCTAGAAGTGGAAGAAGATGCAGGGATACTACTTTGTGAAGAGGATTGAAAGAAAAGGAGAAGGTCAAGTGACTCGAGCAAGTTACCTGGTGGGATATCTGTCCCCAAACCTTTTTTTCTGTCCTATGTCTGCATATGATTTGACTCAGTTCTAAATTGGAGGTATGGATCTGAGACAATTTCCTAACTAAACAAGCTAGAATGTTAATATTCCTTACTTCCAAGTAATGCTGGTCCTGAATAAACAGAGTGCATACTTGATTTGAGAATTTAACTTAGAATTTCCTGATTTATGAGAAACTTAAATTTTTTACAGTATAGAAGGTAAAAGAATAGGAAGATAAATCAGGACCAAAAAGAAAACAAAAAATAGCAAGGTAACTAACATATTTGTAAGTATGTCCTCCCTAATTATCTGCAGTAAAGAAATGATCTAGGAAAGTACTCCCTGGGTATTGTATTGGCTTTGCAATAAAAACAGAAATGAAACCATGCTTCTAATTGCAAGTGGTTAAGTATGCACATATGGGTTAACCTGATAATAAAATGTTTATCTGAACATTGCAGACTATAGAAAGATGACTTTTCCCCTACTATCTGTATTTTATTTTTCAGGTTTCAAGAATAATAATTTTAAAACAATAACAAAGTTTGCAGTAACTTTATATTAAATTAGCTTATTACCTGATGATGAGATGTACACAAGAAAATAATTGGCAAAGGCTTACAGGGTATTTACGTATAGCAGTATTAATCCAAAACTATAACTACATGATACTAGTAACCAGGTGAAAATGAAAACCTTAAAAAAATTAAGTTTAAATACAGCAAATAAGGATATTTTGACTTCTTGGTTTCAATTTTCCTATACGTTTCCTATCATGTCTTCTAACTCAAAAGCAAAATTCAGTTATTTCTTTTTTCTGCTTCGAAAATAGACTTTCATTTTGAATTATACACTTTCAAAATTAGCATAATTTTATAGTTCTACACTTAAGCTAGTATTTTTGCTTCCTAAACTTTTAACATTGTAGTACCAACTATCTAAATATAAACTGTAAAATCTACTCAATTTAGAATGGTTAATGTAAGTCATTCCAAATATTTGTATTGAAATAAATGGATTAAACTATGGACATTTTTGATACCCACATGTTTGCTTTGCATATTTGCTTTATATATTTCCAATTATCTTGGGCTTCACTTGCTTTGCCTATACTAATTTACATTTCATTTAGATTTCTTGGCACAGTATTTACATTGCTTTTCTTTTTAAAGTGTGTTTTTAGTAAAATTAAAATAAGTTATTTTAAAAAATGAGAAATCACAATAATTTCTTACTGAAATGGTTTCCTAGTGTAAACTCTGCGTGATTTCCCACCATCAACATCAGGAGGTAATAATGGAAAAGACAAAAAATAAGTTGTCTGAATATTATTTAAAGCTACCTGAAATATATCCTACTCTCATTTTTGATATATAGTGATACTGGTATAGTATTATAATTTTTGGCTTTACAAAAGATTACACAAAATACTTAAATACAACATATAATGGAGCAGTCTTTGTTTTAAGAAAATAACATACTATTTTCTGAAATTTGAATTGTATTTGAGCAATGTACAATGAGAGAGTTATGAATATTTATTTAAAGTACTGCAATGATTACAAATATGTTGGGGGAGAGCATATATTCAAGCAGATATATTGTCTTATGGTATCTATTTTACTGTAATCCACTTTCCATCGTATCAGGAAAAGTATAATAGTAAAATGATTGGAAGGTCTGATCAAATCCTCCCTGAATTACTCCATCAAACATGCAGAAAACCTATTATTACATAGGTCTTAAAGCAGGCCTGAATTGAATTACTGCTTTAATATTCCATCTCTTTGAATATCATTATTTTCCAAAATATGTATAAGTGGATATAGAGAAAATTTAATCTACTCTGAGCAACCGGACCATTTAATCAGCTAGACTATATAGAGACAAATAATATTCTTGGGGGTTGGAAGACCAAAGAAATTGTTCAGCTTCCTTTAGCACCCATGATTATTTAGAAACAACCATTGGGAAGAAACGTTTTGCATGAGAATCTCGGATTGTGAAAGGATTAAGTGGGAAGCTACAATTCAATAAACATTCCTTAGATGAATTTTAATCTGCAGTATTCAAAAGAGCTTAATGTTAATTCAGTCCCTATCTGTATCTTAAATTGTGACCCAGATTCATGAATTTGAATCTGATTTCTTACAGAAAGGCCACCTTTTAAAAAGAGAGGCCCCATTGGTGTTACCTGCCTGCACCAGAAAGGGACTCCTGTGTTCTGCGTTACAAATATATTGGAAATAATATAGTGATGAAATGTACACATGTGTTCATCCATTTGGAGTCTGGAAATATTTCTATTTATTTTTTAAAAGATAATAAAATCTAACAACATGAATATAATAATATTAACAGCATATATACCATACACAGTGGTTTACTAACTACTATTCTGTTCATTAATTTGTTTTGTTCTTAGCATTGGAATTCATGCATACAAACTGCATTTTTCCTCACTAATACCAAGGGTTATTGGTAAAATTAGTTCTCTAAATGGTATCTATAAATGCTGAAACAGAAACTTTATAGTATATATGATTATTATTTCATAGTCCCATAGAGACTGGGACTGTGAAAATGAGGCAGCTTGTAGGGCCATTTTTGTATCAAGTGCTGCAGTGACGTTAGGCTGAGCTTTCTTCTGTGAAGGGTCATTTTCTTGCCTCCAGCCAAGCTGTAGTTTATAGACCTCCAGATGTCAATAGGTAACAGATATTTTGCTTTTATTTAGGTCTTAAACGCTTCCTACAAAATGATGTTAAAAAGGATTCTCATGAAAACGCAATTGTTTAGGGAAATTACCATGGCGATACAAATTAAAATAAACATTTGAAACTGTACATTTATTTTATTTTGTATAAAAACAAACATTATAATGTTAGATCTACTAATTTCAATGATAGAAGTATATGGAAATTTATGGAAGTAAAATATTATAGTAGCATAAATTTCTTTTAATTTGCTAATAATGAGAGCTGCCTGTAATCACTAATATGAGGAATGCAAATATCTATAATGCATCTAACCAATAAATCTACAGTTGAATAAAATGAATTTATTTTCAATTAAAGAGGTTAATTTCACTGTCCTTTTGAAATGTTTTTAATGCAGCAAACTAAGGTAGAAAGTAAGATTTAATGACCATTCTACATAAGCAGTTACATAATTTTGCCTGAGTTATATCATCAGTTTTAACAAATGATACCATTGAAATAAAATCCATAAGACCATTCCTAGTTAGACTATGTTAATAAATAGTGTCAAGAGGCTTTGGAATGTATATTCACTTATTAACTAGTAAAATAATACAATAATTTTAAAAAATCTTATGTCAATTATTGTTTTTTTAAAACTTTTATCCAGTTCACAATTATATTCTGGTTCATTTTACCAAAATTCTAAAACAAGTCAATTTTTTCTTCTGAAAAGATGATTGGAAACTAGTAAGTCACTAAACAAGGATTTGTTGGATGAATGAATAGATGGATAAATGGATGGATTAATGGATCCATGATTAATCGCCAAAGACTCTTTAATTCTATCCTGCATAGGGAGACTAGGGAAACATATGTTACGTAAAGGGTTTGGTATGAAAGCAACACAATTTTCCTTTCAACAAAAAGAGCAGACTAGGCTTGGAAGAGACCGTAATTCCTGAAAAATGGCTAAGTATAATAAGAGTTCATTTATTTTTTACTTGATCTAAGCACAGCTGGGAATCTACTTCATGGCTATTACACCTCAGTCTCTTGTAGATTCCATTGATTATATGACATTCTCACCTCCCAAATGATGACACCCAGCATGCTGCAGTCACGTAGACAGCACAGCGTCTCACACTGTGAAGTAGAAAAATGTGTATATATCATTTTAAAACTATACCTCTTGCTTTGCTCTGGTTCCTGCTAATTTCAGCTAGGCTCCCTGGCTTTCTTTCTTCCAATAGACAACTATGTTGTTTATAGCAGCCACTGCACCATAATCTAGAGCATTCGTTGTCATACACAGGGTTCAGGACCAGCTACATACTTTGTGTGTCTCAGGCTGCATTGCCATGAAGCCAGCCTTGTAGGAGATCTCTATCTAAGAGATGCAATTCCCCCTCCTTCAGATCTGAGAGCCCTGACTTAGGCATTGTAACCACTGTAGTGCACGTCACACTAGAACTGTGGATGTGCATAAGGAAGGAAAGAGGACAGTCACTCATTTCATAGAGTCACTATGTCTGTTTGACCCAGATTTATACTTCTGATGTCAACAACTTAAGATCATTTCTTAAGTACAAACTGTAGACATTATATTTCCCCCTTTTATGTAAAGAATTATATATATAATAATCTTTAAGTCTATTTTATTTTCATTTTATATCCAGACATTTTGAATAAAGAAAGTAATCAACCTAACACAGCTACATTGGCTTTAGTGTATTTTACATTGATTTCTGACCACTACATGAATATTTTATATGTATATGTAACATGTACTTTAAAAGTCTTAAAAATAGGGAGAAAAAGCATATTGAATATGAGATACTATATTGTATATCTTGAGATACCACACGAAAATGGAACACCCATTTGATTAACAAAAATCCAGTCTTTCCTTGGTCCTCCATTCTTCAATTATTCCTTCCATAATTTATTGAAATTGTGAGTATGTCTTTGTGTGTATGTGTTTATCTGTGTGGGATTCAAGTGTATACTTAAGGTATAGACTTGAAGCTCTGCCAACACACTCACCTGGTGCCTGGGTTTTCCTGCTGATAATTATAGTATTTTCGTTGCCCCACCAGCCCTTCTAGACCATGAGTCCAAAGCTCTTTTCACGCTCTGGTCCCAAACAGTATTTCTGTACTTAGAAATCAGATGACTTAGTTTGAGCTTCCCAGAGCAGACCCTGAGTCAAAGATATAAGTGAAGGTCATTTATTTGAAAGGTGAAGGGAAGCACTCCAAAAAAGAGACAAAATGAGACTGGAAAAGGAAGTAGCCAATAGAAGGGGCTTTATCAATCCCGCTGCCACCAGGAAACATCCTCACACTACAATATCACCTTCCATTAAGGTCACTAAGAACAAGGGGCAGGAATGAAGTTGAAATGGGTTACCTACAGCAGCAGTTAATTCTCAATTATAAAGCTTTGAGAAATTACAAGTGCCTTGATCCCATCACAAAGCCAGTGCATCAGATTTTGGAAGGCAAGGTGGGAGAAAGTTAATGTTAGGCGTTCGCATTCCGAAAAGCATGCCCAGGTGATGATGACGGGCAACCAACTTTAGAAATCACTGGCATAGACACAAACAGCTTACTCACATACTAGTTAGTTGTTCTTTGTATTTAAAAATATATAATAACAGAAATTTCTTTTTCTTCTCCTTTCTTTCTTAGTTCTACTGTCATCATGCCAGACCAGGTCTTCATTGGCACTTGCCTGGATTATTAGACAGCCTCTTACCTGGTTTCCTTTGATCCTCACTTCACTCGACCATTAGCTGTTGTGGCCCCATGTGGCTCAGTTCTAAGCTTCCTCTCTTCCCACTCTAAATTGCCTCTCTGGGGCCTAACATCCACTTACACAAACTTGACGCATTGCTTTTTTCAGCCCAAATATTTTCACGGAGTTTCAAAACCATCTTTACAATTGCCATTACTATCTCTTCTTGAATGTCTTGAAATACAGTTGAACTAAAAGTGCTATCACCATCTTCTCCCCAACCCCCTAAATGATTTCTTAAAGAAAAAATTAGTCTTCTTGGCCTGTCATTCATATAACTTCATCATTTGATTGCAAGCAGAATTTCAAATTATATATTCTATTACATGCTGGCAGTTAGCCTCTGGCTACCCAAAACCAAGCATTCTTCTTGCCTTTTACACACTCAGTGTCTGCTCATTCTCCACCTTTGATGATGCTCATAGTCTGAGAAATCTTTCTTCCATGTCTTTGCTGCCCTTGTTGACCTTGGAAAAGTCCCTTTTAATTTTTTCTTTTTGTGTACATATTTAAGTGATTTTCATATTTAAATTTATTTTATAAAATAGTTTTATATTCCATTTAATTTTTTGTAGTCTACATATTTTGTTAATTTCTAAAGCAGCTAATATAATATCATAGTGGTCATGAATACGAATACTGTGGGGAATGTTTCAGAGTTCTTTCAAATAACTACTTCCAAAAATGCAAACTCTTTTATGAAGGTTTCTACTCCTATTATTCAGTATTGTGAATAGTCTTGCTGCCACTTCAAGGTATTGGGGAAAACTGTACTAAGATTTGCCAGAACACCAGAAGAAAGGCCTCCTATGGGTACTGATTCTAATAATACGACATTAGTTCAACCATTCATTCACTCATTCACTGAGAATACTGTGGTAGGCTGTAGAGATACTGCAATTAACAAGACTCATATCTTGTGTGTTATCAAGGTGCTTATATTCCAGTTAGGGAGATGCACAATTCACAGATACAAAAAAATGGGATGGAGTAATTTCCAATTATTTTATTGAAAACTCTAGGTACCAGAAAATCATTTGAACTCAATTTGAAGAAATAAGGGGTGTGAATCCAGGGCTACCGCTTACTAGAACGGTGATCTTGGGCCCATAACTTGGTCCTACAAATCTTAGTTTTTTCATCTAAAAAGTGAGTTTCTTAGGAGAAACAAAGGATGTAATATTCTTACCAAAATACCAGACACACAGAAAACCACAGAAATTGTGTTAACTATAATAATAATAATTATTATTATTGTTAATGTTTGGCATTATTATTCATCTTTGGCAGATGCTGGCTCTAAAACAGTGACCAATTTCATTTGTGAGTGGCTTTCCATTCTCACAGACTCAGAACTGTTAACTAAGTGTTCTCTGAAAATGAAATAATGCATTGCAATAATTTCTTACATGTACAGTGAAAAATGTTGTTTCACTTGACACTCCTTCTAGTAAATTTAAAAAGACCTTGTTTATAGATGATACAAGTACAGGTTAGAAAGATTTAATATTTTGTTCAAGATCACATGGCAAGTACCATAAACTTTCTCATGTTTATTCTAAGCATGCTAAATGATTCTGACCTCAGGCTTTTTCCCAGAGGCAGGGCAATCATGAGTGAAAAAAAAAAAACAATAAGTCATTTTAAAAATGTGAATACAAACATCCTCATGAGGTTGGGTCAGTGGCCTTGCTACCTATGAGCCTACGTTGTTGAGTGCACACACAACAGGCAAGCTGAGAGTGTGAAAAATACAACAGTGTAAGTGACTTAATATACCTCATATCAAGGATATCCTGAATATTCCATTATAAAAGCTTTTATTTGCATTTTAGTATAACTTGTAAAACTCTTTTATTCCGCCCCCCCCCCCCCAGCATTTGTGGAGGCCTATTGTGTGAAAAAATTCAATTTATGACTGGGAATCAAAAAGCTTGTATAGGCATTACTTATGAAGAACTAATTTAGGAAAGCTTCCCAAAGCATCTCCCAGATTTCCTCTCTGAATCAGTGTCTGTATGTTCAATTTGGTCAGATGAGATAGAATTGAGCAGAGGCGGAGGAGATTGTGGAGCTGAAACTGTGAATTCACTCATGCCTCATTCACTCCCTTTCTCCTTTGCCTGCCTCTCAAATAAAAGGAGTCATTAAATTCCCAGCCTCCCTTGCAGCTACTAGTAGCCAGGTTCTGCCTACCGTCTGTCAATACTTTCTTTTCTTTCTTTTTTCTTTTTACATAGAGTGCAGATGATGTCTCAAGCAATGTTTAGCTCTAGATCTCTTGGATGAAATAAATATACTACGAAGTTTTGGAATTCCTGATAAGCAGCTTTCTGTTGTTTGCAGCAATCTGAAATATTAATAGTCAGGTAAGAGACTACTTGAATCTCAAAACCTTCAGTCTACAGATGCCATGATTTAGACTTGACTTTAGTGGGAGAAGCACCTGATGGATTTTTGGTAAATATTAATATTTAAAGATAATGTATTAGAAACATGAAGACCAGATTGATCTTTCATAATATATGTTCAACAAACAGTTATTATTTTACTGCCTGAAATATAAATTTCTCCTTTTCTAGAGTGGAGTAAAGTGTTAGTTGCAGGGTTTATTCAAGAATAGGATATATCCTTCAGTGACATTTAATAGAAGATACATTTTAAAAAAGAAAAAAATAGATGGAAAGCCAGATGTTATAATCTTAATTGGCAGTTCAAAGAAAGGGACTTATGATTTTTGGGGGGGAAAAAACTTGTTAGAGGTGACTAGGAATCTGGGAAACTGCGCTCTCTTTTGAGTTCCACTAATTGTTTTTCATGTATTTTTGGGTAATTCAAGTAAGTTCTTTAAACTTACATTTCTTTATATTTTGAATGTTATCAGTGGTGCTTGTTCTCTCTCAACTCCTCTCCTTAAAAGTATAAATATATGTTAAAGACTTTGAGTATCTTCAAAGGGGAATAGTGTTCGTGTGTTACGTATGTATACATCATTGGTACTATGCTTCCATATATCTTAAGAAAAGATAATGCCTTCCTGCTTACCGTCAAAATAGATTAGAAAATTGACCAATCATCACATTCATATTTAGCAAAATTGAAATATAGTTTTTTTTCCAATCTAAGTTGTATTCAAAGACCCTTTTGCTTTGAGTATTAAAACCATATGGTAATTTAAATCAGGAATTCTGCTATAACTATTGTTGATGGACCTGTCAAAATAGTGTTTGGTATTTTGTTATTTAGCTAAAGGAATTTTAGAGATAAAAGATCACTAAATATTAGAAGTAGAGCTATAATATACTTGTAAAATTTGTTTAGGGTTTATTATTTTCTACTTCCTCTCCCAAACCTGATCTTATCCAGTGTTTCCTATCTTAGTAAAGGGTCCCATTATTCATTCAATCTGGAAATCAGCAAATGTAATAATGATAATAATGCCATCACTAACATGTGTAGAGATTTTAAGTTTATAAGCTATTTTATGGATTTATCTGTCCTTTCAAGCATTGATTGAAAAATAAATAAGACAACTTCAGGTTATTTTTAAGGTTTGGGATATTTTTTCACTCTTTTTCTCAACCTTAATTTTAAATTATGAGCCAATTCATCTGTGATCTTATTTGTTGAACAAGTGGACAATATGGTATTTCTAAAATTGTTTGGAATTAACAGGCAAGAAATATTGAATCAGGGAGAAAGTTATGTTTTTCTTTTGACTGTGGAAATACCAATGATCTAAGATATTAATTACTAATATAAATTACTCTAATTTCCCTTTTATATTAAAGATTTTTTCCTTTTACACATATTGGAGGTAAATTCTGGAACTAGAGTAATTGCTGTTGTCTAATATTAGCAGTATGAAAATGTTGCTAATAACCACATAACATTTATACATTGCAAAAACCACATTTCTATACGGTTTGTCATGTTACTTTAAACAAGCTAGAAAACTCTACTGCTAATTACAAAATTAAAACACAAGAGCCATTGGCAAAAAACTGAAACTGAAAGGTCTGAGCTATTAAATATTTTGAAGGAAACATAATTATGATATTTTCAAATTTACATTTTGCAAGTCAATCCAGGGCCCTGGGAAAACAAATGAAGGCTGATGCCTTGGTTTTTCCAACAGTACTGGAGGGTTTTTCATAACATAATGACTCAAAAATATAATAAAATGGAAGCCAAATAAATATTTGTTGACTGAAAATAAAAACGAATTCAACCATATATCAAAATGAAGTATTTACAGCAGCACATGCTCCTCTAGGTATCCTTTGAGATCAACTCTTTGTACACAGTGGACCTAAAAGGATTTCCAGAAATAAGATTCTAATGGTCAGGTGATGCAAAAGTAGCATCCAAACAATGTGTAACATGAATGGTTGATCTCTATTTTGGTAGCCACTCTTTGATCACATTACTAGCTAAAGGTTTGGGTTCCAGTCCTAAATCAAGTAAAAACACAAAATTAAAAATAAATAAATAAATATAATGGCATGACATACAATAAGGGAATCCAAGATACAGAACCCTCTTTTGAGTTTTAAAATGCAAGTTAGTAATATTTATAACATGATAACACAAAATTATTCATAACAAGTAAATTCACTTGTAAATCTCAAACTTTTTAAAGTTTTTATGGATTTTACTTATAAAATGTTAAGTTTAACATTGATGGAACATTATTTATATATTATAGCAAATATTCCTAGGAAATAGATGGCGAATGTTAGAATTTCTATCAAATTTTTCTATTTAATTTTTTTTTTCAGTTTTCCACATGAAAGCCTCTTTACGATATAATTTAATAAATGTTTATTAAATTATAATATTTCAAAATATGTCTAGTAATATGCAGATTATCTAGAGATAATATGATCACATTATATAAACATACTGAATTGGGTTTACTATGCTAATAATTAAAACATTCCTAGAGTTTCTTGTTCATATTTAGACTGTCTTAACTGAAGGCCAGTTTTCATCAATATCTCTTTTAAAATACAATTACAGCATGGGCATAAGGATTTTGAAAATAAGATTAATAGACTATTATAACTGCTCAATTGCTGTTCTTAAATTCCTCTGTTCATTATCGCAAGTTCCAGTGTCTTTTAATGGCTGCTAAAACCTATATACTTTTTGACTTTGTCACATCCCATATTGTTATTTTCTGATTCATTACCAGTGTTCCTGCTTTGTAATATATTCACAACATATATCATGAGGCATAAAGATGAGTATCATGGGAAAATGTAGTTCTGCAGTCTACTATCAAGTACTGGATTTTGTTCAAGCATTATCTTACTTCAAGCATTATCTTACTTTTAAAAATTAAAATTGTTTTCTTTCTCATCTGCATATCACTGTTTCCTGCAAAATCATTTTTTTTTGTCTACTAGGGCTTAAAGATTAAGGAGTAGTAAATAAGAAATATCTTGGAAAGAGGCTGAAATTACCATTTCTTTACTGAAATTAAACTAAGCTATTGAAAGAAATAGCTTGATCCAGAGTATAGTCTGTTTCCATATCCCCTCTAATCATTTTTTTTTTTTGGGTTATTAGATACTGTTCATTTGATTCTTACAATAAAATGAGTGTATTTTTTCCTCCAATGCTTTTATCAATCTTCTAGATCATTCGTTCCCAACTGGTGGTATGCATAACCCTGGGGGTACATGCTGGGCCTTTCATGGGTACATGAAAAATAATCAGTAATGGTGAAAAAAACAAGTAAAAAAACGCAAAACACTAGTTATGGAACAATAAATATTAAATTTGAATCACTGTTAATGGAGATACTTCAAAATTAGATCACATTAGTGAATGATGATTGGTGAAGGCATGGCTTTCCCCCAAAAGGCTCTTGTACCAAAAGGCATGCACCTTTCCCCCAAACTGCTCTTGTACCAATCATTACTCAGTTTCAGAACAATTCATTTGTGATGTTTCTAGAAATTCCCCAAACATATAAATACGTCTGTAGCCAGACTGTTTGATCAGTTTAGTTATTGACTGAGTAAAAGTAAGTGCATTTTTTAAAATCATGATTCTTTCAAGTAGTTTTTTAATTTAATGTTTAACATAGTTTCAGTTATTATCGTGATTTTTACTATTGTCAGTTATGGATCAGTGGTTGAAAACAGGAACAGTTAAAAAACCAAAACCTGATGTGAATTATAACCTGTCACCAAATACTTCTCGTGTTTGCAGCCATGAGTACATCCATACCAGGAGATAGTAAAAAGGTACATGCCTCAGATACTACACAGAAGAAAAGGAAATACTCTGAAGAGTATATTAAATACAGGTTTTCATTTGTAGGGGACAATGACTGCCCTAAACTTTTGTGTGTTGTGTGTGGGGAAAATACTATCCAAGAGTTACATAAAACCCTCTCTACTCAGGTGACATTTAGAAACTAAACATCCTATGTTTAAAAAGAAAGAAATACATTATAGTCGGTGCTTAGAAAAGCATTCAACTGTTACTTCATACATTAAGGCAATCAATGGTTATTTCATTGAAAACATTAGTTGGTGGAATTGTTATGGTGTATGCACAGACAGAGGCAAGCCTATCTCAGGTCGTTTTATAGGCCTATGTGGCTGAATTAAAGAAATAGCTCCCCATGTAACATGGAGTCATAGCTGCATTAATAGACAAAGTCTTGGATCCAAGCCTCTTCCTAAGTTTTATTGAATCACAACCATGAAACTCCAGATTGTTTAAAGCACTGTGTGAAAAAATGAACAGCATTCATAGTACATTACTTTTGCATACAGAGGAAAGGTGGCTATTCGTGGCAAAGTACTTACATGGATGTTTGAATTTAGACATGAAGTCCAGGTATTTTTTGAAGACCATCATTTCCCTCTTGCTCCAAAGTTTCAGGACAGTGACTGGCTTCAAAATCTCACATATTTATTAGATAATTTTCTAGAAATAAACTCAACTTGGGACTTCAAAACAGCTCAATCACTAGATTCAAAGTAACTGACAAAATTGAGTCAATGATTAAAAAACTGGAATTTTGGAAAGCGTGTATTGAAAGAGGTCAGCCTGAAGTTTTTGAAACTCTGCACAACTTCTTATTGAGAATGACTTGCACCTATCTTAAAACATGAAAGAGAATATTGTAAGTCACTTGGAAGGTCTTAAAGTGTCTTTTTATAAGTACTTCCCTCTATGTGGAAAAGAAAACAACTGGACTGTAGATCCCTCCAATGAAGAATTCTACAAAGAAGTGAAACTATCAATAAAAAGAGCAATTAATTGAACTTTTAACCGATTCTTCTTTAAATTCTGATTTGAAAAGAAAACATCTATTACTTTCTGGGTAGATGTCAGTGAGGAATATGAGCAGCTCAATGAGAAGGCACTTAAAAATACCTCTTGCCATTTACTAATACTGAACTAGTGGAGAGAGATTTTTCTTCCTACAGCTTCATAAAACATAAGTACTGCAACAAGCTTAATGCAAGTCTGGATTTAAGACTGAATCTTGTATTTTTTGAGCCTGATTTCAAGAAACTAAGTGCATCTAAGCAAGCTCAATGATCTCACTAACAATGTTTCAATAGGCTAATGATTGGCATAACAATTATTACAGACTTTTCAGATAACACAAATATAATTCTTAATAATAAATTAAAAGTTTGTTAAATACTTGATCATCTTATCAATATTCAACTGTTAGGATATTGTAAAATTAGATCTGACTTTTACTTAATATAGTGTAGTAATTTTTCCTTCCTAACTTACAACCTCAGTTCCACTAATTTACATTAAGAGAGGCACTGAGCAAAAGTATCAGTATTTAAAAATAACTGTTTTAAAATCAAGAGGTAAAATTTATACAAATGGGCTTAAAAGGGGTACATAAGTGGAAAAAGGTTGGCAACCACTCTCCAGATGATCATGAAAATTTTTGTTTGCTTGAGATGTGCTTCTTTGGATAAACAACACTATGACTGTAAAACACTGTCAGATTACTTGGGTGATTGACTTCATTTTCGCTTTTTATCTGGCTGCTTTTAGTACCATGAAGACTCTGCTTTTATTTCAGAATTAATTCTACTTAGTGACCCTTCAGCAAGTATGCTCTGACCCATCATAATCATAGTTAAATATATTTTCAGCTCATTATCTGTTACATTTTATTGTGCCATAGGCTGCATAAGAACAGATGAACTCTCAGTGACCTTCATATAAAACTGAGTTTAGAAAGATGCACAAATGGGATCCAATCAATATAAAACATATATATATATATATGAATACAAGTATATATAGACATATATTTATATAAAATATGTTTTTATTATATTGAGAACTTAGTAAAAAAATGGAGACTGGATTTTAAGAAACTTTCAATAAATAAATGAAATTTTTTTTCTACCCCCAAATCTATCCTCATGAGATCCTATTGTAGGATTTTTAGGAGAAAAATATATCCTAGCAATGTGAGTTTACATTACATGCACACACACATATATTTGGGATAAAAATACAACCTCAGAAGTTTCCTATTTAAAAAAAAATGATTCCCTGGCTACTATTGTTCATCCCCTCCAGGACTGACCTCCCAGGTTGAGAAAACAAGCCTGGAAAGAAGTCCAAATAATCTACAACAAATGAAATCCTTACATACTTGAGGAAACAGCTTGAGATCAGGGAGCACATTAACATATAACTTCATCTCCAGATGTGCTCTCCTTGCATTTTGAAGCCTACATTGGATCAGTTATCTAATTTTAAAAAGGTTGTTTATATTAAGAGCTACAAAATTATTATATTTCATGCAGGATTTCTTAAATTCAAGGTTTGTTTTCTTTTCAATAAGTTCAGTGATATTTAACACTGATCAAGCTAAATTATAATTGTAGTCCTAAATATAATCATATTTTAAAAATTTAGACCAAAGAATAATCAGCAGCAGCCAGCACCATAATTCTGAGTCCCCAAAAATGTCCTGAGCAATCTCCATGTTGCAGTTCTTTTGGTTTTTGGAAAAGTGGCAAAAGTAGTTGAAAGTAAATGAGCTGTTTTTTCCATTTGATTCAAGATGTTTTCAGTACTTTAAATAAAAGACTTTAGAAACTGTTACTTTTTTCTTCTGATCTTTATAATGCCTCTTGAATTCAAAGCTAAGCTGGCACATTAATTGTGGGCAGGCCAAAGCAGTGTATTCATAGATTGGAATGAATGCTAATTTGTCAGCCAGACTAAATTATGCATGTCCTCCTATCTTTCAATTTCCCATGACTGTTGGAAGTTGGCGGTTGCTTTTCTATCCCTGGTTTCACTGCCATCTCTAGAAATCTTTCCAACTGAATCACTGAGAGGCTTTCTGTTAGCAAGAACTCTCTCTTTTCCCCCACCCTGAAGTTTCTGCCTTCTGTAGGAATATTTGTAAGTGTTGTGTATGAAGAGTACCCTCTATGCACACTTCCAAAATGGAATGTTTTGAAATTAAGGTAAATTTTATTTCCAAAAGCAACTGAAAGAGAAAACAGACCACACAGTAAGCTACAATAAGCACTGCAAGATTCTTACTATGGGAAAGGATGAAGGGACTTGAACAGGTCTTACTTGAAATTTGTCATATTTTTTACAACATATTTGTGTAGAATTTTAATCTGAAAGAAAATATTTTCATAGGTTGTAATTTCTATCTATGTCTGGAGAAAAACTTTACCTGTACAAAGCAAAAGCAAAATAGCAAGTAAAACAGAAAAGACCAACAGTTGTCAGTTACAATCTGAGGAGCCCCAGGAGCCCCAGAATTCGATGAGAACACCACGTCCTGGACTCACCCACAACCTGAGCAGTCCCACTTGGAACTCATTTAATCTTGAGATTTTCTGTTGGATTCTTAAAGTAATCTTACTGCTGCTTTAAAAGCAAACAGAAGTTTTGAAACCAGTGAATCTGACACGAAGATTATACAAAGAGAATGACTGATACAGATAATTACTTTTCAGGCAGTCCTGAGCCCTCTGGCAAGATACTGAGTATTTCTTGGAGACGCGGTTTCTGCTTTGCTTGTTTTGCTGTTGCTTACTCTGCAGTCTGGCAAAGCCTCCAGACACACGTTTCCCCTATGTATCAATTACATGTACTAACCCTAGCCAACATCTTCCTGGGTAACAGGTTCATCAAGCTTTCTAGCAAGGCTCTACCACTGATCCTCCAGCAGCCCCCCACTATTGGATGGCTTCAGAGCAAAAAGCAGCATGAATCCCTAGGACTCAGGTCCCCCATTACACCTGACTGGACAGGAATAAGCTCTGGAAACAAAGATTGCTAGAACTATGGTTTCTAAAAGAAATACTTGTTTAGAGACAGAAAACCAGGGAATCCAAAGTGAATAAACTTATGTGAATACGTAGGAATCCACTGTTGGTAAGGACTTAAGTTTCCTCTAATCTTTCGAGGATGTGGTTAAATACTAAATATAATTAAAATGTATCTGCAATGGCCATTTCTGTCTTTCTCGTGCACATTTTGGCAATGCCTTGAAGATTCTAACTCTGTGACCTGGATTTTTAGTTTTTGCTTTCAAGTTGTTAATTAGTTAGGAACTACCTCTCCATTTTGGATCTAATACCATGAGGCATAGAAATTTTGGATGTAAGAACACCAACTTGACCAAAATAAAAAATATAGCTTTCTTTTCCTAGTCATACATTAAAAAAACTGTCTATTAATAATGCACATTAATTACAAAATAAATAATGCCATAAAACAAAAAGAAATTTTCATACAGCCCTTGATATGATTATGTTTTTAGGACAGTATAGTGGTTGGTAAGCTATGGGCCAAATCTGGTCCTTAGCAATATTGTTATGTGGCTTCTCAGATAAGGACAGCTTTTACATTTCTACATGTTTAGAAAAAAAAAGAAAAACATATTTCATGATTTTTCATATGAAAACTATATGAAATTCAAATTTAGCACTATAAATAAAGTTTTATTGGAACATTTATGTATTGCCTGTATATCTGCTTTCACACTAATGAAAATTGCTTAGTTGGAACTGAGACCATATGGCCAGCGTCCAAAGCCTTTTATATTTACTACTTGGTCCTTTACAAAAACAGCTGCCAACTCCTGGAATAATGCAGTCCTTTATTTATAGCTGACTCTCAATCTTAGTTTGGCATCAGGCACTCTTTTCTCTGGTGGCTCTTTCTCTAACTTCTTGATAAAATTATCTTTTCTCCTTAGACATATTTCCTGAGTTGGCTCATGTTAACTCTTTTTGTTCTGTCTTTAAAAAAGAAATTTGTGAAGAAAATGACATAAAAAAAAATCAGGCTCCCATTGCTTTTGGGGAACATAGAATCAAAGCTGAGCTTTCAAGGTATACCCAGACCTGGATCTCAACTGACCTGAGTTATCCTAACCTTTTGTATTTTTCCCTTTTTGAGAAAAGCAAAAAACATTATCTCCTCTTCTGCTCCTGTTTTGTAACCCATGCACAATAGCTTGTGAATTGCACAATAGTTTTGTTTGCTTCAGAGATGTCCAGAGTTACACCTTGAAGGATATATAGAAAAGAGATCAATCTAGCAGTTATTTAAGAAGTCTCAGCATGCAGTATCTCATCTTTTTTGTTTCTTTGGTTTAAGATGCAGTATTGCCCTTTGATATAGGACTACTTACTGACTAATCTACAACTTTCTGCCAGATATTTTAGTGATGTGAATTCTTGTCATCCAGACACTTTGTCCTAAAGTAATGCTTGATTAAAATAAATCTTGTTTCATTGTGGAATCAGCATGGCATAGCAGCTTTACTATTTGTAAATTCCTTTTGAATCTATCTATAGCACAGTAAAAATAGGATTAAGAAGCAATATGGCCACATTCTAGAGAATTTTCCTTGGGTGTTTTATCCACAGGAACCTCATGAGAGCTGTGAAAGCACCGCTGTAAGTGTTTTGAATTTAAATTTGTGCAATGTGTTAATTATTACTCTATTTATAGAATGTTTTTTGGCTAATATACATTTGAGGAAAAAGAAAAATTCACATATGGTATTTTAAAAATATATTGCAACTTGAATAAATGTTAGATAGCGGATCAATTTTTATAGCACAACTAGCTATTTTAAAGCATGACTAACAACTGCTTTCCTTTAAGTGTGTTAATATGCCTAAATTTTATAAATACAAATATCATTTCTCTTTAAAGGACTATAGTAAAAAACAAGAAGTGCAATGTTCAATGAAACATAACTAAAGTGCTTTAAGGCACTCTATATTACTCTGACTTTCACAACACATGGTTATTTGTTTATTGTCTGTCTCCCTTATTAGAATATGTCTCATGAGTACAGGCTTTGGTCTATTCACTGTGTTTCCATCACCTAGAATCATGTTTGACACATAGTAGGTCCCCAATGAATATATATAATGAATGAGGGGATTGTGAGCTATGAGTTAATCTGTAAGAAGGAGAATAATAAAATTAATATATAAGAATGATAGGAATTCTCAGCAGAAATTACTTTAAATGTTTTCATAATTTCAGGTTGTAAAAAGGACAAGAATATCAAAGCCCCTTTTGAAAAATCAAAGAAATCTGCAGCTTTATCAGTGATATTAACATCTGAACAAAAACCATGTGTACATGAAAGTTAGGAAAAGGGAATCTATAACATAAGAATTAGTCACAGTGTTTTATTTCCCTTTAGGGGAGAGATGCTCTGAACAGAGGACTTGAGTAAGTAAACCACATCTTGCTCCCCAAACAGGTACATCTTCTGTAGCCATTAAGATCAGGCAACCAAATCTCTATAATCTGTCTGCCTTTATGTCTAATAATAAAACGTTTCATTATAATTTAGCTGCTCTTAAATGAAAGGACAAGTCTTAACAATAGACTTGGGCTTGACTGGCCAGTCTTTGACATCTTTACAAATACGTTAGCATTTCATTTAACTATATATAAGTTTGATAAGTTTCCTGAAACTGATTACCTATGAACATGATACTTTGATTGTTGTCATTTTTCTAAGCTGTGATATCCTGCCAAAGGGACCAATCAGCTTTCTTCGGCTAGAGCTCTATCTTGCTATGCTCTAATTTTCTGGAGAATAGAAATCTCCACAGTATCAGAGTTTGTTACGTTATCAACACCGTCTAAGTAACATTAAGTTAGGTTAGGTTGGAGTAAGTAAAAAACAAAAACAACAAAACTAAGCCAAACAACAGAAACAATTATTTAAAAACACACACACATCAGTTATTTAAGATAATTAAATTTTCTTTCTCAATTAAGCAAAGTCTACTGCTGGTCCAGGAGACTTTATAAGCAACTGATCTCCATGGGGCAATGTAGTGTTTTCAGGGTGAGAGGGGCTATGTTCTCCTAAATATTATAGCTGATATGCTTTAAATCTTCTGGAACTTACTTAGATTTTATCTTTCCTCTGAACAGCAGCAGTTTACATGACTAATTTTAAATTTGTGTTTTTCCACTTTATATCTTGGAGATTTAAAGAAGCACTTTCAGCAGGTGGTTAATGAAGTTGAAAGGGCACTTTTAATGCTGCACAAAGGGCAAACATTTAGGGCTAGGAGAATGAGGTGCTGGAATAGATAGCTGGCTGCCTCTGATGATGACACACTAGTGATGGTCCTTGATGGCCAATTTAATGTAAATAAAACCTGGGTTCAGGTTTGATTCATACTACATCTTTCCATTCCCTTTCTCTCAGATCCCTCATTGAGACATTGCGTAACTCAACCATGAGCTTCATATTCAGTATTTTATGAAATGGGAAGAAAATGATTTGATAATATCATTAATATGCTAAATGTGTCACAACTAATGAATCATTGTAGATACATTATTACTTAAAACTTCTACTTTATTCAGATTTTCCTTAATTTTAACTTACTGTCTTTTTTTGTTTGTTTTGTTTTTGTTCTAGGGTCCCATTTAGAATACTACATTACATTTAGTTATTGTGTCTCTCTAGACTGTGACGTTCTCAGATATTCCTAAATTTTGTTGACCTTGACAGTTTTGAGGAGCACTGGTTAGGTATTTTATAGACTATCCCTTCACTGTGTTTGATTTTTTTTTCATGATTTGACTGAGATTATGAGTTTTAAGGGGAAGGACCACCTTTGTCATTACATTATTTTAAGGATACATGCTATCAAAATGACTTGTTGCTACGGTAAACCTTAATCACCTATGTGAAGTAGAGTTTGGAGTTTGTCATGTCTCTTAACTCTTAGTTACCAAATTTTCCCTCTTTCTGTACTCTATTTTTTGGAAGGAAGTCACCATTTTCAGTCTACAGTAAAGAAATTTATATATATTATATGCATATCTACATTTTATATAATTACTTCTCATTATATAAGACAAGTAATAGATTGGGAGAAAATATCTTCCCTTTTATATGTTCTGAAAGAGCTTCCATCAGTTGAGCTTCCTTAAATATTCTGTAGAGCTTACCATGAAACATTTGTATCTGGTGCTTTCGTTTACATGTTTTAAATTATTAATTTAATTTCTATGATAGGTATAGGGCTATTCAGGTTCTCTGCTTTTCCTTGAGTGATTTTTGATAGTTTGTATTTCTTAGGGACATTTTTCATTTTATTTATCATATTTTTGGGCATAGAATTGTTCATAGTACCCCCTTATTCTCCTTTTACTATCCATGGGATTAGCTGTGATTACCTCTCTTTCCTTTGATTTAATATTATGTGTCTCCTCCCTTTCATCTTGGTTAACCTGACTAGGTATTTATCAATTTTATTAATCTTTTCATAAAAAGCAATTTGTGCTTTTGTTAATTTTCTCTGTTTTACTATTTTTAATTTTGTTGATCATTGCTCTAATTTTTATTATTTTCTTTCTTCTGCCTTTATCAAGATATTCATCTTCTTTTCCATTATATTCATTTTAATGCTATAAACTTTCCTCTATGAAATGTTTTTATTGCATGTCCCAAATTCTGACAAGTTGTACTTGATATTACCAAGTCCAAAATTTTTGTTTTTTCTTGAGATTTCTTCTTGGCCCATGAGTTATTTAAAAGTGTCTTGTTTAAATTCCAAATGTTTGCAGAATTTTCCAATTATTACTTTCTTATTGACTTCTAGTTGAATTCTGCTGGAGCACATTCTTTGGATGATTTCTGTCTTTTAAATTTGTGGGTGTGAATGTGATCTATTTCAAGCTTATGGAAGCTTAAGAAGAGGGGCGTTGTGTCGTATGGAATAGTCCATAAATGTCAATTAGATCAAGTTGTCGATAGTGCCCTTTTCTCTTTATTTTTAATCTATATGAGTCTAGTTTTAAAGTGTGTTTCTTGTTGACAGCAAATAATTACATCTTAGTCCTTTGTCCACTCTGACACTTTTTAAATTGGTGTATTTAGATTGTAATATTTTCAATGTGAAATTACAGGTCAGGTGGGCTATCTTGGAAAGGGTAGCTCTAAGAGGAACTGCTGATATGTTCTATGCTCTGAAGCAGATTATAAGAGTAGGAACTGCCTTTTTAAAAATAAGTATGAAAGAACAAATATGTAGAATACCTTCAGCCAGATACTCTTTTGGAGGTAGATTTCGCAGTTTTATTCATTTCTATGGCTTTTCTGTCCTCAGTGTTTCTTCTCCTTAAGAATTTTAGTAATTTTACTTTTCTATAATCTATTTTTGAGATTTTAAATTTACATTCATGTTGAAAATATATTCATAGTTTATTAATATTAAATTTTCTCTGTATTTATTTTTCATACTCTTTCCTATTTTGTGGTTGCTCTCCTACTCTTAATTATATGTGTCTGAAATTTTATTTTTTTCCCCTAAAAACTGATAGTGGAACATAAATTTTACAATATTTTATATTTAACAATCAGTCTGTTCTGCTCTTTTTCTCCCCACTAATTTTTTTTCTTTATTCTCATTGACAGGGTTTAATGCTTATTCTTCAACCTCATTTGAGGATTTGTTAAATTTTCTCATATTGTCTTTAGTAATAGAATAATTTTTAAGTTATGTATGTATGTATTTATTCATTTATTTTTTATGTGGGTAGCTCCCTGGCTGGGAATCGAACCCAGGCCGCAGCACTGACAGCGCCAATGCCGAAGCCTTAGCCACTACACCACCAGGGAACTCCCCTGTATTTATTTCTTAATGTAACTTTGTTGGCATCCCAAAAGATCTGGCTTTCTTAGACATAGTTTATAAATAGTAAGAGATATTATTTTAAATTTTCTACTTGACCCAATAATTATAGAGGAACATTTTAAAATTATATATGAAGATCTTTTTTCCTTTATTTTTTTTTATTCTCCTCCTCATTTTTTCAGCTTTTGCTTGCTGTTTAGTTACAACTTCTTTGTTCTAGTTCAGATGTGGGAACATATGTTGTGTCCTACAAAAATATGCTTCTCAGTCCATGATGTAAGTAGTTGAACTATAGTTAGACTTTAGTGTATGCACTTCTTTTTTATCCTTCCTTTTTCACAGTGGTGGTGTTGATTGTTAGTTGAGTTGCTTCTGATTTTCCTGTCTGTTCAATGATAATTTAATTGGAAAAATGAAGGTCAGCCTCTGTCAGCCTTCTATCACATTGTTATATCATATCTAAGCAGAAGATAGAAAAAAACAATATAACTTCCTCAGTAAGTTCTGGTCCATTATCATATGGGGCATACATGATACCAGAGATTTGCATATGCATAAAACATTACATTTTAATTCTGCTCTTTCTTTCTTCCATTATGTCATTATATTGATCTTGTTTGGTCTTTCTCTTTTTTGTCCCTATCTTATTTTTTATTTGCTACTTCCAATCTGCTATGAGTAGAGATTTGGGCCAAATATTAAACAAGATGCAAATATAATACAAAGCAATTTTAAATGTCACATATATTATCTGTTTATCTCAATAGTAATGCGAAGTAGAAATTCTTGCTCCAAGTGACATAACGTAAAATGAAAGTCAAAGTACCTTTTCCAAGATTATAGATAGGAAGAAGCAGAATGGGAAATTCAGCAGAGATAGCTTTTCCTCAAAAGATGACATGCTGTTTATTTCCCAAAAGTTATTCTGAGAAAATCTAAGGAGTAAAATGCTAGGTTTTAATATAGGCATTTAAAAATAACTCTATTTAATGGCTTCTTTCTTCTGTATACTTCCAGGTAAGAACACTTGGAGAGTTGAATCTACCAGATGTTTGACCTTTGAAATAAATGGCTTGGTTGAAATTTCTTTTTCTGTACTTAGGGAAAGAATGACTGGGATTTCATAATAGGTGAGAGCAAATACTGTCATTTCCATTTTATAAACATGTAAAATCCCACTTCTGTGCAATTTTCATCAAAGTAGTAAGTATGGTCTTGAATTTCTGATTTATAATGCCAGTTAGTTTTTTTCCTTAGGGAACTTACCATAAATGACTAACTGATAAAATAACCTGTTGTAAAACAGTCCATTATAACTATCTGAAACAGGAACTGCCCACCCTTGCAGCTAGAGTCAGGTGGCCCTAATGATATAATCCTTCCCAGTAGGTTTGGGGCGTCTTTGGATCATTTTTCTCTATATCTTCTATAATGTTCTGTATATTTGTGTTTTCAGATCTGCCTCTGACTATACCAAGGCCTCCAAGATCATTTCAAATGAGAAAAAAAAAAGTGTTACTTAAAGAAACATCATGCTTTCAGGGGTTTATTTTATTTCACTGTGAAATAATTCTGCTTTTGACCAGCTTTGTTTGATTTATCAGGTAAGTCGATAACTTTAACAAACATATGCTGGGAACAAAATTTTCCAATAATACAGTACTGTGTGGAATTATAAAATTCAGTGAAATTTGATAGAGGAGATCCTGTCACTGTATTCTGGATAAAAGAACTATATAAACCTCAAGGCTGTCTTTCTTTGGGTGTATATTTTAATTACTAGATAAATCTTTATACGTGAAGAACTCCAGCATGTCATTTTGTAAACAACTGTAGTAATGTACAATATACAAACTGCAAAATCCACCAATTAAAATTCACATAACCATCACCAAAACCATTATATGGCAAATTTTCATCATTCAAGAAGTGTGTTTCTGCAATCTTCCCCACCCCACACTCCTGACCTTTTATCTGCTTTCTATCACTATAGTTTTACTTTCTAGAATTTTATATCAACAGAATCACATAGCATTGTCTTATGTGTTTGGGCAACCATAATAGAATATCACAGACTGAGTGACGTATAAAGAACAGAAATTTATTTCTCACCGTTTTGGAGGCCGAAAGTCTAAGATCAAGGTGCCAGGATGGTTAGGTTCCGGTGAGAGCATGCTTCCAGGCCCAGACTACTGTTTCACATTGTATCTTCACGTAGAGGAGACAAGGTGAGAGAGTGCTCTAGGATTCCTTTGTATAAGAGCATTAATCCCATTTATGAGGACTCTACCTCCTAAAGTCTTCACCTCCCAGTACCATCGTATTAAGGGTTAGAATTTCAACATACGAATTTTGCGAGAACACAAACATTCGGTTCATTACAAGCTTGTAGTAATTTGTATCGGGTTTCACTCAGCAAAATGTTTTAGAAGTTCATCCGTATTGTGGCATGTTTTTGTAATTCTTTGTATTGTTCACTAGTATTTTATTGTTTAAATTTATCAATTCACAAGTGAATAGGTATTTTGTTTGGTCCCAGTCTGGGGCTATCATGAGTAAAGCTGTTATGAACATTCATATGCAATTCTTTTTACAGCCATATGTTTCTTTCTCTTGAGAAATATCCAAGAATGAAATGGCTCAATCACACATGGTAGATAGATATTTATCTCTATAAAAAAAGCTGCCAAATATTTTTCAAAAGGTATGTACAATTTTGCATTCCCAGTCACACCAATGTGTTTGATTTGTTCCACAACCTTGTCAACAATTAGTACTGTCATTAGTTTTAACTTTAACCATTCCATTGGCTTTATGGTGGCATCTCATTGAAATTTTAATTTGCATCCCCTAATGCCTGATGATGTTGACCATCTTTTCATGTGCTTACTTGTAATCTATGTATCTTATTTTGTAAAGTGTGTTCAAATTTCTGCCCAGTTTAAAAATTAACTTGATTGTCTTCTTATTATTGACATGTAAGATTTCTTTGTGTGTTCTGAATAGAAGTCCAATAGCAGTTACATGCTGTGTAAATATTTTCTCCCAATATATGGCATCCTTTTCATTCTCTTAATAGTGTATTTTGAAGATCATCTAAACAGAATTGATGAAATCTAACTTGTCAATTTTTTTATAGTTCATAGTTGAGAAATCTCTATTTAAACTTACGACAGAAAGATGTTCTACTCTATTTTGCTCTAAAATATAAATTTTACCCTTATATTTAGGAGTATTCTACACTAACATTAATATTTATGTATTATTTGAGGTAAGGTTCAAAATTCATATTGTCTTTTTTTGGCATGAGTTCCAATTGTCTCACTATTAAAAATAGTGTATTCCTTAGACTTTTATCATTGCATTACCTCAGACTTGAAATTTTCCTTGTGGGAAGGCTTTTAGATAAGATTTAAATTTTTTATACATACAGTTTTCTCTCACTACTATTTCTTCTTTAGACCTTCTAATTTGTGTCTTTCACATAAGTTTTCAAATTTATAGTGAGAAAAGATGTTTATAATGTTCCCTTATTATTATTAGTTTTTCAATGTCAGAAGTATAGTCAGTACTCCCTATTCTTTCCATGGACAGCTAATTTTCCAGGGGGGTTTGTATATTAGTTTTTAAATTTTATTTTTAGTCTTCCTATTTTGTTTATTTATTTATATTTATGATGGCAGAACAAGTTCCTTAGTGGGTAAACCTTTATTGACAGGAGTGTTAGTACTGCTTTTAATTTGTTAACTCATAACTATAGTTCATTTATTATTCAAGGCAATGTTTCTCAAAGTATAAGTTATAGAGCACCTGAATAAGATTAAACTGATTGATAATGTATATTTCTGGGATGCACACTTAACCTACTGAATCAGAATAACTGGGAGAATTTTCTAATTATAGGAAAACAAAAAGTCCCTTTTAAATTAGAGTGATTCACCCAAAGGAAAAATTTGTACTTATATATTGAATTATTCTGGCTCAGTCCACTAATCCTCACTATGGTTAACTCAATAGATTTTAAATGCTAGTACATTAAGGGTCCATTCTGTCTGGTTCAGCCTTCTTATTGATTTTATAGATTTTTGTGGATTGTGGCTGGAACATGTAGGCCTTTATTTAATATTTGTTGAATGAATGAATTAATAGGAACACATATATTTTTTAAAAAATGTTGAGTTGTGGAGATAGGCATACAACCTAAGAGCTAACAACTTCATCGGGTATAAATGATCTCTAGTTCATAAACCCTTAATTATTATATAGTTTCAAAATTTCCCTAAAAATTAGAATTTGCTTCCTAAAGAATCAGAAAGTTGTTACAAACATCTGATTATCTCTTTTGAAAGAAACTATAAAAAATATGATTACACTTGCTCGTTATGCATGCACATGCACACTCTCATCCCTGCATAAAATATTTGGCAATACAAAGCAATGTTAAAATAAAGGTGAAATTACTTTCAGAGACCACACATTGCAACATAATTTTGATTTTACATTTTAAAGTAGACTACATTAAAACATATGAGATAGCATATAAATAGCTCAGTTATGAAAAGGACATTAATGTACTTCCTGATTTATAACGTTGAGGAACATAATAGGATACACAGGATAGAGTACATGCAGAGATGGGTACAAAGTGTAGTTGAATAGAAGCCTTTCTTACGTCAATCTGCCACCTCCCTCAATAACTTTTCTCCTGGCTAATCTTCAGTAGGAAGGGAGTTGGCCTTAAATCTCAGTTCCCTGCAAGGGGAGGAATTACTGCCAGTGGCATCTCCTCTTGTCCTGAAATACAGTTGTTTGATACACTTTGACAGGCATTTATCCATTTTTCAAAATATTGAAAAGGGTTCAATCTCAGCTAAAGCAGAATTTGCCTAATTGCTTTGCTAGCTGCCTGTGGGATTTTAGCAACAATGTGGGACTAAGCAACATCAAGGTGTCCTAACAAGTAACGGCTTAGTGACCTGCTGACAAATGACCTTTCAACACTCTACTGTCAAATACCTAAATAGGAACTTTTCCCCTCAGCATAAAAAAGTTAGGATGATTAGGAGTGCGAAACTTCATGAAAATCTCTAATGGGGTTTTGAGTTTTCAACAAAATAAATTATCACTTAGTTAACTATCACCTCCTCTTATACTCCATCTCTACCACTTTCATTGTAATTTTTCTAAAACCATAATACTTAAGGCAACACCTATAAAGCTTTTCCTCTTGAGATTCAATGCATATGAAATAACTTGTCATTTCATAGCTACGAGGTGAAGGTAGCAGAAATAAGCAGATGGATCTTTTTAAAAGCAAAGATATGTATTTAAATTGAT
Organism: Lyroderma lyra; assembly: GCA_004026885.1. NCBI lineage: Eukaryota > Metazoa > Chordata > Mammalia > Chiroptera > Megadermatidae > Lyroderma > Lyroderma lyra. Next base: position 187,678 of record PVJL010000301.1, read on the forward strand.
TGAAAGTTATTCCCTAAAAAGCAAAGACAATAAACTTCATTGTTTTAATCATGATAAGATAGATTACTAATACACAAGTCCCTTCAGTCAAACATACAAATAGGACTACAATAACCACACCTACACACACACAAAAATCACAATTTTACTACTTCATTCTAGTTGTAGGAAAAGGCAGGTTGAGTTAAGAAAGTTAGAATTACATAATAGTCTCATAAAATTAGATTTATTAACTCAGTTCCATAACAAGAATGCGAAGTAGCTTAGCGATTTGTTATAATAGACCCTTTTAGACTCCGTGGAATAGGTGTTTGTTGTTTTCAAATGGTTATTTCTAAGACTATGTATCCTATTATGTAGGGTAATATTTTTATACTTTTACAAATACTATTAATTTGTTTAATGTATCTTCTCTCTAATAAACATGTTCTGATAGTGTGAAGGGCTCTTACTGCAAATGAGTTCTCTTGACTACTTCCACAGTTACCACATATCTTTTTAAAAAAACTTTCTGCTGTTTTTTGTTAAAATGTGATTTATTTTCTCCAAGAAATGGGTAGGATTGGTAGAAGATAGAAGAGTGATACCCAGCAAAAGAGTTAGAAAAACAAAAGGAAGGGAAAAGAAGTACTATTAACTTCATAGGTAATGTAGGTAAGTAGATACAGTGACTTGAACATAGAAAATACTCAACCACTGATTAAATACATAAATACTTAAAGGACAATGCACACATGAAATTGTGTTTATTTTAAATGTATAATAAAGTTTATTACTTACCTTCTTGATTCTGCATTTATCAAGAGTAAATGAAGGTCCATATATAAAATTTATAACCAACTGTCATTCTTGCTTGTGTGTGTGTGTGTCCATCCATACATATACATACATATACATATATACACATATATTCATATGTGCATATTACACACATATATATCATCCATCTACACACAATATATATATGTGTGTATATATACAACACATATTATAGTACACTACTATTGGTTTAGTTAACCTCTCAACATGAGAAGGAAAAAGTGTATTTTAATGCAAAGTATTATAGATTTGGAGTTTTGGTTTAGATTAGTCTCTAGTATTAAGTGATCATGCTGAAATAAATGCTCAATCTTATTTTTCTAATCACAGACATGTATAAAACAATATTCAACCACCCATGGGTCTTTCTGCTTCTTAATCACCTGTCATATTTTCTAAGCATCCTTCTGTTAATTTACAATAAATAATGATATCAATAAGATTGAAATATTTACCCTTAAATTTTAGGACATACTTCTCATTTAATTATCTCAGAGGCCAGTTGATTTCACTAAAAATGACAAGAGTCCTCATTAATTGGATCAGGACAGCCCAATCAGGAAAAGTGTGTGAGCAGAAATTATTTCTAAAATATAAAAATCTAAACTAAACATCCAGTTACAAGACTTTTTTTCCTTTGCTATTTTTTTTGTTTTCATCTTTACATATAGACCTTGTGAAGGCTAGAAGTTGTCAGGTGCATGTGAGGGGGGTTGCTTCATCACAGTGACATGCCTCTGGCAGCAACTTGACTCCAGCCATACGACAACAGGTTCAGAGATGGGGGCACAGACCTGATCTGATGTGCAGAAGCCCTGGGGATGGACGCACCAGGCAGTTCTGGCCCCATAGTCCAGAGGAACTTCTGCAGCAAGGTGGTGCAAAGACAGCATTCTTTGTGTATTTTCTGAATCCAGAAAATATTTTGATCATACCTTGTATGTGCATTGAGAAAGGCAGCCCATTATAAAGTACTGTGATCCATTAATTATTAAAAGTAATTATTAAATGGTACCTATGTAAACTAAATTAGGATAACATTTAAAATTTAAATGCTTACCTGGTGACATTACTTTACACATAAGATAGCTTATTTGTTGACAAACTTCATTTGCAAATGATACTGAAAAAGAACACTCTATTTTGCTCTGACATTTCAAAAGAGGGATATACTTTCTAGTTGCAAACAGTTCTCATTGTATCTTGTCAACTTAACAGGATGTGTGTGTGTGTGTGTGTGTGTGTGTGTGTGTGTGTGTGTTTGTATGTGAATATATATCATATTAATGGATATATAAAATGTCAAATGCATTAAATCAAGATGTGACAAAAAGAATCAAAAATCATAATGACTGAGTTTTAAACAATTTTCCTGTACAAGAGAAGATAGTTTAGGTATGCTAGAGTGTTAGGTATGCTAGCATGTTTAACTCCAAAAATTGGTCTTTTTTTTTTCTTTCACATGATACATGTCCATTGCTGTGTTTAGCAATTGTTTCTCACACTACATCTTCAACATATGATTAGAATCTGCTCTAAGTTTAGTCCAAGCCACCATCATTTCTTGCCTGAGTGGCAAGAACCTTATAATGATCTCCCTGCTTATCATCCCACCTACAGTCTTTTGTTTTTTTGTTTGTTTTGGGGTTTTTTTTTTTTTTTGAATTACTATGGAGCAAGTTGTAAGGGAAGAGAAAGTGCTGGATAGACTGTATGAATGAGAATCTTGGACCTGACCTCTAACTATTTTTGTCAGTTTTTTTAATCTTTAAAATGATGACAATAATACCTATCATAGAGTCATTGTGAGGGTTATTGATATATGCACATGTGAAGCACTCGGATAGCACCTAGTACAAGAAACACTCAATGTTAGTAATTATTCTTACTGGTGTATTAGTTAGGGTTCTCCCATGAAAGAGACCAATAGGATACATAGACATAGATTAGAAAGAAATTTATAATAAGGAATTGCTTCACATGGAGCCCGAAAAGTCCTAAGATCTGCAATCAGCAATCTGGAGATTCAGCTAATAGTATAATTCCAGCTCAAGTTCAAAGGCCTGAGAACGAGGAGGAGTTGATGGTTTAAGATTCAGTCCAAGTTCAAAGGCCTGAGAACTCGGAGAGCTAATGGCATAAATTTCAGGCTGAAGACCTAATAAGTGTCGATTTTTCAGTTCCAGTCCTAAGACAGGGAAAGACTGATGTGTCAGCTCAGTTCTCTCTTACTCAGCCTTTCCTTCTGTTCAGGTTTTCAATTGATTGGATAATGGCCACCCACCTTAGGGAGAGCAATCTGCTGTACTCAGACCATCAACTGAAACGTTAGTCTCATCCAAAGACACCCCACAGACACATCCAGACCAATGTTTGACTGAAAGCTGGGCACCTTGTGGTTTATTTAAATCGACACATAAAATGAATCAACACAATTACTATTATTATTAATCCATTTCTTAGCCAGAATAAATTTTAAAAATGTGAATCAGATCAGCTCACTTTACTTCCTTGATCCGAGTGGTCCGAAAATCTCCCATAACATTCTGACACGCACACCTCCGACTGTCATCTACACTGCTGTCACGGGCTCCTTCAGTCCGATCCTTTTTATTTGGCTGTCTCAGGTTTATCAGCCACTTCTGCGAGGCCACTCCTTCAACCCCATTGGGCCCTAAACTCAGAGAAATCAGACCAAGCTTTCTGAATTGCCACTTTAAACCACTTCTCTCTATTCTGGAGGAAAGAAAAATAGCATGCCCATGGGACCATGGCACCTCCATGTTTTTCCAAATAAACTCTTTAGTAGATCCTTTTGTAAGGCTTCAACCCCTAAATTAAATTCTTGGCCTTTTTTTTCACATAGCTAGGAGACAGATAACGTGCTGAGTTCTTGTACACTTGGATGTTGTCTTTGCCAGTTCAGTAGATGGTTGAGCACTTTACTATAGAAAAAGGGGTCAGTTTTTAACTACTATCTTGGGGACTCAACCAAAACTGATAAAGAATGGGTCTCATTTTTATATTTGGTTATATTAAACATTGGTATATTGTTTCCAAAATGAATATTTTCACTGCCACCAACAGTGTTTGAGAATGTCCATGTTTAATAGCATTATATACTTTTATTTATAAACTCTATACTTGATTAGTAGCTAAAAAACTAATAATAAAATATCTGATTTCTTTTACTATTTATATGAGGTTCGATGATTAATTTTGCAAACTCATCCTAGAAAAAGTGCTACATACCTCACTGCTGAGGTCACTACGGTCACCTTCCAAGTACTCCCCTTGGGAAGCTGTGCACCGACACCAGCGCCTAGTTCAACCCTTCAGAGCAATTTGGGAACTCTTTTTCTGGAATGGCCATCAGAGCTGTTGTCATGAGTTGCTTATCAAGTTGTTCGTACAGTGCTGCCAAAGTAAGCACGTGGTGGCAAGTTTGCAAACTTAATTGTCAGGTTTTGGGTGTGATGAAATTAATTGTCAGACCTCCTGTGTGCATGTGATCTCTTTGTTTAATGTACTTGTAAGTACAGCATTTGCATATTTATATATAATAAAAAAGTATAAAACTGATGAGCTTAGGCTATTTTTCATTTCTCTTATCACGAGATAATTTATATTTTTTTTCTTTGGTTGAAGAACCGTATGTTTATGTGACTTACTCTAGTCTTGGTGTTCCTGTGTGTTTCATGAAATACATGCATTTCCTTTGAAAAGCTTCCTGAAATTTATTTTTAATATTCTTTTTTAACTGATTTTTTTAATCTTCAAAAATTGAGTGTGTGTGTGTGCACATGTGTGTTCACACTTGCACACACAAAGCTATCTTTTATTTGGATTATTTCCCATTATCTCTAGTGTCAGATAATGTGCCATTCCACCATTTGATATTTTTTATTTCTCTTTTATAATTTCTATGCATAGCATAGCTCTTAAATCAATTTATATTTATTTGACAACAGTGACATGCGGATCTTAAATAGACAAGCAGGTTTTCCATCATTTATTGAATCATCCTTTCGTTTCACACTTGTTAAGTTTTTAATAATACATATGATTTTCATTTTCATTTACTTTCCTGTAAATGAAATTGTTTCTAGACCGTTTATTTGGTTCCACAGATTCAGTTGTTCATTTTTTAATGGTTATCAGTATTTAAAAATAACAACTGCCTCAAAATTTTTGAAATACCTTTGCCATTGCCTTTTGGAACTATAGAAAATTTAAAAATTAAAGGATTGTGAGTGTGTATGTGAAGAAATGGAACTGAAGTGATGTGAAATGTGAAGAAGTAGAATTAGTAGTGTCGATATATGGACTTGCCATGATACTATGTTTCACACACCGGTTAGGTCTTCGGAGAGTATTTTTCTTTAACTGATTAAAACTCCCAGCAGAGAAATTTGTTCTGTACATTGTCAATTATTTGTGAACCTCTGAATGGAAAATCAGTAAATGAATGCACTGGGAGATACTCTTTATTCAATTTGTGTTCTCCCCCCACTCTCACTCCAGTTAAAGCACTTGCAGAGTTAGCTAAATACCGACAGGATCCTCTATGGCCGAAAGCTAAAATTAAAGCCATGCTCCCTGTCAATATCCCTGGAATAATTTGCAGAATTATTTACTGCATCCTTTTAAGAGGGACTTGGAAAGTGGATTTAGCAGCTATTTCTGACTTTGAAGTATAAAATGGCAGACTTACTTTCCTATTGCTTTTGTATCTTGATAGCTGAGTTATGACTAAACTCAGACTCCTACAGAACAGTAAGAACAATGAAAATGGAGAACAGGAAATGTAGAGGAAATGAGCAAATTGTTTAATTTGGATTTGGTGTACAATTTGTTTTGAAAAATAATAATTTCTTCCTTTAAGTGAAAACTTAAAGATAGTCTGATTTTAGTGTTGGTACAAGAAATATTGCCTTGGTCTCAACTTCTCTATTAATAAAACATGTGTACAATTCAAACTTTGGGCAATTTAAACACATTTTCATTGAACCATCACTAATCATTTTGGCATCTTAGGAATACTGGATTTTAAAACTGATGATAAAATGAAAAGTATTAGTTTTAACTGCCAGATATTTGAGCCAATAGCTCTTGAATACTGGACTCTGTTCCAAGGCCCAAAGTCTTTGGTAATTAGTGGGAGGAGAGCAGTTGTGAGTTTTCTTTCTCCATCACCCTTTTTCTCTTGATTCCTTTGTTTAAAGGATTTGGAAGTGTTGAAGTGGTCTTCTTAAATCCTCTGCAAGATAAGCATAGCTTTGATGTATGACTGCATCAGAGTACTGCTGAAAGAAGCAATGCATATAGATACTAGTGAAGCCGAAGGCCCATCTTATATTTATTCCACCCTAAAGCAAAAGATGAACCAGGGCAAAAGAGTGTAGTTGCTAGCATGTCGATGAGAGTGATGCCAAGAGGAAGCCGTAAATGCAGGTAGGTGTGTGCTTGTGAATTGGAGAGGAGGAGGGAGGGGAAGGTGTTCTAAAAGAACATAGGAAGAAGGAGACATTTTGGATGTTTATGAGCAGGGGACTTGGCATAACCTAAGGGCAGCTAAGTGGGAAAAATAAGAAAAATTTGTACCATACACAGGTTCCCACAGTATTCCTAATCATCTCTTTAGCAAGATGGGGTCCTTACTGGTTTGGGACTAAGCTTGTATGCCTTACTTACCTCTACAGACATTAAAGTCAAAGCTAGATTTAGTACGTGTCCTACTTCCTTAGGGGTTAGCCTGAACACAGAGGCATCAGTAGGTTTGGCTTTGAGAAACTATTAATACTGTTTATGATAGTAACTGAGAAATTGAATTTAAACACTTGACACTTCAAAGGAAGAGTTAAGCTAAATTGAATATTTGTCAATAAATGTAAATAATATTGACTGACAAAAGTTTTCCCAATTTAATGTGCAGCCGATGGACTAGAGGCAAAGTCTCTGTACCAGAGAAAAAGATTACACATGGAGAGGTAGTTGCAAGCATAAGAAGTGTCTTCCCAAATAAGGATGAAATACTAGCATGATGACAGACAATGTAAAGAAGCCATACAATAGCTTTGGTCAAAGAGACTATGATGGACTTTTTCCAGGGAATTTTAAAAGAAATAGCTCACATTCTCAAATTGTGCTTAGTAGATAAATTGCAGGAAATAAATCTTTGCCCGCAATTATATTTTTGGCCTGTGAAATTACTGTGCCATCACACTTTAACAGTTATCAGGGTACTGTGTGTGTGCTTTCCTAAAATTTTTGTTTCGTTTTTAATAAAAATAATGCAGATTTGGTATATTTTCTCTATCACTCAAAGAACCATCAGGGACAATGTAAGCCTCAGAGATACCTGCCTTGACATTTTTTTTTTCAACAAACAAATAATTTTCTAATTTGCAAACTAGGCCCTCTCTGTTCCATGAAAAATATTATTTCTTAGATTTATATAATGAAGCATCATGATCGTTGTCTGATAAGCTGCAGCTTCACCATAGTCATTGGATTCTTTTAATATGCTTATAGAGAGGTTTTAGTTCAAATATTACTAGTAATCCTGCTGTCCGTGTACTATGAAAGATAAAGGCTGTTTTCAAAATCACACAGCAAACCAACATTTGATACTGATACAGAACATATTTTAATTCCTATCTCTATTTTAAAACTGTAATGTGTAAAATTACTATGAAATTGAAAATATTCCAAACAAATAGAAAACATAATAAAATTTTTTTCACTGCTCATGTTCTTAATACAGATTTAAAATCAGCACCAATTATGTTTTCAAAATAGAACTTAGTTGTTAAAAATATATTAAAGACACATTAAATAGCTTTGCTAATGGTTCTATTGTATAATCCATGTGGCAGAAAAACAATGGAATTCACAAATACTGCTTTATCCTACATTTCTCAAATTCCCTTGTAGTTCGGCTGGGGCCATGCCACCAGTTCCTGGGTTCTAGGTATAGCGTGATGCGTCACTTCTAGTTCAAAGTACTTCAAGGCGTGCGGGAGCGCTCCCCACTCTCTCTTCCTCTGCACTGGTCAGGTGCTCCAGACTGTATGGTAGGAAGCTAAAGCTGTGTAGATCCCTGCACAGACCCCTTGGAAGAGAGGGACTCTGCACAGCCACGAGGCCCATGTGACTTGAAACAACAGAGGCCCTTACACATTAGAACTTTCACAGGTTCTTTTGTATATTAATATTTACATTATACACAGAAAGTCTCTATAAAAATATATCCAAGAATAGGTAATTGGTAGAGGAGACTTGGGATTTAAGTGTACTGCTCCAGAGGGTTGAGGGACCATTTCTATTAAGTATCTATTGAGTCAGACAGTACGCTAGGCCTTTACTTATGTTTGCCACTTAAAATATAAAACTAATCCATGAGGTAGGTATTATTCTGGTTATTATTATTACTACTAATCCTATTTTTCAGACAGGGAAACTGAGACTCAGAGCAGATAAATAATTCTCCAAAGTCACCCATTATTAGTTAGGACAGCCAAGATTGAAGCTCAGTTATTAGAATATGCTAAAAGCTAAACATGCTGACTTTAGACTTTGGACTATTTCTTACTTAGATCAGTATAAATAAAATCTTTCCAATAGAAAATGATTTTGTTACTCAGCAAGTAAGAGCTTCTCCTGTTCTTGTTTTATTTAGAGCAATTTATAGCTCCTCATGTTTATGGAAATAATATTTGAAAATTCATTTTTAGAGGAATCAAAGAGAAGACATTTTATTAAAATATTTAGTAAAATGACTGGAGTTTTAAAAATCTGTCTGAAAGTGATCCAGAAAAATGACTGAAACAAACTTATCTTTATTAAAATGCAATTTTTAAGCTAAGATGTTAAATGGTAGTAAAGTATTCTCATTTGTAGCACAAAAAAATTTAACAGCATTTTCTTTTTCCTTTCAAAAGCGTTACAGAATTTATGTTGTAACTTCTAATATATTCCAAGTTATGCATCAACTTGGCATCTTAGTCCTGGTGAAATTTGGTTAAATTATGTAAAAAATGCAATTTGATCCCAAGCGAAGACTTACTTCTTTAGTGTTGATTTTCCTCTTGATTTCTTTAAAAAGAGATTTTGCTTTTTCAAATCAGAATATTTTGGATTGTTCATTTATTCATAAGGAACTTCCAGAATCATATGAAAATATTTATAGATTTCTACAACTTTAAATAAAATTTAAAGAAATTAATGCTATATTCTCTCAATATATATTAAGTAGATGATTTTAATTCTGAAAATGATCTAAAGAAAAAATTTTTGTCTGTATATTATAAAATTATATAGCAATAGCATTATATAAGTATACTACATTAAATTTACATTGTAAGACATCATTCACCATAACATAAACTAGATAGTAAGGTTACTAAAGCAATTTTGCATATTAGGAAGAAGGTTTCATTCAATGGTTTGGTTTTATTATTCACTGCATTTTCAATAAGACTTAACTACATAAAAATAACCCCCCAAAATATACATACCAATAGATCTCAAGTTCACAACCAAGGATGAGGCCATAATTCTATGTGGAACCTCCTTGTTTAGGGGGACAATTTAAAGTTCTCTAAATGAGGCAACCTAATCTGTTTTATATACCCTAGTTCAGTACAACAGAACAGAGAAAGGGTAAGTTTTCTCCTGTCACTTTTAAGACTAACATCATCTCATGAAAAACATTCAGTTATTTTAATGATCTTCATGACATTACCCCCATTAGGTTTTTTTCTACCACAGCCAGTGTGTCACTTTTAGTTATAAACAGCTGTGAATGCCTTTGGGGCCAACTTTTATGAGAATTATTTTGCCTGGATTCTTAGAAAGCTCCATATGGCTCTTTTGATGTGCTATTTTAATCCTAACAGAGGGATTTACAATTATTGGGAAAATATACTAGCATATTTAAGCTAAATAACTACACTGTATGGTTAGTTAGTTTAGTTGGGTCTTGACCCCCACCACTTCCATATTCATTCCTGTGTCCTTCAGTGGGTAAGCTGGCGGGAGGGGGGGAAGGGGAGGAAGAGAGAGGGAGAGGGAGAAGGAGGGAGGGTGGGGAGAGGGAGAGGTGTTTTGAAGGAATTCTGCTATTCATACATTTCCTTCAAGTTGAACTGAAGGTCATTACTTTAAATTCGTAATTGCCCCTTGGTGTCTCAAACTCCACCAAGCTTAATTGTCTGCTTTAATTTGCTTGGCTGGTCTTCATTCTAAAAATACCTTCTGCTCCTCTTCCTTTTCCTTTCCTGATAGGGACAGACAAGGTCTGGTTTTATTCCATACTACGTAAGACTGTTAAAAGGAACCAGTGAGCATTCTATTAGTGAACAGAGTTATGATAATACCTTATTGCACTTCGTTAAAGAGTGTGGGTGCATGGCACGTACAAGGTGGGTAGAAATGTTTTAATGACGCAATTACTGAAGTTTACCTCTCTGGCTGGTGTAAAAACTGGGCCTTCAGGAGGTAAACATCCTTTCCACAGGAGGTAAAAGGTAACTTTTTGAATGCCAACTTTTTTCTTACTGAACAACTACGTGTTTGCTGACTTGGTCTAAATCTGCCTTTGACACTCTTAAAGGTTTTCACAGACACTATCATATGCTGATGTGTCTCTGTAACAGTTTTCCATTAGTGAAGTTCACATGGACAAGGAAGAAGAGCACAGAAGACAAGGCCATGAACTTGATATCTGCTGTCATCAAAAATAGGCCGTTTGAGTTTTAAACCCAGAAAAATTGGGCTTTTGCTAATAATGGAAAGAAGGTCCTGAACCAAATAAACCCCATGTGTGGAAGAGAATGGGGAAAGGAAATCAAAGGCATCTTCTAGTTTACTCTGGATTTAACAGTAGTTTATGGATTTGCTTTATTTTTTAAATTCCATATCAGTTAAATATATAACATTTTGTATTGTTTTTTCAAAATTCAGTATCATTAAACATTTGCTATTCCTTTCTTTTCAATACACTAAAAATAAATAATAAATAAAGGTATGGTTTTCTTATCTTAAAGATGGAGTTATTTGAAAAGACTTCAGTAAGTTCAGACCTGAAAGACATATGATACAATGACAGTGCTTCCCTTGGGTGTTTATTTGTTTCTGGTCTTGCTTTATTTTGTTTTTTTATACTTGTCCATTTCTCCTTTGTCCAATACGCACATCAATGCTTGCTGGGAGCACAGCTGGTCAAGTAGCGGTATGCTTAAGGGCTCCTGTAGGTGGCGCTGCAATCCTGTGAGAATGATGATAGAGCCACCAACAGCCTCCATTATGGTTCACTTAGAGGCTGATGGGGGAATTCCTTCAGAAAATGGAAACGCTAATAAAAAATTAGTTAAATCCAAGCAACAGTGACTTGTTCAATATAATTAAAAGAGAAAAAATTATCTTTAACACCCCCACAAATAATATAAGCGTGTTCAACATCACAGCAAGTTTCTCTCAACCCCTAATACTATCTACCAATTTATCCTTCCTAAAGCTCTGGGCAACCTCAATTTACACACATTAAAAAATGACAGTAAAATTAAAAAGACTGCACTGGCTTCCTCCAGTGAGTTTTCTAAAGCATGGAAATACATTATTTGACAACAATATTATTTTAAAAAATTAAGCCTTTCTAGGAAAACGAGTGGCTAAAAAGGGCCCTGTAATGAAATTACTGTATTTGTCAAATAACAGAAATAGTTTACTATGTTAACTGTTTAAGATTTTCAATTATTTATTTAATTGGCACTGATGGAATGCAACAGAGAAAGAAAGATTATACTAGTTGAATAAAAGCCTTAGGCTCATGATTTGTAAGGAGAGGAAGTAGTGGAAAGTATTCTTTAACTTCTTCATAGGCCTGATACAGAAGGAAATGGGAACTTGCACTTTGCAGTTATCAGCAGGGTTTCTCAGTCTTGGTGTTCCTAACATTTGTGGATGGACTGTTCTCTACCTCATAGTACGCTTAGCAACATGCGTGACTTCTACCCACCACATAATAGTAATATTTCTCCAATCCCACCCCTAGTGTGTGACAACGAAAAAATGCTTCCAGACATTACCAAAGATCTCCTGAAAGACAAAATCAGCTCAGTTGAGAGCCACTGGTGTATCGTCATGTATTTTTTTTACATAAAAAGAAGGAAATAATTTTGAGGTACATTTTGGTGACAAGCTATTTATTAAATTTATAGGCAAGTTTTTTTTTCTAAACAAACAATATCCCAGAGAACCTAGAAACACTGTATCTTTGTCTTCATAGACATGATGATTATCTCTACCATGTGAATATACCCAAACATGCACATATCGCCATGTTGTAGCCACCAAATTTAAATGAACAATGTTTCTCTGTTTGAAACCAGAACATGTTATTCTTTAAGAGCTTATGAGATGGTGATAGAAAGAGAACTGACTCTGCGTGGTGAATACATAATGCAACACATAGACGATGTATAGTAGAATTGTATATCTGAAACCTATGTAATTTTTGCTAAGCAATGTCATCCCAATAAACTTAATAAAAAAAGAGCTTATCGGACAATTAAATGGTTAATAACGTTCCCACTGTATTAAAAATATCTACAATTAAACATATAATGCTCTCCTAAAAGATTATTGTAACAAAGCCCCCAAATAATAGTGATTAACAAATTGTGGAGACTCTTTAATTTAGTTATTTTTTTTTTAGAATAACACTGGCATCACTTACCCTATTATTCTATCTGAAAATGATAGATATTTTAAAGAACTAATGACACAAATTCACATCAGACAGCTAGGACATTTTTGTATACAATGATACAATGTTATAGCTGGAAGAGATATTAGAAATAATGTTATGTTTTGTGACTTTAATGGTATAGAAATTGAGGCTTCTGAAGTTAAGTTTTGTGTGCAAGATAATAGAGTGAGGGAAAGTATCAGGACTAAACCCCAGGTCTCCTGATTGCCTTTGCTGTGGCCTTTCACCACCACGTGCTAATGGTGGAAGGATGGACTCTCAGCGCCAGTTCTACATCTAATCTATTTCTGTATTTTGAAATGGATACATAAATTCAAAGAAAACAGCTTGCATGTGTATATTGTCCATATACTATTTAAAAGATTAAGTCCCTGTTTGCTATTACAGGACCATCAGACTTTCTACATAAGCAAAACTAACAGTAATTCTTGATTATCTGTTTAATGAAATATCACTTAATTTTTTAAAGCTGTCTGGTGCACTTGTATGCTCTATTATTACTAAATTTTGCATTAAATGAATGCCTGGTGTTGATTTTCTTAGAAAAAGAAAAATGATTGTTGCATATTTATTTCTATACTTATTATTAATAAGCTGGTCTAACTAGCAATATAAACACAGGGACAGTGCAATAGATTACCTCAAACGCAACTACAATAATGCTTGCCATCACACATGTTTTGTTGTTGTTGCTATGGTTCCAGTTTATCATATGCTGAGTACTGTGGGCCAACTGGCCAAATACCTTCTTATTTTTTCCTAAATCAAAGTATTGGAAAATGCTCAGCTTTGAACTACTCCATTATAAGAAATGGCAAGTGCTGAAATCTCCTCGTAGTATTTATTTACAAGTAGGACCGCCGGGCAATTCAGAAGACAAATGGATTTTTTTTTAGATGATCATAAAAATAAACATAAATAAAAAATATTTTTGTAGAGACCCTGCAAACCATAGATGGTATTCTCAAACCTAGGTTTGAAGTGAACTATTTTCATAGCACTTTGAAGTGATCTGTTTGTAAAGTGTTACATATGGCTGGAAACAGAGCTGTGATGTTGCAGATATTTTCTTCATTTTCTTGCTTCAGTGGGATATTGTTTTTAATCCCACTGAATAAAAATAATAATAAATCAAATGATCTCCTTTTATTCTCCCATTTTAGTGGTGGCCCTGTTTACCCCATTCTAAGAAGAAGGCAATTTCAGAATGAGTTCTCTAGGATGGATATGAAGAAGGTGGCGCTGGGTAAAGGGCAGTGTTATAAAGATACTATGGCAGACAATGGACATCTATGTCTCTATCGTGCTGTCACAGTGTGAAGCTGGACACTGACTTTTCAAGTGTGGAGATCGCTTCAAAATGTGAACCAAGGAGCTGAACTGCAATCTGTGAGTCCAGGGAAGGTGACGGAAATTTCTGGTATGGGGGCGTCAAAAGAAGACTGGAAGAATCAAGGCATCTCTTTGAATCATTGCTCCTACATGTTCTAGCTGACACATTGAGTGAGTCATTTAAATTCACTGAACCTCACTTTCCATATATGTAAAACAGGAAATAATATACATGCCTGACAGATTTGTTGATTAGTAAACAAAAAAGCTAAAAAATATAGGACTGCTAGAGGACTTAAGTGCATGTATACAATCCCCTCACGTCTAGTCATGGCCCTCCCTTCCTCTCTCCCTCCCTCTCCTTCTTTCTATCAGCTCACTGATGGAATCATCTCTCTCTCACAAATAGAAACTTGGGTCTTCTTTTTCAGCTTTACCTCATCATAAGTAATTTCCCAACCACTTACAGGGCTCTTGACCGTGAGTTTCCTTCCTTGTGGCCTTGGAAATAGTGTATTCCTCTCTTGTCACACATACCAAAAAGCCCACTCAGTTAGAGAACGTTCAGGGGACCATCAGGAGGAGCCAAACACACAGAGGCTGGTGGCACAGACCAAGTACATGGATCACTGGCTCTTGTCATTCTTCTTTTGGCCAGTGGACACAGTTGTCAACAGATACTTCATTTGAGATCTGACAGACTCTTAATATCTGATGTTTGATTGTACTGGTCGTGTTGATAATGTCAATTCATTCCTTATCTCAAAACAGGGAAATAAACTTTTTAACTTCCTTTTCCTAATTTTGAAATTGTCGGTTATCATTGCTTTCTTCATACCTATAGAAAGAATAAACTTCTGTGAACTCTTTAATCAGAATAGAATTTCTGTCCTATTTCTGACTTAATATTCCAATAAGAGCCAACCCTTAACAACAGTAGCTGATATTTATATAACATTTACCATGTATTAGTTCTAGAACCAGTTGGTTTATATGCAGTACCTTATTTCATATACACTGTGTAAGTCCATCATCTAGATACTAGTATTTTTTTCATTTTAGGTATAGAACACTTACGTACAGGGGTTAAATTAATCTATACATGTTTAAGAGTATTTTTCATAATTGATTTTATTTGCTTTTTTACTTGATAGTACATAGCAAAATTTTCCCTGTGTCATTAAAATTTTTTCAAACATATAAGTTGAGTGGGTCCCATCATAATCTGTCAGTTAGATGTGTCATCATTTAGCAACAATTCCTCGGTCGTTGGATATTTTACCTGCTGAAAATTGGTTAATATCAATAAAGCTGGCATGAATGTTTTAAAAAATACAATTTTATCCACAATTATAATTATACCCATAGCAAAATTTCTAAATGTAGAATTACCATGCAGAATGTGTGAACATTTGTGAGACTCTTCATAGCTTTCCGAGAAGCCTAGCACGAGTGCAAGCTCCTCCAACAGCATTCGGGAGGTCTCATCGCACTATAGTGAATGTGAGTGTTTCTTTTTGTTTTGTTTTGTTTTGTTTTTCGGTAGTTCCCTGGCTGGGAATCGAAACCACACCGCGGCAATGAGAGCACTGAAGCCTAGCCACTACACCACCAGGGACTCCCCAAGTGTTTAATTACCAAAAAAGCACAATAGGAAAAGAAAAAACAGATAGGTCCATCATCATTATAACAATGTCTTTTAATTACAATTGTTATTTTTAAATTAAAAAAAATTTGTATCTTCCTACTTTAAAGATATTCTTTGACAGTTTTTCTATTACTTTTTAACATCAACCCTGTATATTAAATGTGAATAAGATATTGATATGACAGTGACTTTTTCTGCCACATATGTGATATTTTCCAAATTTTATTTGCTTTTTAACTTTTTTGGAAGTATATATGTTCATAATTTAATTTATTAAAAATAAGTAAAGCCAACTAAGTAATAACATGAAATCATGTACTTCTTCATGCATGGCTGGAAATTTCACAATCCTTCCTGGTTTATGTTCTTTAGATTGCATATTTAGTAATTTTAAATTCAACAATTTGTATTTATATAAGGTTTTAATAATTTATGGAAAACACAATCTCTTCTAAGAAGAGATTCATATACAAGATTGAGACACACACAATTAGAATGTATGTTTCTAAGCTCTCAGACTTTTCTAGTTAATTTTTTCTGCTTGAGTTTAAAAACTCATAAAATTATTTATAAGAATCAAATTGTGATAAATTATTTATCATCTTTATAATCTCTTCTAGTTTAAATCAGTATTGCATGCTATATTTTATTACTTTATATTGCATTTATAGGAGAGCTAGAAAGATAAAATGATATCTATGTACATATATGTATAATCATATACATATTCATATGGCATTGCTGGAAAAGAGTGGAAGGAAAAACTCTTTTACTCTGAGGGTTGTGTGTGGCATATATTTTTATAAAGACTGGATTTTATGCTGTGAGACTATTACTTATACCATGTATTCAATTGCTATTTGCTATGAAAGAAACTGAGAACAAAATGTAAGGGACATCATTTGTCATTAAATCAAGGAAGAGAATGGTCTTAAAGAAGCCCTCAGACTCCTCAATGAAAGAAGAAAAGAGAGAAATCATGTTTTGGTAAAGCTATCAGACTTTAAATATATGTACTAGGATTCCATGTCTGTTTTAGTTTAAAGAAAGACTTTTTAGCTGGAAAAAAATCTAACAAGATTTGAGGAGAAAAACCAAAAACTATCTGGATCTTGTCTCCCTTTTATAAAGTGTGGTTTTGTTACGTCACCCAGGAATGTTTTATTCCAACTTAATGCAGAACAGAAAATTGATTAATGCTGACATCGTATTTCCACGTCTCTATACTTGTATTTGTCTAATGCGCGAACCACAGTTTCAATAAATGAATTTGTCAGATAAGAATAAAACATTAAATCTACCCAAAACCTCTGAATAAAATATAGTCTTGCTGTACTCATTTCTTACAGGAAAAAAATGCATATCAAGGAATACCATATATTTGTTTAAATAATTAAGAAGTAATTATTTAATAGCTTACAAAATAAAGAATAAAATTAGATAGACTTTAAAGCCCAAAACCATTTTCTCCTATTACTTAAATCAAACTAATACAATAAACTCTCCGTTAACTGGCATTCAAGCAACTGGCAAAACAGGTTGCTGGAGTGTGCTGGTTAATGGAGCGTCTGCTTATATTTATCCGGCATCTACCAATCCCCATGGGTGTCAGTTAACTGCGAGTCTACTGTACTGAATTTAGAGAACAGTTTTCTTCTCCCCACAGGTAGCTTTTATTTTACTTTTCCCCCGATTCAAAAGTATTGGATAGCTAGTTAGAGCAGATGCAACTCTATGAATCTCCCCTTCCTCTATCTACTCTCCTATTAAATACCATGATCCAAATTGTCTTTTTGAGTCTCGTGAAGCCACTTAATATCCATGTTACTAACTCTTACCTTGAACTTTGCACACTAATACTTGTCATACTTTCCTTGAAACCCATGTTCTAGATAAGATTTCCTTATAATGAGGTTGTTTTGAAACTAAAACTGCTGTGAATATATTCTGAAGCACTTTTTCCTTATGCCTTTAAAGCTATTGCAAATTGTCATCATTAAAAACTTCGGGTTACCAATGAGCCAAAGTCAAAAAAAATCTACTTAAGCTTTTTGAGTTTTAACTCGAACAAGATGATCTAATGGAATACCTGTGACATTTACTTAAAATCATTTCTGAGAGTGATCAAAAATCCAGTAAGACAACGGTAGAAGTCAGAAAAATCAAAATGTGCCTTCTAAACACCAATAATATTGATTTCCTATGATAGGAAGTTGGTTCTGTCAATAATCCTCTAACTTATGATCTCTGTGTGGTTATAGATTCAGAGCATTGGTGATGATGGTTGGAGGGCCATATTTACAGCCTGAAGAGTATTTACCCCCGACAGATTTTTTTGTAATAGATGCAACAAAGAAATACACATGTAATTGTTAGTAAGCTTTTTCACTGATGTGCACATCCCTGGATTTATTAAATTGTATTCTGAGGGAAAACCTGTGAATCTGTTCATGCTGAAGCCAATAGTTTTTGACAATCTGAGTCTTATTTTAAATCCTTTTATAAGTCAGTAATGAGATAAGTTGTGTATTTTATTGGTTCTTTGTAATTAGCTAAAAATAATATGAATTGCTGCTTGTTCTGCCTGGCAGTTGATAACAGACACATACCCTGTCATTATATTTGAGAAAAAATGACTTCTTACAAGCTTCTTTCAATGGTAGTAAAGCTAAGACTATAACTTATCAACAGTGTTATTCACCCTAAAATTTTCAATTACTGTCGATTGTTTTTTATTCTTTGCCAGTTTGCCACTTTGTCTCTCTCATTATCTGTTTCTTTCTCTGATGTCTCTCAAGCAAATTGCTTTTCCTTTCCTTACTATTTTATTTAACATATTGATTTAACCTTTGGTATTATGTTTTTGCTATGAACCAGGCACTGAACCTCATGCTGGGTATAGGGCGATGACTGAAACAGTCTTCGTTCTAAAGGAACCGTCAGTAGTTAAGGGGTGTCATATAAAATCTGATGATTTCTTCTGCTTTTGACAAGTTGGTACGCTACCCCAATGTCCTGTATTCCTTCACAGAGCCAGCCATAGGTAAGTTAGGGAAGTTATAATTTCATAGTCAAGTTCACCATTGCAAAATTCTGGTGGGCACTATTCACACTATATTCTCAATGAATGGCATCTCACAATGTAATATGAATGGTGCTCCCTGGAGTATAAAGCAATGGCCATGAGAAATTCTATTCAATCACTAATAAAAAATTGAACAATGTTTGGAGAGACCAAAGATGGTCGGATCTTGATGGAACAAGGGTAGTGGGAGAGGGGATGTCTGGAAATTAGGGAAGGCCTGGAGACTCAAATGAGGCAAAGACTGGGCTAGATTTTCTACCTGTGCCCCTTCTTCTCCCTAAGCTTTCATGTCCATGGGGCAGACATACAGCAGCACCAGCCTCACGATCAGTCCCTCAAGGTGGAATTCACAAGGAAAAGAACTGAAGTCTGGCGATGGTGAAGATCCTCTATCAGTGAGCGTATGAGATTACAGCCTGGGTGCTCCTGAACATTCCTGCACCTTCACCTTCATTCGCCCCTTGCATGAGACAATCAAAACGGAAGGTTAGCATCCAGAATAAAAGCAAGGAGAGGCAGAGTTACTAGACAGCTCCTACAAGGAGGACAGGGCTAGGAGGGGTAGCAGTCTGGAATGCAACACTAGAATTTCTGCTCGTAAGTCACGAGGAGCTCAAGTTAGAGACCAGGTTTTTGTAACTCCTCTCCAGTAACAAATATCAATCAAAGCAATAGATAGATTGCTGTATGAACCAAAATAGATTATCAACTGGAACAAAGAATTCCGAAAATTTAATACAACAAAGACTTATTTTTTGCTCACTTCCCAGGGAAATGCAAGAAAATGGCTCACCGTGGGAGTCGATGGTGGGGAAGCTCATTTCAGGACTCTGCTCCTTCCATCTAGGGGCCCCACTATCTTTAAAGGCTCTTGAGTCCTCTATTGGATCTCTGCATGTGGCAGGAAGGAGAAAGTGAATGGAAGGTCCCAGTG
Source organism: Lyroderma lyra (assembly GCA_004026885.1). Classification (NCBI taxonomy): domain Eukaryota; kingdom Metazoa; phylum Chordata; class Mammalia; order Chiroptera; family Megadermatidae; genus Lyroderma; species Lyroderma lyra. The sequence goes on from PVJL010000301.1 coordinate 207,269, forward strand.
TGGGAGCAGGAATTTTAAGGTGATCCTGAGAATTCCTGACCCCGTATGTCCACATCCTCTAAATATGAGGAATTTCATTCCTATGCTTAGCTTATGCTACATGGCACAGCTGATTTTCAAAAAGAACAATTATCCAGGTGGGCTGGATCCCTATATGAACCCTGGGTCTAGAGATCAGAGATGGTGGTAACCAGAGACTCAAAATGAGAGGGATTTGTCTCACAACAAGTTTTTCTTTGTGGGTTTTGAAGATGGAGGGGGACACATGACAAGGAACTGAGAGCAGCCCCAGCAGACAGCTAATAGAAATGGGGATCTCAGTCCTACAGTTGCAGTGGAATGAGGTGTGCCAACAACCAATGAACCTGAAAGAGCTCCTCCAGCCCTAAATGAGAACCCCTTCCCCCAACACCTGATGAGATAACGGAAGAATCCAGCCATGCCATGCCCCACAGATATTGTGAGCTAATTAATTCGTATTGTTTAAAGCGGCTAAGTTGGTGGCTATTTTTTTGCAGCAACAGGAACCTAAAAGGACTTGCATCACTTTTATCCACAGTACATTAGCCAAAGTTTAAGCATGAAACCCATCTAACTGCAGAAGAGGCTGGGAAATGTAGATTAGCTTGTTCTTAGGCAGAGAAGGGAATGAGTTGGTGAGCACACAGCAGTAACTTTGCCACTATTATCTATTTTAGCCAAAGGTAAACAAGTCATAATCCTGAGAGCTTTTGAAATATACATTCTAATACTCACTTAGTATTTATTCTGATTTATTCATCTCACTTTCTCACAAGAATGATAAATGTAAGAACTGCAACACAGGAATTCACAGGAGAACAAAGTCGATTACATTTCATTTTTAGGTCTGGTTTTCTTCTGAAAACATTAGGTGAGCTTCAACAAGTTATTTAACTACTCTGCTTCATTTGTTTCTACAAACAGGAAAAAAATAGCATAATCCAAACCATATACAAAAAGACAAAAACTAAGTCTTCCCTTGAACACTGGAAGGAACTTAGATACATTAACAGGTATGAAAATTAAAACTCTTCCTCCTTGTGTCAATTCAGTGATTATATCAATGCACTCTGATACCCTAAATGAGAAAATTAATCTGACTAATGCTTGATTCATTATTCCATCTCTGCCTTCCACTCAAGAAATGTTGAAAAAATAAATTTCATATATGAGAATGTAATTTGATAGAAGCCTTTGATCATTCTATTCTCTCCCAGAGATCTTATCCATAAAAATGTCTTTATTTATCATCTATGCTCTCTCCAGCCCAGATTTCTGTCTTGAGTTCCAGGCCTATATTTCCAGCTGTTTAATCGACATTTTAACCTTGTTACAGCAAACTGGGACCCAATAACATGTCAAAAATTGTACTCTCCATATTTCAACCCAAACCCACAATATTTCACTTCCAAATCCTATTTTTACTATCTTACTGTACCACATCCATTCAATTCCCCTAAAGAGAAACTTGGGGTAATCCTAAACTCTTCTTTTTCCCTTATGTCATCTAATTTATTACCAAGTCCTATCTTCTCTATTTTCCAAATATGTTTCAAATCTATCTTTTCCTTCTCATTCCAAGTAGTTTTCATTAGCTTGGGCCCACCTTATTTTTTACCTGGAATACTGACTCAAATCTACCGGATTATCCAAAACACAGCCGTCAGAGTAAACTTTTCCAAATGTAAACCTTATTAACATCTGCTTAAAATCACTCAGTGGCTCCTTTTCTCATTGAGGCAAAAGTCCAAACTTTTTAGATATGTTTATAAGGATCCTATGATCTGTCCTCTGTATATTCCCATTTTAATCTCTTGCAACAACCTTAAGAGATAATTCTCATCCAGTTTTATAGAAATGCCTGCAATTTCCTGAGTGAGGTGTGTTCCCTTGCACCTTCGAAGCATTTCAGATACTGCTTCCTTTACCTGAACACCCTTCCTTACCTTGTCAACTTAAATAATACTTGTCATTAAAGACTCAGTTCAAATAATACCATTGTTTAAAAAGAAAAATTCTCTAACTTTCTTGTATCAAGTCAGGTGCCTTCATAAATTTTCTAACTGTGAAACTTCCAATTATATTGTTATTGTCAGTTCTTGAATGTCTCTCACAGTTGCTGGAAGTTCTTTGGGGCTGAGGTCTATAACCATGTTCAATTTCTGTGCTGCTAGGAGAACAGCCTACCACTTGAAACATAGAGCACACTCAAAACACTGTACTATGAACAGTGCACTCAAAACAGGAAAAATGCAAGAAATGCAGGGAGGAAGTTAATTTGAGAGGAAATTATGGGGTAGAATTGGAAAGACATAGTAAGTGGATGTTTGAGAAAAATAATTGTAGAGGTTTATTCTATGTTATTTTTTAAATTTTGATTGGTGGGAAACATGTTTCTTATTTTTGCTCCCCAGAGAAAGTATGTAATTAGTAATTCTGTAGTCAATAATGATCGAAATGCAAAATTGTTATATTGCTTTTTTTTAAGAAAGTAGAAATTGTAATTCATAAACATAAAAGTAACAGCTAAGGTTTAAATGTCTTTTGAGAGTTTATGCAGTTTCTATTTAGACTAATTCATAAAAAGGTGGGGAATAAGAAAGATATATAGGTAATTTCTTATTCACTAAAGAAATATTTCAGGCACACTTTTCGGATACTGAATTATCAACATCTTTCTTCAAAAATTCTTTAAAAAGTGAAATAATCTAATTCTTTAACTAAGGGCTCTTTCTCTCTCATACATTTAATTGCATCTAGGAAGATGCTGTAAGTGATTGTCAGGTCCAGTTAAATTTTGTAAATGGCGTTTTATAGAAAAACAGAGTCAGCTTGTACGTATTTCAATACTGCAAACTGATAAACTGAAGACAGTTTAGAATAGTAAGGCTTTATCTGAAGTTTCTATGTCTAACAAACTCAAACCTCTATAACTTAGCCCCTAAAACAAACAATAGGAAAAAATGTATAAGTGACTGAAATATGTGTCCCAAGGTTGAGGCAATAATGCTTTGCACTTGAATCCATTTGCATGAAAGCTATAGTTCAAATAGTGTTAAGATTCATCATGCAGCTAATTAGACAGATGGGAGAGAGGGAGGGGAGGAAGAGGGGGAGGGAGAGGATTTGTGTGTTTGTTCATGACTATCTTACTTTTGTATGAATAATCCATAAAGCCATGCTAATCATTTCAGTGAGTTCTTTCATTGGACATACTGTCTGTTAAATTAAAATTGAGTTTTTCTTATTTTCTTTTCCCTATGCTTAAAATTTTAACTTCAGAGAAGTGAAATTTGATTCAAAGAATAAACTTAAATATTCATATTCTCCATTTGAACTAACTCAATATATCAGAATTTGAAGAAGCTTGAGAAACCCTTGGGTGTTTTTATTATTGTTTTAGGCCTTTTGGTTTTATAAGCTCAGAATTTTTATCTTAAGTCAGAATACCAAGAGCAACTTACTCTCATGATACGCCACGTAAAATGCCACATGTATTTTTCTTCCCTGTGTTTCATTTTCCTGCATTCCTAGTATATGATGAATCCTGTTCTCAGTTTACAGGTATGTGGAATATTTAGGGTCATGTCCAAGTACTTAACATTTTAGAAAAGGCAGCAGCATCTGAAAGGGTCTCTTCATCGTCAGAAAATCTCTGTGATTTCAGAACCGTGCAAAAATGAAAGTAATTCTCACTCAAAGGAAATTGCTTCATATTTACTTATTTGAAATTTACATTCATCACTAATAACATTATATGTTGACGGCATACTTTTCTTGAATTGAGAAAAATATAATTTATGATCTCCCTATCAAAATAATGTTTAACTATTATATCTATATTATATGTGAACACATATAAACAGGTTTTAATATTCATTAAAATTATTTCTTATGGTGATGGAAAGAGAACTCACACTGGGTGGTGAACTTACTATGCAACAAGTTGACGATGCAGACTAGTACACCTGGAACCTATGTAATTCTTTCTCTTCAATGTTATCCCAATAAGTCTAACATTTAAAAAAAATTAAAGTTATTATTTCTGTTTAGTTAATCCTACAGTAAATGACTTTTAAAAATTATTAGTAATAAATTACTAATTACTAAATTCATAATAAATTAGTAACAATTACTAATTGTTATGTACTGAAGTTTTTCAACTGTAGAGTGGTAGTTTTTGTTTTTCTAAATAATGCTGAGAAATACAACAATTTTATTGCATATCTTATATAAAGTTTCTCTATTTACCTACTCTAGTTGTGGAATTTGGTACTTGGCTGAAGAATAGTGTTAAGAGATTGGGAAGAAAAATATATCTGGATCAATAATTCTATGATTTCATAAAGTCTGTCTGGTACGTTAATGGATGTTAAAAATACTACTGCTAGTCTAGCATAAACTCCAACCAGAAAAAGGATATAAATATTGAAGAGTAGAGAGACCTACTTCCATGAAATAAACTTATTTCAGTTACTAAATTTCTCATGTTAAAAGACCAAGCAGTTGGTAAACTATTACAGGTTTGCCTCATTATCCAAAGGTATATTGTTCCCCAAAAATCTTTTATAAGCCAAAATCGCTTAAGGTAAAGAACATCCCTGCTTGCCACAAGTTTGTATTACACTGCTTTACTTTTATGAAAGACGTACATTAGTCTGGCAATAGCTTTTTTCATAAAATCAAAAATGTTCTTCAGTATTTTTTCAGCTAGTGGTACCAGGCACGAATGTTAGTCTTCTTACAGAAGTGCAGTGGCATAACATGAACTTTGGGCAAGTGGGAGTTTTCTATACATAGCTCTGGAAACATTCTTAAAAAAATAAATTTATGAGACAATGGGGAGTCAACAAACACCTATGTACATTACCTGGACCTAGATACTATAAAGTTCACAATACCACCAGCAGTCTCTGCCCACAGTGAAGTTAAAGTATATTTGGTGAGGCAAGACATATATACATGGAAACATAATTACATATGGCAGCTTATTTGATACCCAAATGTAAAACTGTGATGTTGTATTTGGTACAGAAAAATAAAGAATAAAATTGAATGTAATAAAATGATATAAGCAGTACAATTACAAAGTGTAAAAGAAGATGCAATAAAAGATTATTTTTAACATCGTCAATAAGAGTAAATCGCTATGGAGTGACAATAAATGTTGGATTTTCAAATAGCTCTGCCTGAGAAACGCATATCCATTTTGGTGCTAAATTACAGGATATTTTAACATTAAGGTGAGAATCATTACATCTTGGTTGTAATTTGCCAAGTATTAATATTTCTCAGTTTCTTTAGCTTATCTTTACAAAGGAGATGATAATACCTACATCACTAAATTGTTTTCAGAAATAATGAGATAACATATTGAAATTCTAGTAAAATGCCTGGTAATGACTAACACTCACTAAGTGATCACTCCTATTATTATTTTGTGTATAATTTTAAAAACAAAATAGATCAACTCTGAGTGACTATAAGTAATTGTTTATTAACATTTCTAGATAAAACACATTGTTTTGGATGGAAATATAGCTTAGATACATGACTTACCATATTTTTATTTCATTTATAATGTTACTTGAATATATTATTTATATTTGTGTCTAGACTAATACAAAATTATGAGTGACTAATACTAATTCATATATGTATGCATATGTGCACATATGTGTAAATATAAATATATGTATTTATACATATAGATATACTTATTTATTCTTTTCCTTCAATATTGAAACAGTAAGCTTGTTTTAAAACCAGTTGATTCTACTTAGGCTTATAAAAGAAATTTTTTTTTGGTAGGCAAGTTCTCGATCTTGTCTTAATTTTGGTATTATTTCTTACCTCATGATATAAATAAAAACAAGGGAAAATTGTCTGTTTTGGTGATAATTTAGAGAAATAAAGGTGGATAACATGTACAGTACAGTAATAATTTAGAGAAATAAAGGTGGATAATAGGTAACCAAGTACAGTGTCTAGCAGAAGTAATGCCCAGATTTGAGTTATGATTTTATTACAAAATTATCATACATGCTTATGGTTACACAAATAGCGCCCCTTTTTAATGAGCTGGTAAACTATACCAAATCTTTTATTACAAAATCATAAACACGCATGGTGATGATTTTGTAATAAAATCATAACCCAAATCTGGGCATTATTTCTGTTGGATCTGGTATATTAAAAATGATAATTTAATGCATATAATCATTATATTTCATTTAGTGAAACACTCCAGGTACTAGAGCACCCTTATATGCATGTAGACCACTTTGCTAGTGTCAGTAGCTTCAGGGTAAATTACCAGCACACCAAATGTGTGGTGAAAACAATGTTGTCTGTCGTGATAACAGGTGCTGGCTTATCCTTTAAGAATGAGGAAGAGCAACGCCAACATTCTTCTATCAGTTTCTTTAATAGAAACATTTTCATAACCGTAGAAGCAAATGGATACTATTCAGCCCTTACTAATTATTAACACACCCTTTAAATAAACAATCTTAAAACGACATGCATTTATTTCTGAAAGTCTTTTTTGAAATCAAAGTATTAGTAAATGACCAATCACTCTCCCTATCTTCATGTATGTTAACAAATTTGATGCTCTATGTGGAAGTGCACATTTTATATATTCTATATTTCACAAATCTATTAGAGTTCAAGTTATGTAACTAAGCCAAGAGAGTTGCTAAAGTTATTTCATAAAAGGGGAACTGAAAATTGTGATTTCCCCATAAAGACAGCAATCAGGTGAGTATTAGAATCATCAGCTCACATATAATTATTACTTAGCCTCTGAGGATTCCATCTTTCAAATTAAGTAGAAGAAAAAATAAATAAAATTCTCTACAAAGATAGAGACTAGGATGGTTCTTTTTTTCTGTGACAATGAGAGGCTGAAGCTAATTATTGAGCTGGTTGGGAGCAAAAAGAAAATGCTAAAAAAAACAGTAGCTAATATAACAGAGTACGTAATAACCATTACTTCTCCATCCCCTTAAGACATTATTCAAGTGTGTTTTATAATTATCTTAATTTTTCACTTTCTCTAAAATTATAATTTAGTGAAAGCCAAACACTACCAGCATCCTTTTATGTAGCAATAAATGTACAAAAAAAGAAATTTATGTGTAGCTAGAAGCCTCAGGGAGATGAAGCAGATAATGTCCATAGAAATGTCAGACTAGCTCAGCACATGTCTTCCCAGTTAAAATGGAAGTAACATGCTTATCTACCTCAGTGAAGTTAAGCCATAAATCTAGTAACAGCAATTTTGCAAATTGTTAAAACTGCCCAATTTTGAAAAAAGTTTCTTTCACAAATCCTCCTGCTTTCATTCTTACTATGGAGGGCATGTGTGTGCTCTGACATGTGCCAAGAGAAGAATCCCATTGCAAGAGAAGAAAGTGCATGAAACTTAAACAGCATCAAAAATTTGTTCTGGTCCTGGGATTAGGAAATTATTAAAGTTGGATCAATGTATGGACAAGGGTAGGAACAGAACCTGAAAATAGTTTTAATTAGCTTTTCTTTATCTGTGCGTTTGCATATATAGTTACCTACACAAATTATCTATTTTATAAACTCTCACAGGAAATGTAAGACAAATGATAACACCAGTAGAGCTGGTTCCAATAACCTCATTCTGGAACACGTAGTCATTACAACCTCAGTGGATGGACGTGGTATGTCTTTCCAAAACTGGCCTCCCAACCTAGGCAGCCGGGTGTTGCTGGAAAATCACTGTCGTGCTTCCTAAGACAGCCTTTAGATCCTGCTCATGTGCCACTCTGCCATTCCTTTGGGGTACGGGATGCATAATACTGAGTATACTCATTGATTCTAATCTTTAAATCCTGTTTGTTGCAAGCTCGTCACACTTCTGGCTGACTCGGAAAATGGCAGCCACGTTTGGGGTTGGTGATGGAAGAGAAGAATGCTTAAGCACTTCTAAATTGCAAAAAAAAAAATAAATAATAGGGTAAATCATGGTCCAGTGTGGCATAAAATTTGTCATTGGCATAATAGCAACGACAACAAAAAGCAGCAAATAAATATGTTGTTACAAGCCAGTGAAGGATAATTCAATTTTTCTACTTATAAAAATAATTAATAGAAGAGATATAACATACAGTATGCCTTTCAGCCTGCTTATGTTGGTAATGAAGAATGTTAGGCACTGTATAATAGAGCTTGAACATAAAGTTTCAAGCATCAGACATCTTGGATCACTTGCCCCAATATGAATGAGTAATAACCAAGAATACACACACACACACACACACACACACACACACACACACACACACACTGTAGTGCTTTGCAGCCATTTGAAAATGAAGAATTGTTTTAACATATTAAAAAGAATTTTAATAGCATCTTAATTGTGTTATGTCTCATATAATCAACAACATTATGTGGCACCTACACATACATTTGTTGCTTCCATCAACCTTTATTTTGTAGATATTATTGTTTTGAGATGAGGAAGTCAATTAATAAAGAGGCTGAATGGCTTGCCCAAGATTGCATAGCCAGGAAGCAGTATACAAGGCATAAAGGGGTCAGAGTTTCTTATTCGAGAGCATGACCCTTGCACTTGGTCTGGTTTTGGGGGCCCAAGGACAGAAGGGCTCAATTTCTAGACCTTTTGGCTAGAGGGATGCTTTGAATCCACATTCTTCCAAGTAGGATGACTTACCCAATTCCATGGCTGCCACAATCCTCTGACTGTTTGCATATTATATCAAACATAACTATTAAGAAGGGAGTGACATTACGGAATAGCAGAGTATTGGAAAATGTGATTTTAAAAAAGTGAAAAATAATCTTAAAAAATTTTTTACTTTATCTATTCAACTATCTGGAGACTTAATGCAAATCTTTTTTGTGTTGTTGTGAGATTCACAATGGGTGATTGCTCAGTCCTTCAAAGCTCACACCTACGAGCCTCTCTCTCACAGAGAAGTGAGGCACGCCTTTTCTTCTTAAAAAATGCTTATTTAGGGCCACTTCTGGAAAATTTACCCGTCTCCTCGACAAAGCAACCTTGCACCATCTGGCCTACCGTATCTCCATTTTTCCCATAGGTAAACAATTATTTTTGGAAGGTAGGTAAGTTTCTTAGGTTTCTATTGCTTCACTTTTGAGATGTAAAATAGCTGGGCTATTTTTTATGCCTTTCCAAGCCTTCCATAGATATTATAGCTATTCTGAATTACTTGGAAAGTGGCATTTCATTTCTAGACTTCAAAAATTTTTAGCAGTTTGCTTTCACTCTACCTAGACATTTATCTAAATTTTTCTTTACTGTCATATATCTGTAGACTTTTGGGATTTTGAAACATCTCTCTTGCTCTTGTTCACTCAGAAATGTAAATCTTTTGAATTTCAGTTCAAATGCTTTCTTCCTTCTTGAAATAATATTGAGCTTGAAGTAAACTTTCTTGTTTCTAAAGTACCAATATGTTAGAAACATCAAAAACTACCTGAACAAACATTTTTCTGTACTTTTCATACATCCACATATTAATGTATTTTTGCTCAGATATTTTGACTTTCCTTGATTTTTAGGAAATTTAGTTATTTAAAATCCTCCAAGGAAAAAGGCAGATATCAGATACAAATGCATAAAAGTAAGTGAACTCTAAACAACTAGTGTTCTCAAATATTAGTGTAAATAAATAGTATCAGGGATATTGTAAGAAAGCACATTTCACTTCCCAGCCCAAGAAAGTTTGATTCAGTAAGTCTTAAGTTGGATCCAGTGATCTGCTTTTGAAAACATTATCAATCTTCAATAAAATATTGACCTAGAGAAAAGGTTTATACTTTGATTCTTTATATAATCACAGGAAGGAAACTTCAGAGCTAATGCTTTGAAGTCCCATATGCGTGTTAGGAGGCAAAAGGTCAATGTCGAGGTCCATGATGGTAGGGAGAACTATGATCTATGGCAGCTCAAGCCCTGGAATCTGGTCATTGAGAAGATGGAGACAGTGGCAGTATCGTCACCTGTAGAGCTGGAGGCCGGCTCAGTTGACATCCTTGCTCCGTCTCTGGCCCGTATGGCCTGGCCTCCCAGACTGTGTGCACATGAGAGTTTCCTCAGCCCAGGTGTAATGGAGACTTCTCTCATTATCACAGCCGGCATCTTTGAGGAAGGTGACATGCATCCCACCCCTACCCCTACCCCTACCCATTATAGCCCACTTGGCTCTATTCCCAATAACAAACCACATGGCTTTGGGGAAAAATTTTAAAAAACAAAATAAAAAAATTCCAGGGCCCACCTAACTCAGAGCCACTCTCCTACCCAACCACCGGAAGATCAGAAGCCAGAATATTAAGTCATGAATCTGGATGAGTTGGATGAATTAAGAAATTTGTAAAAAGGAAGTAGGTAGAAATGCAGGCTAAAAACAGCATTCAAGTGAACCCTGGGTGTAAACCAGAGGGCTAATGTAAAGTACATTTTGGCCAGGTTTACTAAGCTTCAGGCAGGTTCATAATTTAGCTGTGATATATGGGGGCAGAAGGCAGCTATGAAGTGTCTGAGTGGTAAGAAATGGCCTACAGATTAAAAATTGACTGCATAATTCATATATTTTAGGATCATCTATGTGATTTAATACGAGATGTTAATGGCATAAACAATTAACAAAGTAATTTATTGAAGTGATATTCAGACTTATTTTCCATTTCCATAGGTTCTTACATCAATTATTTTTATTTATAGAAGAGAAAATACAAACCAGAGTAATTGATACTGGATATAAATTTACTCCAGTATATTTGAATTTTGCATTCTGTTCTTTATAGTAACAGCAGATTCAGTCAACATTTCTGTATGTATCATTGCATTAAATGTATTTTGTTTTATCCAAAGTTAAAATACTGTATTTTTATCATGAGGTATATACAAATGACTAAATTAGAAAATGCACTCATTTGTAATCAGACTTGTGGATATTAACCTCTGCCTTTAAATGTACACATATATAAATGAAGAAGTGATAGGAGGCGTGCACAATCTAAGCAGCTTTTTCATTTAGATGTATTATAGGCTTAATATACTACAATAGCTAACAATAGCTAAGATCAGCACATTGCCCATTATGATCTGACTCCTGTCCATATCTGCAGCCTCCCCTTGCACTGCTCTTCCTTTTATTGCTAACTTTAGCAAAACTGACTGGCCTTCGCCCTTTCCTGGATGATGCAGGATGTGCACTGTATCTGCCCCTGCACTGTGAGTTTTATGTTCTTCTCTCAGGAGCAGCTCTCCTGCTCTTCTTGTAGCTGGTCCTTTCCCTGATTATCCTTTCTAAAATTAAGTTCTTTAGGAGACATCCTTTTTATTTTCTTCTTGACACTTACTACTGTACGGAATTCAATTATTTAACTATATATGGTCTATTTCCCCCATTAAAATGTAAGTTCTTTAAGCACAGTCACCTAGTTAAGTCTTGTTCATGATGTAATTAATACAATGCCGAGTGTTCAGTAATTTTTCTTTTTATTTTGCTATTGTTATCTTTTATTTTGTATCCTTGAAAATTGAGTACAAATTTCCCTAGCCACTGAAGATCTAAGCTTGAATTACATATCTATAAAATTATAAGGCTATGATTTTATAGATATATAATCATAAGAGCCATCTTAGTTCTTCTTGGAGATCTTATTTGCATTTACTATATAATATTTCTAGAGTATTTAAGGAGTTTAATAATGAATATTTTAAAGCCATGAGGAACACTGTTCATAACATCTGTATTTATGATTAATAAGTTTGTGTTAGGTTGGCTGCTTTATAAATTATGGAAATCTGTAGGGTACACCATAAAACTAAAATGTACATCATAAAAACATCTATGATCGGTGCAACTATACCAAGTCCCTACATATAGGCATAGGAAAGAAAATTGAGAAAGAAAATGTTGGAGGTGTTTACCTGAGGGAGAAGGCATAATAGGCAATTTAAATTTTCTTCTTTATTTTTTTCAATATTTCCAATTTCTATGAAATATGCTTTTTTACATTAAAAACAAACATACAGAAAAACCACTGAACAATTGAAAAATAAATTGCCTTTAAGAGCAAGATAAAGCTGCAGAGAGTGAAATGAATTTCTTTCATAATGATTTATTTAGAATTTTATATGTTCCTGGGACTGTGTCACATTTTCAAAAAGAAATAAAATCTAGTTTCTACACATAAGTATTTAAGTCATGTATATGTTGAACTGTAGAAAAACGCAGAATATTGCAAATTATGATGAAGAATATGAGACACAGAAATGGGAAAATATTTCTTGGGGTATGATAAGAAAATCCCATGGGAATGGCCATCAAAACCAACAAGAATGTTGACTGTGAGAGGAGGACTGTCTAGATCCAGGCACTAACAGGCAAAATGGTGGCTAGGTAGGCAGACACAAAGTGCTTTGGGAAAGGAAAGTAGATTTGTGTGACCCAGGAGATACTTTTCAAAGAGTTCAATAAATGAGAACATGGAAAGATCCTTTGGCCTAGTTTACAGAATCACTGGAAGAGTAGTCCAGGGACTAAAGCTGTGGGCACAATGAAATTTGATATGACAGATTATCAGGTTGTTCAGGCATTGGGTGAATCAGGAAAATAATATATGCAGTTTTAAACAAGTTGGGTTTGGGTATATTTATATCTCATTTGCAAGATAAATGCATTAAACTGTGAAATAAGAATATCAGTATGAAGCTAAGGAAAGAGATTTGGGCTACATGTAAAATGTGTGAGTTGTTCTGTAAAAGTGATGATTAAAATGACTAGACTGGATGAGATCATCTATAGAATCAATTTGTAGTAAGAACTGTATCATTAGTAACCTGAGTAATTTAACAGCCAGATAGAATGGAGAAAAGGAAACCAGTTTAGAAGGCTCTTAGGACAGTTAGAGCAAGTGTCAATGGGGTCAGATGGCAGAAGAAATGGGAGAGAACAGAAAGATATTAGGAACACCTCTATTGATGTTTTATCTCTCTGTTTTGATACCAAATAAGATTAGCTAGTATAAGTAGTAGTACTTTATAGAGGCCAGGAATTTCCAAATCTGGGTGCATGCCAGAAGTATCTACAGAGCTAATAATTTAATATATATGATAGACATTAATTGAGTGAATAAATTAATGCTTAACCTATTTCTTAAATAATTATTATCAATACCTTTTTCATATACATTAATTTGTGGTATTAGAGGACAAAACTTTACATTAGATGGAAGAAAATCCAATATACTCTATGGCCCATAATTAATATGTTTTTGTGTGATTTTAACATTTAAAAAGAAGAAAATGACATTGTAATTCATCTGTAGTTAGAAAGATTAGAAGTGTGCCATATTTATACAATTCAAGGTTCTTAATGTCATTTATCTGGCACTCTCCTTTTCTGTGCTGGCAAAGTAACTTTTTATTAGCAGTTGTGGAAAGAGTCATAATATACCTATGATGTCATAGTCAATTAAATGTTGAATCAAATTTACTTCATTTTATATTTCTCCAGTTTTACACCTGGATTGGATGTTTTCATTGCACAAAATGCAGAAGCATAATGACTACTTTTCTTTCTAAATAAAGATATTAGCAATAAAATGAGCTAGAATTTTCCTTCTTTTCATCACTAAAAGTCATTGAATTTTCTTTTCATCACTTTCTCTGAATTTTAAAACTAATATTTACTTAAGGGAGAACAAAAACAATGACCTCTCCCCCACACACACACATAAAAAGATGTTCCTAGAACCCAACTGTTAATAATTATTCTTTCAAAATAAATCAGAAAAATGTCTCCTTGAAATTAATTATAAAGGCTATGCCAATAGTTACTAAAAATTCAAGTTCAACATCAGTACACATTTCCATGTGTCGCATCCAGCATGATAGGAACGGTGGAAACACAAGAAGGGTGATGCAAAGTGAAGAAAGACAGTAGCCAAGAATATAGTATAAGCGGGGCCAAGGGACTCCAGCCTCGAACACTGAGAGAGCCCCGAATTGGGCCAAAGCATAGCTTTTACTGATGGATAGAATGAGGAAGTGAAACTTGTATGGGGAAGTAAAACTTACTCTTTCCAAGGTCTGCGATTATCATGGCTGCTCCTGAAAGTCTCCATTATGTTCCAGCACGTATTGTGCCTTTATGCATATACCCAGCCCCAAGGACTCAATGTACTGAAACCACCCCAGGGGTTTGACTCAGTACCTAAGTCATTCCTATTGGAGCATGACCGATATTGTTCTCTGAGGTCACCATTGAAGCAGCGTGGGACACAAGGCAGCCAGTGGGTAAAAGATTAACCTCAGAGAGGGTGAGGGGCTATGCCTCACTTCTGTAGAGCCAAGCTCTCTCTCCTGATGGCCCCTATGTGACTGTGCCTATCTTAGGTTATTCCTCCCTTGAGGAATCTTACCTGTCATTGACTAACCAGGCATCCTCCATGTACGAGGAAAGGAGGAACAGTACCCTTGAGAGAGGGCCAGTCCCCATGGCCTCCATGCTCAGTTCCTGCCTTAGGATGTCATGAGGAATGCATGGGAGGGACAGGTTGGCAGCGGTAAGGCAACATCCATAAGCATAATCATTCTTTAAATAAATTAGTGTAGGGAAACTGTCAGATGAGTGTTTATTTTTTATCGTAATATAAACACACTTTGATATGTAATTAGTAATGACTAGAATTAGATTGCTTCACATTTGCTACCCGTATATGATTACATACTCACTAATATTCAAATATATTGTGCTCTTAGGAAAAGCTTATTATTATAATTTTATTCTGCTCCCAAAGGGTATTTGTTATATGTTTTAATATTAAGTTCTTAAAAGAGCTCTGAAATTGGCAAAGAGATCCTCAAAGAGAAGAATTACAAAGTCAGTATACCTCTTTCATCATGTTATATCTTATTCACTACGACTATAACTCCCCCCGCCCTCTATTATCACCTCACTCTGTGTGTGTTTAATTTTGAAGAATTCCCAAACTTAAGAATTCGAAGGAACTTCAGAGAGTATTTAAATCAAGCCCTTTAGCCTATTCATGTGTAATTCTCTTCTACAATATTGCTCCAATGGTCACTGAGTTGGGATTTGACTGCATCTTATAGGAGTCTATTCTATTTCTTGGGAGTCTGAATTATCAGAAAATGGTTCCTCCTAAGTAGGCAAATTATCTTTGCCTGTATCTTCATATCACTCATCTTAATTATACCCTTTGAAGTCATGTGAAATAAAGTGTGTTTGATTCGACCAATTTTGCCCTACTTTATCTAAATTCAAATAGCAAATAAACACAAATCATGAGTATTGGTGTCTCTTAGGAGTATCTATGATTTGCCATCTGTTTTATGATGCTTGAAACTTTTGAAGTAGTCATAGTACCTTATACTTTAGCATATAATAAAAATTCATCCTCTGAGTATATGAACTCATGTCAGAAGTTAAATATGTATAGAATTTCACCATTAATGTTGTGTTTTTGCAACTTGATGTTGTAAAATCAATAGTTTTTGTGAGAATAACATAGAGGAACATAATTTGTAGAGCAAATGTTTCAATATGCTCTGCTTCTATTTTCTTCATTTTCACCAATTACATCTCTTCCAAAAAGGACCTGAATATACATTTCCCCAGAAGGGACATAGAGATGGTCAATAAGGCATATGAAAGGATGCTCAACGTCATCAGAGAAATGCAAATAAAAACCACAATGAGATGTCACCTCATACCTGTTAGAATGGCTATCATCAATAAATCAACAAACAACAAGTGTTAGGGAGGATGTGGAGAAAAAGGAATCTTCCTGCACTGCTGGATAGAATGAAAATTCATGTAGCTACTATGGAAAACAGTATAGAGGTTCCTCAAAAAAATAAAAAATAGAACTACCTTATGACCTAGTAAGTACATATCTTGGTATGTATCCAAAGAAATCTAAAACACTAATTTAAAAAGATATATGCATCTCTATGTTTACTGCAGCACTATTAACAATAGCCAAGATATGGAAACAACCAAAATGCCCATCAACAGATGATTGGATAAAGAAGAAGTGATACATATATACAATGGAGTATTACTCTGCTATGAAAAAGAACGAAATCTTACCATTTGCAACAACAGGGATGCACCTAGAAGATATTATACTGCGTGAAATAAGTCAGACTAAGGAATACAAATACCATGTGATACTTATATGTCTAATCTAAAGAACAGAAAAAAATGAACAAACAAAATAGAACTAGACTCACAGATACAGAGAACAAACTGTTGGTTGCTAGATGGGAAGGGGGTTGGGGGGCTGGATGAGAAAGGTGAAAAGATTAGGAAGTACAAATTGGTAGTTACAGAAGACTCATGGAGATGTAAAGTATAGTATGTGGACTATAGTCAATAATACTATAATAGCTATGCATAGTGTCAAATAGGTACTACAGCAATCAAGGGGGTCCCTTCATAAATTATATACATGTAACCATTATGCCATACACCTGAAACTAACATAAAATACTATTATACGTCAACTACAATTTTAAAAAATAGTCACAGGGATATATAGTACAGCAGAAGGAATATAATTAATAATATTTAATAACTATGTACCAGACAGGTAATAGACTTATTGGGATTATTATTTTGCAAGGTATATAAATGTCTAATCACTATACTGTTTTGTACACCTGAAGTTAATTTTTAAAAATGTTGAAAAATAAAAGGCTGGAATTGGGTGCCCTCAGGCTCATTGTAGCTTGATGTTGAGCATTCCAGGATACTCATATCTTCTAATAAGTCATGCAGTATGAATTGAGAAATCTAGATTCTGTGTTTTGAAGATGGACACTCAAATATACAAGGGCTGTCCAGAAAAATAAAAAAACAGTCATAAATGCCTCTACTTTTTGTATTTCATGACTGGATACTTTCTGGAGAGCCCTACTAGATTTCATTAAGTTAATTTTGGAGTATTTTAATGACTAATATATGGCATTTTTTGAGTATTATCTATGAAACTAAGCACTTAAATATGTCTTAGCTAATTTAAGACTTAAAACAGTCTTATGTGTTAAGTACTACATTTTATCCCTCATTTTTTTGGCACAGAAACTCAGGGACAGAGGAATTGAATAGCTTGTTGATGGTCATGTAGCTATTAAGAGGTAGAACGGGAATTTTGACTCAGACTATCTGATTTACAAATCTTTCTCTTGACCACTATACTACTCTATTCCACCTCCAACCCTTGAAATTAAAATCTCCTAGTCAGAAAGGCTGGCTCTCACATTCTACAGTCAGTTACAGGGATTCGCTCATCTGGACAAAAAAAAAAAAAAAAAAAGGTGGTGGGGGCAGGTAGAAAGCATGTCACCACACAACTATGTCTACAGACTGTTAATGCTCAATATATTCCCTTGCTGTTCATGAACCTCAGGTTCCTTAAGTTGTGAAAGCAATGAAGGAACTACAAAGATCACAAAAGGGTCCCCACCTCCTCTTAAGCTCCAGATTCGAAATAAGGCCTATAACACTGTGGTGAAAAGCAGAATGTGCTAAATAAAGTCATCTTACTTTAACTGACACAAAGGGTTGATCCAAGAGTCAGCACACTGCTTGTCTCCTTTCAGTTCCTTGTAGACTTAGACTACTACTTCCTGCCTCACTCAGTGGCCCACTCAGTCAGCTCCTGGGGGAGTGCCACTTCTCAGGCTGTTTCACTATAGAACCGAATTATAGATCAGCCAGAGGAAATGCCGAAATAACCTTTCTCCACACACAAGACAGCAGGAGGTGTAGGCATAGTTTCATGTAGCCTGGCTATTTTATGAAAAAATAAAACTATTTCTCTTGGTAGACATTGGTCAAAGGCAACATGGACCCATAAAACAAAGATTTTGTTTAATAAAAGAATACATATCAGATAAACTGTCTCAAGTTTGTAATTTAGTTCTTTCTTTGTTAGAGTTAGAATGAAACTGTTAAATAGCTTACTGCAATGCAGGAACTTGCAGAATTCTCTACTGGTAGTATTCAGAACAAGAATTAGGCTTTCCTATTTGCATTTAAGTAATAACCAAAGGAATTTAAACTTGGTGTTAAAAATATTTACTAAAATATTATTTTATTTTAGTATGCTCTAGTGATATCAAGCATGCACATCAAGTAGGGATTTCATAGTTTTTAAATCTCAAGTTACAGGATTAAAGTGATGACTCTTTCCTTTTTTTAAAGAGTGATTTATTCTACCCTATAATTATTCATGCCTGTCTCAATTGCTGGGTATACAGAATGATTATTTACAATACAAAAGTGAGAGAGCAATTATGGTGATTACTATAGAACTTTTTGTTCAGTATTTCCCACAGGTTCACGAAGAACATAGACAGAAAGGATAAACAAAAAAAAAGAGTTGAGAATGCCATTCTGATTCATTTTCGCGGAAGCCCTCCTTTAAGAAGGAGGAAGTTCAGTCCTTAGAAGCCTTTAAATTATGCAAGAAGCTTCAAATAATGCATTTATTTGTTTCTGAACCTTTTATTTATCACACTGCCCTAGACGCTATGTATATGTCAAATATGTCAAAATCTAGTCTTTAGAACAACTTCATTTTATATGTGGAGCAATTCCCCAAGTTGAAGCTGAGGAATGCTGCTGTTGGGTCAAAGGTGGGAAGCTGGGGAGTCATAGGAGTACGGAGTGGGGGCTGCTGGTGCCCAGACGTAGGCCTTACATCATGCGTCACGCCAGGGTACCTCAGGAGAGTCAGAAGGCAGAGTCAGAGGAACAAATAAACCAGAGGATTGCCTTTTAGGGCAGAAACGATCTCCCAGCTAAGGAAAGTGGGACATTTCCCAATACTCAAACTCACTTGTGATAGTTACCAGGAAGAATGCCATGCGTATGACAGGGCTGGGTTTTGTATGTCTGAATTATTTTGGTGGCTGTCATTTAAATATGTCCTACAGCAGTCCAAATATGGGTATTTGTCTTCGCTAAATGAAAGTTTGCCCCCTTTCCATAATGCTTGAATAAAGATATCAGGGGGAACTAAATATTTTTTACCCAGAAAACAGAGAACAGGATTTCCTTCTAGGAAGGATCGGTGCCATAGATAAAATTTATATATTTTTTCCTCTATTTTTGTGAAACAAATGCCAGCTCCTTGATAGACAACAGGGATAGCTCGCTCTCTCTATTTTCCTTTCCTTAGGAGGATAATTACTTGCAGTTTGAATGATGCATTTTAACTTTTTCAGTTATGTGGAAGATATCTCTATACACTTTTGCTTTACCTAATAAAAAATCTCTGCTAGGATTTTCTTATTTGTCTTATGTTTTCAATGGTTAAATATGATACCCTGATTGAATGATAAATGAATTCATTGATTCATTTATTTGTCCATCCGTCAGTTCAAGAAATGTTTGTTAAATGCTGGGTACTATGATTGCCACTAGGATTTGGTGGGAACTTAATAGACACAATCCCTGCCGTAGGTGCTCATAGCCTTTATTGGCAGTAGGTTGGATGTAGAAAGAAGAAGAAAGATTTATAATAAAATAACAGCATAATTAATCTTATGTTTGATTGTAGTAAGTCCTAGGAAATAATAAAGCAAGGTGCTATGAGGTCATCTGTCTGAAGACTTCCCTTAAAAAGGTGACTTCTTAACTCATTCTGAAAGATTAACTTCGTTATATGCATAGTCTCAAAATTCAAGAGCAAGTTTTAATACCGGAAATAGAGTAAGCAACTTTCCCAGAATATTATATAAATGTAATCACAGAGAATGCTGCCAATTTACTGAATGCAACAGATTTGTAGACAAACCTTCCGGTTACTAAACTGATTAAGACTCACTAATTAACATTTTAATTATTATTACTATTCAAATCTATCCAAATATTCCAAATTGTGTTATTGAGAATACAATATTTCATATTATTCATAAAGCTATTGCAAGATTTTCAAAAATTCACGCTAAAATTTAGAGATAATATAAAACAATATTGATAGAACTTCCCTAAATGACTAGCTTTTGTCTTATTTAAAAAAAAAAAGACTAGTAAGCAATAACTTGTCCTTAGTGAATCTATTCATATTTCTCTTTCAAAAACTCAACCACCTCTCTGAATACAACTTTATAGAAAAAAATAGTGTTTATATCTATTTTAAGGTGAAAAATTCCTATTATATTTGCTCACCTTCAAAATTTATGGTGATTTTCTTGTTTTATAGTTTTCTTAGACATTCTTAGCAGAGGTCCAGCTATTTCATCAGTGAATTTCCCGGAGACCTCAGTAATTTACTATGATACCATTTGTCCTGGTCAGAGATTACATTTTAGTGTAACAGCCTGTTCTCTTTGATATTCTTATCTTTAAGGACATCCATTCCTTTGTATTAATGCTTATTTTCCACTTTCTAATATGAAAACATTCTTCCTCATATAGGAAATGGAATAAAAATATGAGACAAGTAGTTTAATTTTTTCTTTGACATTTATTAATATGATTGGCTGCAGGCAATATATCACCGCTTTCTTTGTTGCACATCCAAACATACATGAAAAATGAATTCCACAAAACTATTCTGTTGAGTTAGAGGGTACCACATAATTTCAAATTATTACTCTTATAAAATTTTGGGATATGAGTTACTATCCATTGGAGAGTATTTTATTAAAAACCATTAATAATAAAATCAGCGCATCATCAAATTAACTATTTTTATGAGTACCATTAATTTGGCTAACATACAAATTGTTCTTCCTATGACTGTATGATTATGGGAAATAAAAACATAATAAAAGTACTCATGAGAATTAGAAAACCAGTTCAAATTGAACTATTACAGTTTTGTTTGTACAAGTGTTTTTACTATTTGGAGAAGTATAATATGTCACTCATTTTTAGCAAATGCAAACCCATGTTAATATCCAAATGAAAATGAAAAGTGTTCTTTCTTAAAGATGGCAGTTTGAACTATACTTAAGTACAGTAAACTGAAGTTTTCCTAATTATTTGATTTGAACTGCCCACTAATATTTGTAACAATAATTGTTAACAAAACTATCACATATGACATGCTTACAATTTATCAGACACCAGACAAAGCATTTTTTGTATGTTGTGTTGTTTTTTAATTCTCTCAACACCCTATGAGTAGCTGTCATCTTTTTAAAATGCATCAGAAAACCTGAATCTGAAGTATTAAATATCATGACTTACAGAATAAATACTTAAACAATAATCAGGCTAGCATTGACTGAATTTGACATTAAAAATTTATAAATTTTTCTGTGGATAAAGGGACAGAAGAGTAGAAAGGAAAGCCACATCTCTGAAATAGACACATAAGCAAATAGACTCATGGAGGGACTGTTTAGAGGAAGCCTCTCTACAGGTTTAGATAAGGAAGTCTGTTAGTGTTACGTGAAGCTGAAAGTTTGAATAGTGTAGGTCAAGAAGAGATTTCTATTCTTTTAGCTGATTTTATTTGATTACCCAGAAAGGAGAATCAAAAGAAATCTGGAAGAGAGGAATTTGAATTATTTGAAAAGTTTCAGATATTAGACATAGCTGTGATGAGAACTGTTGATACAAAGGAGTTAGGAGAAAGCACAGAGTGATGTGGGGGACTGGAAAAATTAAGAACTTTACCATACACAGATGGCTCTGAATTACTGCATGTACAGGCTTAGGTACAGGATGACATAATGAGGGAACACCTCTCGGGATGGGTGTGGATGGGGTGTATTTAATTTGGAGCTTTCAATCTATCAAAACTATATACATTGAAGAAAACAAACAAAAAAACCCCCCTGAAATCATGAAACCCATTGACCACATTTAATATGTCATGCATTATTCCCACATTCTGCAACATAAGTGTGTGTGTGTGTGTGTGCGTGTATGTACACACACACGCACACACACACATACACACACACCCTAGGTCTGCATTCTTTGTCCCTATAACAGCGCCACTATGGACCCTGTTGGCCAACAAATGAATGTAAGCATCCTTCTATATTCCCCTTTCTTTTCTGCCCACATCTAAGCAAACACAAGCCCTTTCAAGTCAACCTTCTAAATATCTCTACCTTCCCACTCCTGGACAACTGCGATAGCCTCAATATGACTCACTCTGACTATTGTCTTGTCACTCACGCAGACCCACAACTCATTTTCTACTGCCTCCAAGGGGAACGAACACACACACACACACACACACACACACACACACAAACTGATTATATAGTCTCCATATTTACATTTCTTTAAAAACTACTGTCAGCTATGGGATCAATCCTTTGAAATAGAAAGCTCTTCATAATCTGGTGCCATTTACATCCTACCCAGTTTCATTTCCTTTCACCAATACCACCTCCTTGCACTGTTATACCTTATAACTTCCGCAAAGTTGAGCTAATTTTAATTGTTTAAGCATACCTTGCTCTCTCCAACTTTCATGCTCACTAGTCCATTTGCCTAGAGTATTTTCTCACCTCTGCATGGACTTGTCTTCCTGGAGACCTCCTGAAAGTTATAACTTGTTTCTCCTTAGAACTTTGGCCTGAGGCAGCCTCACTGCTTCTCCACTGTGCTTTCAACATGTGCTCTGGACATATCTCCATTCTTGGAGTCATACTGACTTATAATTTGTTTTCTTACATGTTTCCTTTGTCTACCACACCTTGCTCATCTTGAAAGCAGGGCTAAGTCTACACATTTTATAATATTTATGCTGAGAATAGTGCCTGGATTTTAATTATAGTTTTATGAACATTTGTGAATATTAAATGGATGAAAGTAATTTACTTCAGATTAAAACTACTTTCCTCTAGTGAGGACCTCCAGCTAGGGCTACTAAATAACTGATACTGTTTTTTTGTGTGCGTATTTTGAGGAGTGTTACTCATAGAATGTTTTCTATTCCAAATCGATTTGAAAATATCTGTAGTGAAAATGACAGCCTTTACTTTTCATCTAGTACCTGAAATAAAACATGCTTTGCAAGATAAATTTTTATTTTGCTCCTGGCAATCAAATAAAAAGCTGTAAGAAAATAAAAACAGAATCTGTACTTGATGCTATGAAAAATAGAAGCTAGAGGCAGTACTGAAAGAATGATTTCTTCATAGCACAGATACTTTTTCCAAAGTAAAATATTCAGGGCTAAAAATAATGCATTTCCTCAAGCTGCCTACAACCATGCTTCAATATAAAAGAAAGTGTTCCAGATATACCACCTTTTCTAATACTTTAAGTGGCTATTGAACAGAGGAAAATGTCTTTCAATATTTTTAACAAATCAGTATGAACTGAGCTGTTAAATAAGCTTATCATCATGTGAATGTTATAACATGTATCCTAAAGTAGTTTTATTCTATGCAGAAGACAATTTTTGCAACAGAAAAATAAGTGCAACCCAAGTGTTTATGGAAATTGAAAGAATCACAAAAAAGTTTACACCATCTAACAACTGCTAAATTTAACAACTGCTGAGTGCACATGTATTAAATTAAATATTATATTCTTTAAAAAAAAAGCATGACAGACACATTCTGGGTGCTAATTATGCAACATGTAGTAGAGATGTTAACATCATAGAAAACTGTAGAAGTATAATACTAAATACATGAACTGAATGAGAAAAGGAATTAAAGGTGAAATATAGTAGGCTCTCCAGGTTTTGCTGATTGCTTGAGAGTACCCGTTATTTGAGTTCCTGTTGACAGAGAGCCTACTTATATTTACCCGGCATCTACCAATCCCCATGGGTGTCGATTAACTGAGAGTCTACTGTAATTGGATTTTTTAAAATGTTATTTTTAAAGTTTCTATATATTAGCTGCTTTCCTGTCACCATGATTGTTTTTGTGTACCTAAAGGCAAAGGAATTCTTGGTGGCCTAAGAGTGAAGATGAGTATGGTTTGCCCTTTGCAGGAGAGCAGGGGACTCTCTTCTGCCTGAACAAATCTAGCCTCAGATTTCTTATAACATAGCTGATTGAGTTGATTTGGGTGGGAAATGGGGGAAAGACACATGTTATGGTGGGAGGAGTCTGGGAAAGGAGAGAAAAAGAAATACCTAAAAGTAGAAGGTGAGTGGGTCTTGAAAAATACATTCTGTTATTGAAATGTTTATATAAAAAGATCCTGTTTCTAGTCTTCTGAAAGAAAATACAACACCTGAAATGAACATGTGATTAGAATTTTAAATGTATGAGGGCTGTCTGGAAAGTATCCAGCCATGTAATATGAAAAACAGAAGCATTTATGGCTGGAGATTTTCTCAACAGCCCTTTATGTCCATGCTGCTAAGGACACCTGTGAACTGAATAATCAGTGGAGTTTCCAAAGGGAAGTTTTGAAGAAATTTATATAAAAAACAAGGGCCCTGACTTTAAGAAAATGGATAAACTGTTTAAAACTTAGCCTACATGTCATTCATAATCTAAGATTTTAAAGCTTTGGAAAAATATTTGTCTGAGGGAGTTTAAATCTCAAAACTAAAAACTTAACCATTAGCTGACTTTGCATTTTATTAGTAAAATGCTATAGAGATAATCAATTTTCAATCCTTCTGTACATTACATTCATTGATTTAGAAACAGCTCTGAAATTATTTACAGATATTCTAAATATAAAACAATTATCACATAAGCATTAATGTAATTATTTTGTATCCATGTATTAGATGTCAGAAAAATAATTGTTTGAAATCGTTTTATTTAAGACAAAAATGAGGTTGTGATTTTCTTTTATCAGGTACAATTAAGTGGAAAAGTTTAACTTCATTTCGTTCCTGAATTTCTTACTCATATTCCTTAACCAAATGAAATATGAATTAATTTGTTATTTTGTCACTAAACCTGGGTTGTACTAACCAGTTGCTGTAGTATGTGGGAACAGTTGTTAAAATTATATTAACTATATACTTTTAAAATGTCAAATACTATAAATGTATCAAAACATTCCCTGGATATGAACCAAATAATGTAGGAAGTGACTGATAGCCCCACCTCTGTGAAATCAGACTGGTCACCTCAGTACTAGGACAACACAGTCATTTCCCAACTATGCACTCAATGAAAATAGCTGGCACATATATGGAGTGTTTTTAAATCAAAGATAAGTCTTACAGTGAATCCTAAAATCACTGATACTCTTTTTCATGTTTCCATTTTTGTCCAGGTTTGAAAAGGACCAGCACATATGAGAGCATATCCTGAAACATATACCTATGTCATGAAAATTTACACCGAGATTTCACCTCGCCTTTCTCCAAAAAAATAGCATTGTATCAGAAATCACATAGAAAATATACAAAAATATATCGCCACAAACTTGACAACCAGAAGAAGCCAATATGAAACCTACTATTTAGTTCTGGTGGGAGAAATTAGCTAATTATTTACTAAGAGTTATTTCCTTTTGTTCTGGGTGTACAGTGAAACTATAGAAGCCCCTCCTTATCTGCAGGAGATAAGTTCTAAGACCTCTACTGGATGCCAGAACCCAAGGACAGCAATGAGCCACATTTATACTATGTTTTTCCTATGCATGCATATCTATGACAAAGCTTAATTTATAAATTAGGCACATTAAAGAGATTAACAATATTACTAATAAAATAGAACGATTATTATAATATATTGTAGTAAAAGATACACGAATGTGGTCTCTCTGTCTGTCTCTCTCTCTCTCTGATAACTGATCTAATAACCGAGCTGGCTACTGAGTGACTTGCAGGTAGGGAGTGTAGACAACGTGCACATGCTGGACAAAGTGACGATTCACCTCTCAGGTGGGACAGAGTGGGAGAGTGAGAGATTTCATCACACTATTCAGAACAGTGCACAATTTAAAACTTATGAATTGTTTATTTCGGGAATTTTCCATTTAATATTTCCACACCATGACTGACTGTGGGTAACTGATTCTATGAAAAGCAAACTTGCAGATAAAAGGGGACTAATAATATATTCCCTGGACTTCCTTGCTATTAAGTATGGCCATGTGACTGGGTTATGGCCATAGGCAGGTATGTTTTATGCCCTTAAAAATCTCCTTGTTGTTTACGCTCTTTTATTTTTATATCTGCCAGCTACATGTCTATGTCCAGTGCTGTTTTGGCATACACGTGTTAAATTCTATAAAAACCCATAAAATAGAATCTAAAGTCTTTAATATATTTGACAGGAAAGAATATGACCAACATTCAATATGGTCAAGTGTCCTACATAATTAAACTAGAAATTTCCAATATTGTATCCCAGTGAAGTCTACCACCATGTTATTATTCCCTTTTTACAACAAGGTCACAGATGCAAATTGTACCTTTTCTGATGAACAATTTTAGTAACTCCTTTGGAGTATGAGTATGTTCAAGACCACATGTTTCTCTTTTTATATACCTCTGGGATTTGATGGAATTTATTCATCCAATAAAAATTTATTGAATACTCCATATGTGCCAAGCGCTATTTTAGATCCTTGAAGTGCAGTGAAAAAAGATAGCCAAAGAATTCGGCCTCATGGAGTAAACTTCCAGACTGTACATTTCTGCTATAGGGAGAAGAATGTTTAATTATAATGCAATTCATTATGCAAACATTTTGAAGCACTGGTAATCTTGCATTTCTGTAGTACTTTCAGGGAGGATCTATGATGTTTGAGGTAAATACTTGTGGTTGTAAAAATACAAAATGTCAAGTTCTGTCCTCAAGGAACATGCAGTCTCTGCTGGCAGATAAATCACATGTACATAACTTGTGTCAACACCTTTAAGCACCACTTTAGATTGACTCAGTATCGCCTCTTTCTGGGGCTGTTGTCCACTTTTGATTCCCAGCTGCCACTATGTTAGCCACTCTACATGGGCTCAGACCAACCTCATATTAATAGAATCTGACAGTGCTTTGCTCCCTGTCCACACTGCTCTCTCACCTCCCACCCCAGAGCTTTACTAACTATGCTGAGGCTTAAGCTGCCAAAAGAACAGCCCAAATACAACTGAGAAGAGATGCAGGGAACCTCTTAACTCACCCAAGAACAAATTTTTACCAATGGAGCCAGTAGCCAGCAGATAATTATTTCTCCTTTCCTCTCTCTGGACAGAGTGTCCTGACATTTACTTGTTCATATGAACTCTGTGAGGATGATTCTTCAAGAATAACCAATTAGTTCTATTTGATATCAAGCCATATCCATTTCAGGAATTCGTCCTCTTGAATTTAATTTATTTTTTGCCCCATGGCTTCCTCTGTTCTTCCCTCACTTCTGCTTCTTTGTAATAACAGTCTCTAATTAATTGCTCCATATACATTTCTGCTCATGTCTTTGTTTTCTAGGAACATTAAAGATGGCAGAATGCAGTAATGAGTATAAGAAGAGTTTTGAATGATGTGATGTGAACGTGTAGAAAAAGAAAAGTTTTTTCCTAGTGTGGTTTCTATGTATGCTGGGAAAGTGACAAGGAGGAGGTGGGTTTTTAGGTTTTATTTTGGAAGATGAATATAATTCTAACAGATGAAGATATATCATTGGCATACCAGGTTGAGTAATGGTACAAATAAAAGTATATCCAAGACCAGTAATTCAGGAGAGATTCTTTAGGAGAAAGTTGGAGGTGAGGCTAACAAATGAGATAACTGAAAATTTTGAGAACTACAGATAGCAAGGGTCTCAGATCATATACCTTTTTCTTTCAAGTGGACATATCTGATTCCATGTCAACAGGAAGCTAGAGCCCTGAAGAAGGGTCAGAGAATGGGAGTGAACCAAGGTTGAGAAGTTGGCCTCTCAAATTTTATCCTGCATAAAAAAGTCCTGGTGAGAATTCTCAGATATTTTGATTCAGCAAGTTTGGGGCAGGGCCTCAAGTCTTTATTGCTATTAAGTTCTCAGATGCTGCTGGTATGTCCGTTTGGGGACCACACTTTATGTAGCACTGATTTAGAAAAGGTTTATCCTTTCTACATACCAGACCTAAGTAAAGGCAGCTCAGACCTGTGTGTTTCTAACTATGAAAAACAGCCTCTTCAGCTATCTTTTAAGTGCTTTCTGGGTAGATGTGCATTTTGAGTGGGTTAAGACATTTATTTTAAGCAATTTACAAAAGTGTTGGATTTGTGCGTAATTCTGTGCTTGATGCTGATGCGAGCTAAGCCTGACATTAAACTTTTCTAATTAACTCAACACCAATCTACTTTTCACAGATAGGATCAAATTCCTGCTGGGACAGGGCAAACAAAAAGAAGTTCTGATGGACAAGAAGCATTGAGATGTACATGAGAGAGATCAGTAAGTAAAGAGGACCCTAAATAAGGAAGACTAAGAGAGTTAAGGCATCAAAGATGGTCTCATCTTCCCGTTACTTCCCTGACTTTCTTCCACTGGGTATTATTTAGCCAAGAGAGTATCAGTCTTTGAGTAAAATTTAAATACAAAGAAGAGGCACAATGTAGTGTATGTAATGAAGAATTTATCCACAGATTCCTGGCGCTTGTTCTGAGTGCCACACCTCTAGAGGGAACAGGATGGATAAAGCAAGTTATGTGGTACAGGGTACGACTGAGGGAACTGGGGGTGCTTACCTGGGAAAAAAGATTCATCTTGCTAATAGGTGTTGGATATGACAAGTGTCCTTTTCCCAAAAGTTGTTATTTAATATATTAGGAGAAAAATGAAAGAAAAGATGGGTAGTGAATGAAAGTTAGAGTGAATCATTCTGGATCCAACATTAGAAAATGTGTCCACATGGAACATTGTGCTTGGTGAGGAAGAAATTTCTTTATTACTGGAGCTGTTTGAAGTAAGTCAGGATAGCAGACTATTAATTAAAAATGCTTCACACAAGGGTTTGGAACATTCTTTATCAATTTCAAGTTGACAGGGAAAATAGGCAGTTTTTCCTAACTGAATATTTGCATAAACTTCAGAAGACCTGAATTTACAGGTAAGTATTTCATTTTGTACATTATATAAGAGGCCCCGCAGGCCTGTGATTGAAAAGTTAATGTGGGAATCAAAAGGGCATCTTCCCTCCAGGGTACTGGATCTACATTAAACACAGCAGGGACCATGAACACTTAAAGGCCTTAGTGGGAAGTGAGATCTCACTGCTCTCTAGGTTTGCTTGAAATTATCAGGTCTTCTCCATACTGTGTCCTGGAGTGTAAAGAGAAATTAATTGATGGTCTAAGAAGTGAGAGCAGAAAAGGAAGTCTGCTGTGATGAGTTAAGAATAGAGTTTCTTTTTTTTTTTTTGTAGTGTTCATTAACTTACATTCATAAAAAGCACTAAATTGTCTCAAGCAGAATGTGAACTAGTTAGAGAGGTTGTAATTGGTGACCTCACTTGAGTAAAATCATTTATCTTGTTGCTATTGAGAATGCTTCACCTGGCACTCTACTGCCTCATCCTTTGGGGCATTTTCCCTTCACTTGTTTTTTTTTTTTTAAACACTCTAATTAGTGGATCATTTTCTTAATCAACATTGACACCTAAAACCCGTGTTGTGTTCTGAGCAGCCAAGTTACGTAGTACTGTGATAGCAATGACAGCGGATTTTCGCAGTTTTCAAGATAAGGACAGAGTAGAGTAGGAGGGACACTTACACAAATGTTTATAAATAAATTCAAAGGCTGCTAAAGTAATGTTCACTAAGTTTTTCCCATCTAATAAAAGCAATTACACATGGATTTCTGATTGCAACATCAATTTAATTAAGTCATTCATTAACAGAAACTTAGGCATGTCCATGTAACTTGGCTAAAAGTTGCCAGCTTAGGTAAGGAACTTTAAATTTCCACTGGAACAGAAATATTATATATCTCTCTACCCTCTAAAATCTCAACCAAAATTTTAAAAATTAGATATAGCAATCAGTTATTAATAGATTTGTTGGCTTTATTTCTGTTAAGGCTGACCTGGAGAATCTGGTTTAGACGTATAGAAACATTTTGCCTTTTGTGGTCCCTGTCCCCTCCTCCTCCACCCCAATCTACGTGAGATGCCCTACCTGAGGGAGAATTTGTGTCGGCAGAGCAGTTACACTGATCCAAAGTCCCTGTCTCACATGCAAGGGACCCAGGCAGTGGGATAAAGTGAGGTGGCCTGCAGATCTGTCCCTAATAACATGCCTGGAAACAGAAACTCCCTGGTGACAGGAAAGAAGAAAAGCTAGGGTTGAGCAGAGTAGGCTTATTTCCTTCTTCTAATCCCATGAACAAAGTCAGCTATTTCTCCTCTTTGATGGTGGTGGTAATGATGGTGTGGCAGAAAGGTTAAGAACCACCATGGATCCTCACTTCCCATGTCTACGTGATGTACTTCCCTGTTTTGGGGGCCAAGGTAGGAGAGTCGAGAATAACACTCTAATCACTAGGAACTGTTACTGCACCCGCTGCCATTTAAGAGCCTGGGACTTCCTGAGGACTTTTGCACAGTCTTCAAGAAAAGTTTTTCTGATAACAATAGGCCTGGCAGGTATCTCCTTTGGGGACAGATGTCCTATTTTTAAAAGCTGAGTCACCCATAATGCTTTGAGCAAAGCAAAGGTTCAACAATCAATCATGAATTTTTTATTTGTTTTGCTGTCTTCAGTCTTGCTTAGAGCCATGGGATTTAAATTTAAACCACTGAACATTTAATTATCGTGGAAAAGAAGGGAATCAGAAAACATCTCTAGTTTCCAATCTCAAATCTAAATGCCAGTACAGTAAAGGTACCTTGAGAAACCCACTGGTGGCACTGTGGAATTAGGCAGCTCTTTGGCAAATTTAGCAATCAATCACTATCCCTTTGGAAACCCAAGGCAGCAACTTCCTTTGGTGAGATAATATGTAAATAAAATTCCGAATGAAAGCCGTACTTGAGCTCTTGAGCCATTTTCCTGCTCGAGCCCACTCCTACCTCTTTGGAGTGTACTTTCTCTTCAATAAACTACCTCTTTGTTTCACCTCTATTAAAAAAAAAGAAGCTGTACTTGAGCTATTCATAATCAAAATAATTAACTTAAAAGTATCACATTATTTTGTGGGCTAAATTAAATGTCTCACACACGTATGTGCACACACACACTCTCAGAATACCCGTGTACACACTCTTACACTTTGTGACTACTCATCAACCTCACCTAAGTCACCTTAGCTGAAAGAAAACACAGGACCAATTTAGGAGTAAATTTGTAAAGTTATATGAATAGAATTAACAATGCTGTGATGCCTTTCAAAATTGTCACTGAAAAGCTCACTTAATATTGTTTAGTCTGCCTATAATTTTTACTCACTTTAGAAAAGGGGCTTTTTAGTAGTCTAGCGTTTGTATTTCACTATCCAAATGGGATCTGAAAAGTGTTCACAAAAAGATAGAAAAAAGATTACTCAGTACCTAGTGAGCCAAAAATAAATATGTTAATTACAAAAAAGATAGAAAACTGATTACTCAATACAGAGTGAGCCGAAAAGAAATGTTAATTAATTGAAAAGGAGGGCGGTGGGTAGAGCTGGATGGAGAATGAGGAAAGTACGTGGTGAGGGGATTGAGTCAGCTCCTGTGTTTCTGTTGCAAGGGTTCAGGTTCATGTGGAAGTGATGGCCTCTGGTGATTCCCGGAGGTACCGTGTCTTCTCAGGGTGTGGTCAAGGACTAGGGTGTGAATCACTTTTGCTGATCAGCACTTTAGCCCTTTAATTTGTAATCAGAAAAGTACTTGCCAATTGACATTTTTGACCTAGGGAAGTACCAGAGATTGTTCTCGGAACTGTTTTTCTTGTTTTGCTTTGTTTTTTAGTCATTCCTTAAATTTGAGTTTGCTTCCTATTTTTCTGGTATAAGTTCCATCTTAAAATAAACAAACAAATAACAATAACCTCTACTTCGAGAATTTTGCTCAGAATTCTATGATAGAATGCCAGGCATATAACACAGAAATAGAACTAGGGATTCTTTCAATAATAAGATAATAAATATACTATACATTAAGAATGATCTAAGACTGACAAATTTAAGTTCTATTCTAACTGACCTGATAATGAATACACTGTTTTCATCACATAAGTCAGAGAGTTAACATATACAAAACGCAGAATTGAGTTCCTCTACCCTAAATAACTTTGGGTGAATTCAATTATAATTGTCTTTCTAAATGTTATTAATTATTACCATTAAGCTCTTAATATTTACAGAACTTTGCCACTCAGTAAAACATTATTTCTTTTGTTTCAAAGTGGAGAAATATGTGTTAACTTTATTGACCAAATGGAATTCAATCTCTCGAGAGACTGTGCATTATGTTGTAAGTTGCATTCAAATTAAAATCTCCCTGATCCCAGGCACTGAATCACTCTTGGCAAAGTATTATTGAACTTTAGTAAGGAATAATACAACACATGGCATTACAGAAACACAAAAGGAGGAACTTATTACCTCTAATTGAAAGTTTCCAAAAATTGATGTCACTTGAATTCTCCCTAAATTTTGAAATTACTTCATTACCCAAGCTTTCTGTCATTTTATACATGGGTGTGCCTGTATTCGTGCTGGAATAGATTCAGTGTGTCAGCAAAAACATTCCCTTTTTGATGATGCTAAACTAAGCGCATCTGGCATCTGCACATATGTTAGAGCATATTCACAATGGCCAATTAGAGTACATTTCTACCTCCAGGGTGGTCAGTATAGGCACATTGAGATTGTCCAATCACAGATGAACTCTTTCCAGCCTTTCATTTCCTGTCTGAACAACCGTATATTTATTGAGTGCTTTTGTGCCTTTTAAAGCTACTGAGTCATTTAAGAAATGTTCTCCATGTTGTATTCTGTTTTCTCTTGTCCAATATTCTTCTAAAAATGTCTGCATTCTTGCTGTTAAATTATATATTTTTTACAATAAACTCTGCAGAAGGATTCAACATAAGTCTACCATCCAGTGTACTTTCTCATGTTTATGAAAATATATTCTCTTTTAACAAAAAATCTTCCCAAGAAACCAACAGCTAAAAAAAGTAAGATAAAACCTGAATCATCTCCTGAAAAGTCAGACTGCTATGACATTCTAAATCACTGCTGTTGTTGGCCTTTCTGCTTTGCCACTTGATGGCAAGAATTGATAACCTCCATGTATGTTTGACACGTCCCCAGTGGGTAAATTTCCCTGAGGTATCGTGGCACTTCTACCTCTCAGGAAACAGACAGAAGATTCTTCTTCGAGGAAACTCAAATGCCTTCATCAGGCAACTGCAGTGTGGCCAAAGTAAGGGTTAAATTTCTCTTAATTGCTTGTCCTTAAAAACCAAGTGTTGCAAGGAGAATGTGTATTTTTTAAAACTCCTTTTTTGGTGTTATACTTAAACTAAAAATTATTTTTTTCAGATTTCCTCCTAAAATTCTCTGGCTATTCAGGAAGGCCAGATGACAAGCATCCTCTTGGCTCCTCTCTGCCTGACACATTTATGTTTAATGTCCCTAGGGATAGTTCAGAAGATATGCCCAGCCCCTATTAGAGAGGTGCTTTTGAAAGGACGGGAGATATGAGTTTCACTACTTGAAAACCCTGAATTTTAACTATAGAGCAGAAATACCATTGGAATCCACATAAACACACTGACTTCTGTATTTCTGACACAACTTAAGCCTCATTGCTACGGTATTAACTGGGATACTGTGACAACTATAAACTACTAACTATAACTCTCCCTGAAAACAGCTGCCATGGAGCTGTAGAATATTTTCCTTAGACTTCAAAGCATTGACATTTTAAGGAAAAATCAGCATTCTTGGCACAGTAGAGCTTACTCAATTAAAATGTCTTACATAAACTATTTTCACGCATGAAAACTTTAACCATAAATAAATGAATTATTGTAGATGACTCATAACTCTCAAAAATGATATAATTTTATATGACTTATATTATATACCAAAGACTATGGTAACTATAAAGGGCCAGTACTTTATATGACATATTTAAATATTTATGCTATAAAAATAATGGGTCATGAGCACATCTGCTTGGTCACTCAGCCAAGAGAAAAAAGGAAATTCCAGCCTTGGATTAGAATCACTGGGATATGGTGCTAGCTCTGATTTAGAAATTGTGTCATTTTGAGCAGAAACAACTGAGTAGCTGCTCTTCAGGTTGAGTGGGTTTCCATTATGGATGCTAGTGCTCCATATAAAAAAATTCTCATTTAGTGTCTCAGTCAAAAGGGCAGCTTGCTGACCTACTCTACAGGAGCTACACACAAAGTGTGAGTGACATTCAATGGATGGCTCTTGGAGACATAAATCAGAAGAAAAAATGTTTAATTAATATTCACGGAAATATGTGAGATGATATTGCATTTATATAACAAAATTTAAAGCTTCGCAAAAATCCATGAGGTCAGGAGTTCTTAGAATTAAAAAATTATGATAGTTGAGAATAAAACTGTCCATGAGCTGGAAAATATAACTGATAAGACAGTTCAAAAAGCTAAATAGAGAGGGAAAAGGTTAAAAATTTAAGGAACATGAAGCATCAATACAGGAGGGGCACTATTCAACAGGTAGGAAATTCAGGGAAGAAAAGAGATAACTGAAGAGAATAAAACATCAAAATAAAAAAAGGAATAGGTCCATAGATTGCAAAACTGATGAAAGATGGAGTCTTCAGATTTATGCTACCAAATATCAACAGTATGAAGGAAGAAAGATCCCCTACCTGGATACATTATCATGAAACTCCGCTAAATATAAGTTTCTAGTTGGAAAAAAATCTGTCATCTGCAAAAAAGGAAGTATCAGAAGAGCACTGGACTTCTCATTAGCAATGTCTTAATGGGAAAGATAATAAAGCAATGTCTTAAAGTTCAAAAATAAAATTATTTTGAGCCTTTAATTATATACCCAGCTAAACTACAATAAAGCATAAGGGCCAGATAAAAACAAGCACACAGAAAATTTACGTGATGCACACTATTCCTGAAATAGTTACAAAAGTCATATCCAGGCAAAATGTAGGCTTTAAGAAAGAGTAGAGCAAACTCAAAAATTCAGTGAAAGGAACAAGATCTTAGGATGACCATTTATCAGTACATTTAGATCAGCTTATCCACATTGAGACAAGACTTGATAACCTTACTATGGAAACCAATTTATCTTTTAACCTGTATTCTATTTAGGCATCAGTTCTATATTTCATATCCAAAACTATACACAAAAATAAATTTACTTTAGGCCCACATTCATAACTGTATACAGTACAAACAGCAACTGACACTTTAATTTAAACACATAG
This sequence comes from Lyroderma lyra, assembly GCA_004026885.1. NCBI lineage: Eukaryota > Metazoa > Chordata > Mammalia > Chiroptera > Megadermatidae > Lyroderma > Lyroderma lyra. The sequence goes on from PVJL010000301.1 coordinate 242,621, forward strand.
CCCAGATGTAATTTTTAGGAGAAACTCCTACAGGCATGTTTACAGAGTTACTCCAGATGTTCTGAATGGTTTATTATTTCATAATTAAGTAATTTACTCAATTGTCATCTGCATATTAAAACTTAGAACAAATTGATAAAAGGATTTTTATTTGCTGCAGTTGTTGCAATTAAGAAGTGTGCATACTGGTTAAATAAGAATTGCACCTCTAATGATTGATCATTAAGAAATAACTGAATATGCAAAAATTAATTTAAAGTCTTTTTATTGTAATGTTCAAAATATTCATCCAACAAATATGAGGTGCTGGGAATTTATCATTCATAAACAGTAAAAGAAAGAAATAGCCCAAATGAATAAAAATAAGCTATAGGATTAAGAAAATTATATATATACATTGAGGTAACATTTAGTTGTTGAGACTGATGATGATACAGAACTATATTTATTAAAAATAAGAAGTCCCCTAATATATGTTTAAAAGAGAATAGCAAATTACAAGATGTTATATGGTCTCTTTCATATAGATAAATAACAGAAAAATTGATGGATAAACTATCTCCTTCCTGGTTATTAACAAGCTTTTTATCTTTCAAGTTGATTTTGTCTTGAGACTATCTTTCCCCACAACGACAGGATGTAGTTAGTTTCTTGTCCTCTAACCTCGCCTCAAAAAACCCGTTTCTTTAGGACATTTTGGATAAAGACATTTACCACATGATTCTGACCAAACCATTCTTCACTGACCCTACCCCCAGGCTCAGCTGAATCTCTGTTTTCTTATTTGCTGCCAGTCATTTTAGTACTACCATGCTGAGTGTTCTATTTGTTTTTTCCTTTAATTCTCACAACTATTTCAATATTAGTACTATCATGGTCATCATATTACAGATGGAAAAGATGTTTAGACAGGGACAGTAACTTGTCAGTGTTCACACAACTAGCAGGTGTCAGTTCTTCTTGCCCCATGACATGCCACTGCACTGCCTGTACTCTTTCCTCATTATTCTCCTTGCTCCTCAATCTGGTTATTTCTCAAGCATTTTTTAAAAAACTGGAATAAAGGTGTCCTGTTATTTAATTGAGAGAGATCATGGTCAAAGGTGAATGCCTTAGCTTAGCCATTCTAAGTTGTATGTCCTTCAACAAGGAGATTGTCCTTTGGCCTACTCCATTTTGACTCTCCAGAGCCTCATGCAATGTACTTGTTGCGTTCTAACTTACTCTCAATAAAAAAAACAAAAATAGAGCGAGGAAATTGACACCCAATTCTGGAAGGCTCAAGGCTTTGAAATGTGTTACCAGTTCCTCTATTAAATCCAATATAAAACCAGTTGCTAATCTATAAGTTTTAAAGAAAGTTTAAAAAAAATTTTATGAATATTAAATTTTGCTCAATTTTTCACAGAAAAACCGTCATATTATGTTTTTCAATTTTTTAAAGAATAATTCTTGATTCAAATTCTAAATGCATAATGTTTCTGGGATATTTTTACCTTTTTCAGAATCTTATTTCTTATACTATATTTAATTTTTTAATGTTAATTACTATACCCATTTGAGATCAGAACTAGAGTGTTTCTCAGAACTATTTTGATGTTTTGTTAATTAATTTTCAGATCCATACAGAAAGAAAATGGTTTTCTAACCTAATATATTTTCTGTTTAATATGTATTAAACAGAAAATGCATTATCCAGCTTAATAGCTCTTATTAATAGTATTTTAGATGTAAAAATTTAACTAAAATATAGTTATTGTTTCATCAAATTTTGTTTTTTAAATAGCTTTACCAATGAGCACCCTAAATATTTGCTAAAGGAATATACAAATGGTATTAGTTGACTCTAAGCTCCTGTTTTCCCTGATTGCAGTGTAGTTGGCAATCTTCTCCTTATGCAGCACTAGTAATTCTCATACTCCCTCTTGTTTAAAACAGGGACATAACAGGTATCATTGCTCATACTAAGTGACAATTTTTAATAGATATATGTCAGATTTTTTAACAGTTTTTTTAACTGATGCTTTCAACAGGAATGAAAATAATCCTTCATAGTTTCTGTTAAACAATAAGATAACTATGACAAAAAATTACTCCCTTACTCCTTATGCTAGTCCTACAGAAATGGTGGTTGTTTTCCCTTTCCAACCCCCACCTCCCATTGATTTCTCTCTCCTGTGAGCCAATTGCTTTTACTTGGACGTCAGCTTGGAGTTGAGGAGATACCTTTCAAGGGCAGCAGGAGTTGTTTTAATGATGCTAATGGATGCAGGAACAGTGACTTGAACAGTGGTAGGGCTCTAGATTAGGTAGGTCTTAAGAAAGACTCCACAAAGACTAGACATTTGTCAATATTATCCAGGCTTATTTCCAAAAATTTCCAATAACTCTTAAGTGCACTGCCTTCAAGTATGACAGATTACTGGGGATAAAAGAAGGTACTGATTGTCTACATCAGACAAGAGTTACCAATAATGGATTCTGAGAAAAAATAGCCTGGTGGAAGACCTGGCTATCCAGTTTCTCCTGCATTCATGATACTTTCAGATATATTTAGCACATTGCTTGGAATATAGTAGAAATTCCAAAAATATTTCTAACCTGATTTAGAAACCTATTTGTGTGACTCCTTTGGATTGTCAAAACAGTAAACTAGCAGTTCTTATTATTTAAGAATGAATAAAGGAATGGGAACAGGAAGATGCAAATAGCGATCAGCTTAGAAAAGATGTTTCTCTTCACCATACTTAACTGAATTCTTCAGATATCAGATGGTCTAGTAACTCTTTGAGAGTGAACGAACACAAATTTGGACAGGTCTCCAAAATCAACTGGGTGGTTTTCGATGCCTCTGCTTGCCCAGGCAAGTTGGCAGTGGGCCTGGAATCTGAGCATGTTCACAGGCACCTGAACTGAAAAGTGTCAGTGATCTCATACACACACACAGTCAGCTGGTTAGCATTAAATTTAGGTTGCATTGAGAACCTATGAGATCCAGAGGTAACTTGCATAGAAATCCCCATTGAAAATTCCCAGAGGCATTTTTATTTATTTATTTATTTATTTATTTATTTTTGGCATTTTTAAAGCAAAGAGGAGCTGAGTCTTTTTAAAGGCAATAAGTATTAAATAGCATAGACACAAAAAGCAAAAAGTTGAATTATAAATTATGAAAGAGTTTTTACTCCTGGCTCTGCCCTTGATCCCCTCTATCATTTTGATCAAGACAATTAACTCAAGGGTGCCTTAGTTTCCTCATCAATAAAGTGAGTTGGTTAAGTTATATTATCTTTCAGGGTTCTGTCCACTTTCAATGTGTGATTCACCCTGAAAATCAGGTGTGAGTTTCTAGTTAATAGACTGACTTTGCCTAGAGCCATTCTTTCATGGCTCTACAGCTATGCAGTACATGAGTCTTTTTATATCTAGTCTGACCCCATCAGAAAATACCTTGTAAAACAAATTTCTCTAATGCTGAGAAAACTTGAAGACTTTCTCTGTTTTTTAATTTTAATGGATTTTTTCTTTAACACTCAATGTGTCAAGTCAATTATATTGTAACTACTAACCTAAAAGATAGTATGGTATTTTTAATACTTGACTCAATTTCTTTCTTCTTCCACTTTACTCATTAAGTTTTCTGATCAGGTTCATTTGTAGGGTGATGGTAATGTAATTAAATTAACAATGATTTTTTTCCCTGCCACTTCAAAAATGTGTATTTACTTAAGCAGCAAGGGAAAGAAAAAGATTAATAAAATTCTAATCATTTGTAAACCAACATTACTCAGAAACAGAGATGAAGGGAAAAGAACTTTGACCTAAATATTCTGTCACAAACTTATTATTCATTACTTGATATTTTCAGTCATCTCTAATTATACCATCTCAGAAATAGTTGCAGGTATTTGATGGGTAATACCTGCAACTATTTCTGAGAGTAATGTAGTAAGCAATGAAGAAACACAATCCCCTTCCAGCCTTGTAAATCCTATTGTAAAGGAAATTACCCCCACATAACTTGAGAATGAAAATTGTCATAGAAACATGGAGTAATTAATAATTAAATTCCATAAAATGAGTCAACGTATGATAATGATGTTACACCTTCCATTTTTATTCTCTTATCTATTTTAAATGTAAGTTTAGAGAGTTTCATTATTAAAAATCCACATGCTCATCTCATAGATTAAGGAAATGTTAATATTTTGCATATTTGCTTCAGCTTACTTCCTCTCTCTCCTACAAGTGCACTTGAAGATCCCTATATTCACCACCTCAATTTTTCCTCCTCAGAGATAAGAACTCTGAAATTGTTGTTTAATCTTTTCAGATCTGCTGACAGATTTATAGTCCTAGAAAAAAAGTCCTTCAATTATATTCAGCATTTTATTAAAAATTTACTAGTAGAGAAAATTGGACAAGATAATTAATCAGTACATTTACAGAAATGTAATTTCAAAATGTACTTCATAAGTCTGAATAATATTAAAATAAATAAAGTAAAATTAATAAGGATCAATATAGGGCCCTTATTTAATTCTAGTCTTAATCTCTTTATATTAACAGAAGTACCAGTATATTTGGGTTTTATCCTCATCATTCATTAGTTATTTTTCCATCTCCTCTTTTTTTTCCTCATTACTTTTGAGTAGATTAATTATGAATTTTTATTTTTTCATCTTTCACGTTTTATAATTATAGTTTACTTAATTATTCCTTTAGCGTTTATCCTCTTAACACTAAATTAACTAATTGACACTAGTTAAAAAATAACTATATCAACATTTATCCTTTAATTATTTGATCTAATCTAACTAAAAAATCAACTATAAATTATTACTTTAACTTTTTCCATTTTAAGAAACTGAAAACTCTTTGGCCTCTTTACCTTCTCCAAGTTTTTATGTATGTTGCAATGTATTTAAGTTACATATACATTTTCAACATCAAAAGACATTATTATTATCATTTAATTAAATGTTTGAGTTTTACCTACACATCTACCTTTAACAAGAATTTTTATACTTTTTGGTTTCTCTGTAATTTCAACAGAGATTATTTTCTTTAATTTGAGGATTTCTCTTATTATTTCCTTTAGTATGTGCCTTCTGGTTTGGTTGGCTGTAATTTTCTTTCAGCAATTCAAAAATATCATTCCACTATTTTCTGGTTTGTGTCATTTCTATGAAAAGTTAACTATCTATTTTTATTAGTCCTTATATGGTAATATAGGGTTCTTTTTTTTTGGGGGGGTGGTTACTGATTTTAAAAAGTTTCTCTTTTTCTTTGGTCTTTATCAGGGGGACCATGATGTGCTTAGGTGTGCATTTAATGCTTGAGATTCACAGAGTCATTAGATTCGGAGGCTTGAAACTTAAAATTCTCACCCATATGATCCTCAAATTTTGCTTTTCTATATTTTCTATCTTTCTTCTTTTGCTTCTGAAACATATTTGTTCTATCTTTTCACTTTTACTGTGGTTCACATGTATATTATTTTCTTTTTGTCTACATGCTTTAGCCAGAATAATTTTTAGTGACCTATCTTCTAATTTACTAATCTTTCCTTCTTTAATGTCTCACATGATGTTATACCTATTTATTGATTTTATAGTTTCGGATACAGATTTCTTTTTAGTTTTAGAATTTTCCTTTGACTTTTTAAAATATATTCTATTTTAGATGAAATTGTCTATCATATATATATATATAAATGTTTATGTATTAGTTATTTTAAAATCTATACATTATAATTTCAATATATGACCCACCTGTGTTTACTGCCTAATTTTTCCTCTTAATTTTTTCTTATTTTATCTGGAATTTCATTTATTTAGTATCTATATATATATACAGATGTATATATGTGTATGTTCATACGTGTGTATATATACATATAAATTTGTGTATATACATGTACACACACATATATATCCAGATACCATACTCTTAAATGTCATACTATGCTGTCAAAGCTGATTTATTGATCTCACGTTCTTTTAAAATGTCTTAAAATAGAAGTTGGGATATAAACAACCACAATCATCTTAACAATATGTCGTTAAGCACAAAAGTATATTTTATTTGTTTACCTTTAGAATAACATTACAAATAAATAAATACGTACATATATGTGTGTATCTGAATTTCAGATATCTTTGTTTAAAATATTGTATGTACAGTCTCTGGCTCTGAATGGCATTATATTCCTCTAGAGAATTACTGATTTCCAGACAGCAGCAATTAGGGATAGTTTATCTTGGATCAATCAAGGATTGAAATGAGTGGATGCCTGGTTGCAAGTTCTATGAATACTGTTCTAATTCTAGTTTGCTTTTTGTTTCTACATTTTAGTCTTTCAGGGTTTCTTAACTGAAAGCCTGGAGTATTTACCAAGGCCTCTTTTTCCTGTCACACCTAAACATTTTTTTTTCTTCTCAGTCTTATAAAATGTCAAAAACTCTGCTTGGCTTTCTGAGCTCTAAGTAGTAATTTTTCACTTGGTATCTTCCCTTCTCAATCCTTTGAAAATTTGGTTTAGCAAATGTCTTTAAAAGAAAAAGATATACCAGTTATAAGTCTCCCTTTTTTTCTGGAATCTGCCTGCTTTGGTAGCTCTTAACTGCAATTTTTGTTTCTACAACTTTGTGAGATGGCTAAAAGCTCCAGATGGTTACTTTCCTAAAAAGAAAAACATGGTGGAACATATCCTTTTGTTAATACATCTTCCTTTTCTTAGTGAGGTTGACCCTTCAAGTCAAGGCTATGTTGTTTGAGTGCTAATGTCTACAATTACGTGGTATACTTGTATCGTTATTTTTGTTTTGTCCAGCTTTCATAGGTTTTTCTTGGCTAATGGTCTGGTTTGATACAAGCTACTCTGCCATGGTTAAAAACAGAAGTCCTACAGATTATATTTGCACTAAAAAAAAATCAACACAATAAAGAAAGAATTATGGGAGAATGATTTACAAAAACTTATATGAAAGAGACCAAGGGTTTTATTTTAACACAAACTATATAATAAAAATGTTTACACAGTATCAGTATGTGTTCAAGATAATAGGCTCAGGAACTGAAAAATGGAGAGTTTTCAAACCTTTCACTTAAAATGATATGAGACTTAATGGAATATTAGCCATAAGAAAACATGAAATACAGCCATTTATGACAACATGGATGGACCTTGAGATCATCATGTAAGCAAAATAAGCCAGACAGAAAAAACCAAGAACCATATGACTTCACTCATATGTGGAATATAAAACTGAAAGCAACAAAGAAACAGAAACTCACGGACACAGTCAATAGTTTAATGGTTACCTGAAGGCAAGGTGGGGAGAAGGGTAGGGGAAGAGGGAGAAGGACTCAAATATATAGTGATGGAAGAAGAACTGACTCTGAATGATGAACACATAATGCAACACATAGACAATGTATTGTGGAATTGTACAACTAAAACCTATGTAATTTTTACTAACCAATGTCACCCCAATAAATTTAACAATAAAAAAAGATCGTGTGAGACTAATAAAACCATATAACAGGAAGAATAGCTGAGTACATGGAACCTGTTTGGCTTAGATGGCAGTATTTATGGGTAGGGGTCAGGAGTGGGGTTAAAGAAGGCTTTTAGTTGAAGGTTGTAATGGAGAAGGTATAGAAATAATCTGAGTTGATCTGAACATCTAGGTAATTCAGCAAGGCAGATTTTTGCCTTAAAGTGAAAAATGAAACTTCTACCCTTAAGGCTGTCCAGCAAAGTCTTGGGATCTGCCAGAAATCATCAAGTCATTTAACTATTTGGGCTTAGATTATTACAGGCACAATATTATAGAGGATATATTTCCATTAGGAGGTGAGTTGTATTGGAATAGAAAAACAACAAAAATAACCATTTTTTATATGCCTGGTGCTGTATAAGCACCTTAAACTGAATATGTAGTTTAGCCTTATAGAGTGAATGAATCAAATGCCTTTTTTATTCTCATTTTTAAAATGAGAAAACTGAGGCATAGAGGATAAATAATTGGCCTAACCTAGGGTCAAACAGCTAGCAAGGGACTGAAATGGGACTTCAAACCCAGACAAACTGTCTTCAGAGATCACACTCTGACACATCATTTTATGCTGTCAAAGTGAAGCATTTTTGATCTTACATTCTTTTAAATTGCCCTGGCACAGGTGGGGTGGAAACAACCACAACCACATGAACAATGTGTATTTTATTTCTTTCGCCTTTAGAATAATGCTGCAAATAACATAGTTAATATAGTTATAGATTCCAGGTGATTTGTTATGCACTTTATCTAATGAATCAGAATAAAAAGCAACAGTTATGATCTGATAGAGTTTATTTTCTCACTAACACATGTACAAGGACATATACAATACTGTAGTGATATATAAAAATTTCCAGCCTGTGTGTGTGTGTGTGGTGTGTGTGTGCATGCATGTGTATGTAAAATAAGTTGACCATGAATGAAGTAATCTTATGTCTTAGTGTAGCATTACATAAATATAATAGTAGTGGACTTATGGAACTTTGAAATGTCATTTAATACACTTTCATGCCTACTTAGACTGCATTGGCAGATATATTAAAGTAAGTTTTAAAACATGCTTTTGGAACTTGCCAGCCAAAGGATTCAAAGCTCTTTTGTTATCCAAGTTATCATTTTTATAACTTTTGTCAGAGTGTTCTCTCTTATTTACAACTGGACTCCTTCGGTAGAGACCAAAGCCATATTCCTCTAATGCAATCCCAAATGCAGGCAAATTTCATCTATTACATGTTTGGACTCATTTAATGCTAGGCAGTTACAAAAATGAGCCATTTCCCAATGCCATTTTATTATAACATTTTGTGTTCAATCCTTCATATGTTTTAGAATCAATCCTTAATTTTGCCTCTTATGATTAATGTGAGGATCCAAATAAAAACTATTTTAACCAAAAGTAAGCATTAGACTTAGTATTTCTGAAAGGCTATCAAAATAAAATTAAGAAGTGCTATTCTACCTCAGTGCAATTACGACAACTGACCCACTTAATTAACTCTATAACTACTTTTCAAATTTTCTCATAGTGCCTTTTGACACAAATGTTTCAAGTTTTTCTTTAAAGCCTATTTTTCTTCTTTATTTTTAAAATCTTCAAAGGAGTCTGGTATTTCAGAAAACTGTCAAAATGTGTTGAAACATATTTAAAAGAATGCATATTTTCATAGATTGGCATAGTTGGTGCATGTCATTACTTTTTCAGGTTTTCAACTACATACAATGAAGCAAAAGGGTTCTGTCGGGGTGGGGGAGGGATAACATGGTTGTCACAGGGCAAACGGGACTGACTCTCCAGTGCCTTTGACTTTTCTCCAGCAGAAATTAAGAGAAGAATTCATCAAATGTTAATGTTAAGAACTCAGAAACTGGAATGTTTGTCCTGAGCCCCGGGCCTCAGAGCAAATGGCTCTTATGCTGCTGGGCTCCAGGGGAAGACTGAAGCCAACATCAACACGAACAGAAACTCCATCTGACTGATGCTGTGGAAACAGCTGTAACCACTTAGCTGGAAAACCACCTCAGATTCCTCTCCCAGAACACGCTGATGACATGGGAGATGGGGAGCAGGAAAGCTCTGTCAGGGTCTCTCTTCAGCTGTAGTCAGAAAAAATATTTTCTTTCCCTGAAAACTGTAAATAGATCAGTTCAGCCCTGGTCATAATAAACCACCCAAAGGAAAAAAAAAACGTTATTTTCCATTCATTAACCCACATCTTCCCCTTCCTTTGTATATCAGTCACTATTTGGTTTAAGTCATCTTTTATGTGATTTTTTTTTATATAAGAAAGACCCATTTGATAGTTGGTTCATCTTATAAATGAAATTGAATAGTGTTTACATTAGCATTCGGAGCCAAACTGGCTGGTGAATGTTTAATTCTAATAATAAGTTTTCAATGGGTGAAAATATTCACAATTCTTTCAGTTGAGATTTTATTTTCTTCTTATTGTTCCCCTGATGGCTTTTGTTAAATGTTTCTTAGGAGAAAACGGAAAATGTTACATAAAACAACAAATAGATTTTTATCCCATTTGGGGGAAGTTAATTTTGCCCTCGTGATCACAGCTTTAAAAACTATCACAGTTTTCTAATGGAGAGCCATGGGTAGATTAGGGAAGAAATCTCATAAATGGAAACAACTAATAAGAAAAAGGAAGCTATAACAGCATTATTTTACTTCTTAACATTCTCTATGTTATAAAATGGGATAAATTCAAGGTATGAAATATTATTGATGGCAAGATACTGGACCAGACCAAACTGAGTGAATATATATATATATATATATATATATACACACACACACATACACACACATACATACATATAATACATACACACACACACACACACACACACACATATATATACTTAAAGTTAATTTCTTTACATTTGTTTAGATATAGATTTGATTATTTAAATTTCATAAATTGTGATAAATTCAGTTCTGAGCTCAAATATCAATATATAACACAGATTATTAAAATACCCTAGATAAATATTAAGTATTATTTTAAAAGTGACTTGCATTATTAAGCATCCTACTTCCAAAGTAACAAATACCATCCTAAAACAATGATACCTCCAAAAGAGAGAGGAATTATTTACGCATTCAACAAGTATTTGCTAATGGTAGACACTATTCTAGGCTGATAATATAGCAGTAAATGCAGTTCTAGTAGGGAGGCAATATGCAATTAATGAAATGAATATGTTATAGGTTTGGTTTTGATAACTACTTGGTGGAAAATAGAACAAGGAATGGCGGGATAGAGCCCATTTAGGCTGGGAGGTCCTGTTTTACATAAGGTGAGCAGAAACAGTCTTTCTGAAAAAAAGACTTAGAAACAAAGATGTGAAATAAGACAGAGATTAAGCTATGTGTCTGTTGGATGGAAAAAAGTGTCCTAGGGACAGAAACAATCTCCTGCAGAGACTCTAAAGTATAAATGGCTTATAAGAGCAAATCTAGATGGCCAGTTTCGCCAAACAGAATGGAGGAAGGCTGGTAGGGCAGCAAGTGAGTGGGGATCAGAGTACGAAGGGCTTTATGAGTATCTGGCTTTTGCTCCAAGATGGAACTCCATTGGGAAGCTTTGAGCAGAAAGGTGACGGAAGTTTCCATAGGATCCCTCTGCCCTCTGTGTGGATAATAGAACTGGGAGGCAAGAGTAGATGGACAGGGATGGCAGGCCCTTGGACCAGGGTCATGGCAATGAAAAAAATAAGTAGTAATTGTCCTGAAATACTGTATCCTGCACATACTTTGAAAGTAAAACCTATAGGTTTTGCTGATGACTAAGATGTAGGATAAGAAAGACAAGGAGGATTCAGGGTTGACTCCAATATTTTTGACCCGAGCAACTGGAAAACTAGATGAAGGGCTTTGAGATGAAGGGCATCTTCTGAATTGTTTTAGAGTTTTCAGGGGATCCTTCCAATGTCTCAAATGGATAAAAACCAGAAGATAAGAGAACTACATACATGTTGAGTTTGGGGGAAGGCATAAAACTTACCGATTTGTAGAAGAGAAATAAGGTAGAAACAGGTAATGATTGATTCTGCCTAGCGAACTAATTCAAGGTTCTGAGCCAAGAAATGAGAAGGAATTGCTAGAAAAGGAAGAGTGTGTCAGGAACTTTTCCAGGAGTCGAATGATAGATTTTTCCAAGCCGATGCTATCTTTTAAAAGCCAGAAGTATTTACCCCAAGATGTGATGACAACTGATGGGATATGGAGGGTTCCAGCAAAAGACATCCAATTACTAATCTCCCAATCAATAGTGGAATGTAGCTACTCAGAGGTACACAGAGTACTTGTGCTGGTGATCAAGGGCTCTGGCAACAAGCAGATGAACATCCTGGATCTGCCTCTTATTATTTATGTGACCCTGGGTAAGATATGTGACCTCTAAGCCTAAGTTCCTTAATCTTTAATGTGACAGTTGTAGAATTAAATAAGGTAATGACTTATAAATGCATAGCATAGTACGTGTCACAGAATAAATCCCTATAAATGTTATCTGTATCGTTACCAGCTCTCAAAGATGCATCTGAGCAGAAGTGAGATCTCAATGATCAAGGGCCCCAGGCCCCAGGAGGCCTGATAGAGCACAGAGCACATGAATTTCCCTTCACCAGCATGAAAAAGAACAGCTGCTTCCCATATGGAAATAAGATGTTTGGAATTTTTTATGTTATTGCTTTTTTTTTATGAGTCTACTGAGTTGTCACCCAAAAAAGGCTAAAACACCTCTGATGTAAATGGCATGGTTTTTTACTTCTTGGATGAATTTAAGGTTAATGTGTGTTGAAAGAATTGCCTTAAAGCAATAGAAATGTGGTCATTATTTTATCAAAATTGCAATTGAAGTAGAAATTTTATGATTACAATTAAGTAAACTATGAATACAGATCAGAAGGTAAAATGAAAAATGATGAGTTGTACTGTTCTAGAATCTAATTGTTTTCATTGGGAAAGTTTTATTATGCCATATTTTGTATATATTTAATTACCAATTGTTTTTGTTGTACAATTTATATATTGCAATGCATATACGAGAGCTGTCCAAAAAGTATTCAGCCATGTAATATAAAAAATAGAGGCATTTATGGCTGGATTTTTTCTGACAGTGCTCGTACACCTACATATGCAATCTTATGTGCACAGCAAAAAAATGCCTGAGTAGCTATAACCAAAATATTAAAAGCAGTTATGCCTTGGGAGTTATGATTATTTTTCATTAAAAAATATTTCAATTTTTTTCTATGGTTTTTGCAATATAATTTCACCAAAATTAACATCTGTGTTCAGAACTAGTCAGAATAAGAAATGGCTAATCTTATTAATAAATGGCAAAATCTAACATTTACAATCAAACATTTACAGATGAAGTTTTATTAGAACAATTTAGGTCTTTTCTCTGAGGTAGGGGAAGAGACTTGCAAACGCTTGTTGGAAAAATATTGGTAAAGGCTAATAATGAAGTACTGACTTTGTTAAATACCTATTCATTTATTTACTCACATTAAATAAGAATCAAAAGTGACTGCAGATCCTAAGTAAATAATATATGACTATTAAATAAGATGCAATTCACTAATTAAATGTTGACCCATTTGGTCTGGTTTGAGTTACTCTGTTTGCTACTTCTTTTCAACTAAGAAAATCTCTAACATCCTTACACGATTAATTTAATAAGGACTAAATATTAAATTATCTGACCAAGTCAATGTTATTCCTAATATTTTTTAATACTATGAATAACTTCCACTTGTTCCTATAAAAGTTACTTGCACTTCCATCTAGAGATTGTCAAGTGATCTAGCCAATCTCTTGAGCATGCCCTGGCAATTTCTAGGTAGGGGCAATTAGTGGACAATATACAACTTTTGTGGTTCATGGATCCCCCTGTGCATCGCTTGAAGCTGTATGCAAAGGTGTTCTTTCCGTGTAAACCTCACAGAGCTTAGGTGCGTGTCAAATTTCAGATAATGGTGACTATCTGAAAATCCTTACCTATTTACTTGTTCTGCTAAATAAAACTACTTAGCCTTTAGCAACTGGCATCTGCTCTAAATGTCTGTGAAAACCCACAAAAGAATTTTCTAAGGCTGGCTTTTACTCAAATTAATTCCTCATATTACCTCTACCTAGAAAAAAACTTCATAAGTTTAATAATTCATAAGTTTCATGGAAATTTATTGTTCAATATATCTGAGAGAGTATCATACAAAACTGAAAAGCCTTTTGAATAAGATGCTATCAAGGTTCCATAAGCAGGTCCTGAACATATTAAAATGCTTTGTGGATGCCAATGAGCATGACGTGAGATCACAAAAAGGCAGGGACCATTATGTCCAAGGAAAGTTGATCCTCATAAATTTTAGTGAGAGTCATGGATACTAATTAAGGCCAACTCTTGGGGCCAAGTGTACTTGGCCTTCATCAATCCACCTGATTCAGTACAGATGTTTCCTAAGGGAAACTGGAGGCATGTAATTTGTTCTCACAGGATTTGAATTCTGCTTTATTTATTTATGATAGATCTTTGGGTCTAGAGGTTACATAAGCACATGTTTATACCATTAATTGACCACATAATTTATCTATTATTGACCATGCAAATAATTTCTAGTGACTATTTAAATAAAACATTTTAAAAGACATCTTAATGATATAAAATGTAAGTACTCTGAATGGCTGAAATTGGATCATGTAGAAACTTCAGAAATCACATTATTTTGCATTTTTGGCTTTGGAGATAAGCCACAGTTTGAGAACACTCAGGAAGAATTAGCAGTGCTGACTGTGCCTTGAGCAACACAACCCAGAGTTCTTTCCTCAGATATTTAATATTATTTGGCAAGGAGAAGAGGATGGTGAGAAATACAGCTCAGGAGGTGACCTAGATGAGACAGGTGAGAAATACACTTGAAAGTAAAGTGGATACTTACCATTTGAAGCTAGGAATAGAATGATAGATAACGCAGGCTTATGTGAGGCCTTATCTTACAAACAAGGTATTTTGGTTCCAGGGTGATGTGAAGATTGAATAACAACAGTAAGATTCCATTATTATTAAAACTATTCTCTCTCCACAGTTGTAATTGGATTAGAACCCAAAATTCCAGAGTAATAAAGTCCCAGGAGAAATAATATGGCTGCTTAGGGAATCAATAAAGAGGGACCAAAGTCTAGGTTTGAATGGAATTCCACATTCCAATGAACTATCTATCCTCTGTGGCAATCGAAAAATTTAGGACTTTTATTGGACTTAGTGCCTATAAATAAAAAGGTAAAATAGTAAAATTTAAAAGCACGTTTTTCCTCAAAGCTTAGAAAAATCAAAATGAATATTGCCTTTATAGCTGTCATCTGTGGAGGTTAAATCTGTATTTCAATATATTCAACTCAATATTACTCAAAATATCCTTGGAAATGCCTTTCCAGAATTGCATTCTGGATCCATTTAACCACGTAATCACTCTCTTTTCCCCCTTCTCCTTCTCTTTCTTTCCTTCTCTCTCTCTCTCTCTCTTTCTCTCCCCCCTCCCTCCCTCCGTCCGTCTGTCCCTCCCTCCCTCTCTCCCTTCCTTCTTTCCTTCTTTCCTTCCTGCCGTAACACTGCAATAGTCTCTTTCTCATACTTTTGTTTTAAAAAATTTTGGCTTCTTCCAAAAATCAATTCTTCCTTTAACACATGTCTATTCATGACCAGAAAAAATTAAGAATAGCAAAGATATAAAAGAAAATTCTGTAAGAATAATGCAGGCATCTTACAGTGGTAGTCAGTCCCCATCAAGCCATGACAAAACTGAATGGAACAAAACTAATTTAGAGGTGTGTTAAAAAGTTGACTGAATTACTTTACAGTTCAATATCATAAATCTAGATATTAGAGACCCAATCTTTCTTTTGACTGAGCACCTGATCATGGGAGTTCACTCACTATACCTGTAGGCAAGAAGGAAATCAGACACAAGTAACCCTCATGCTTTGTGTTTATAACAGTTGTCATTCTTTTTTTAATGATAGGAAAAGAACACATTTAGAAAGAGATTAGGGCAGAGAAAAACAGGATTCTGTAATAACCAGGAAGATTATTGTTAGATGACCAGTCAAGCCACCTGGATGAATGTGATTGGTGGG
This sequence comes from Lyroderma lyra, assembly GCA_004026885.1. Lineage (NCBI taxonomy): Eukaryota > Metazoa > Chordata > Mammalia > Chiroptera > Megadermatidae > Lyroderma > Lyroderma lyra. The sequence continues at coordinate 258,338 of PVJL010000301.1, forward strand.
GACATGGCACTATGGTCATACTCTGGATGGCTGACTTTGGAGGCAGTAAGGCATAATGGTGAAGGACATACTCTGTAGAGTTTCAGTCATAGCCCTATTGCTTACCAGCTACATGATCTGAAACAAGTCCCTCACATTCTCTGTGCCTTAGTTTTCTCACCTATAGAGTTGAAATAATAATAATGATTCACAGAGTTGTGAAGGCCTCATGAGATACTACATGTGAAGTGTTATAGCAGTGTTTACACATATTACTTATTGTAGGAAAGCTATTATATGTGAGTAGCTGGTTATGGTTTCTTGGTTCAAAGATTTAAGAAATAATAGAAACAGAAAGAAGTGGAAAAGTCATGTGGCAGAAAGAATATTTCTCTGGTGATGCCAAGCAAAATATGTCATACTTATAAAAAGATTAGTTTCAGCTCTGGGTCTCATTTTATGGTTTTTTTGTTTTTTGTTTTTTGTTTTTTTTTTTTTTGTCTCTTAAATAACACGTCTAGATGAGGACAAATATTTTTTTGAGAACTGAAACAAAAATGTAGAAACTCTGTATATATATTTATGCTGAATAACATACAAAATAGAGTAACAACATATCCTTAATTTAAGTAGCTGAACACATTTTATGATTCAGTCTTTTTCTTGGTGAATTCTAGTTAGTTCATACAGATACTAACTTAGGTTTTTGACATTCAGGTGTTTTGGTATTCGTGAAATCCAAATGATCTGATAAATGCTGGTGCCTAAATAGTATAAAACACTTGAGATGATGTCCTAAAGTAGAACTCTAATTCATGAATACTACAACAATGATGGTGATAGCTACCATTAATTGAGAGCCAACAGTATGCCAGGCACCATTCTTTGTAGTTTATAGGAAATATTTTATTTAGTTTTTTTCAATATCCCTATGAGTTGGGTACTATTTTTATTCTATAAGGTAAGGAAGCTTCAGTACAGAGAAACTGAAGAACTGGCCAAGATTTTATGAATGTCAGTGACAGAGCTGGGATTTGAAGCTGAGTGAGATTCCCAAATCATGCATTTCCCAATTTGCCCTAAATAGGGTTTAATATACTAGTATACTTCTGTTGAGTGCCATGCCTATTTAAGTTGATTGAAGGAAATAAAAAAATATATTATCAGACAATAGGCTGATAGCCTTTATTACTGATGGGTTCCCTTTGTTTATTGCAGTTCTGGCCCAAAAAACTGGGGCAGAGGCATCTGTCATTATTACTGTAAAGACACTGATGCCTTAGGCAGAAGCAATTGCTTCAAGAAGTAAGAATCCTCCTTGTATATTCACTACACACATTTACACTCAGCAAACCTCCAAGAGGGACATTCTCCTACTTTGTGGCCTTTCTTATAGCTTCCCAGGGTTCTTTCCTAGATTGAAGTAAGACCTCCAAACACCAGTTAGAAATTGCCATGGCTAATTGTCTAGGAGATGTTTGTATTCAAGCCAACACCAGGACTGACATCCTAAAACAGAACATCATAACCTTTGTTGGCTGGTTCCCCTGGAGATGATTAATGGAGACATGACTAAATACACTTACTGACTATAAAAGCAAATTAGGGGAAAAATGGCCATTGGGCAGGGATACCAGACAGCACTCCAGGGAAACCTGCTTTATGACTTGCTAGGAAAGGGCATTGATGCCGATATTCAAAACCTCACGAGTGATTTAGAAAATTACCTCAAGCTAAGTGTAATCATGATGTAAATGAAGTTTTATAAAGTACCAGAGAAGACCCTCTCTTTCAGTCTTGTCAATATGCTATTACTATAGGATTTGATTCCTCAATTAATGCTTTTTGAGATGAGGACATACAAATGACTGAGCACAGGTATACGAGTATTGGATCTACTGAAATATGGTAACTATATTTCAGGTGACTGATATGGGATACAGGATTATTGAAGAATGCTGTTCGATTCCAAGGGGTCCCTATATAGGTAGGAGGACAACTGGCTGGATATCTTTTTGCTACTACTTCTTTTACACTCAATTTTCAAAATATAAAACAGATACATAAACCATATGGACACATTTATACTGAATATAATCACTGGGTTTTAGTGTAGAGGACTGGCATATTTATTTTTTAAAGTATTGAGAAATTAATGAAATAAAATGTACCCCTTTCCTTACAGACAAAAGAAACACATTTTTAAAAAAAGAGAGCACACTGCTGCACGTTATTTTAAAAATTTGGGTGTAGAAAATTTAATTTAGGACATGTTACTGTGGGTGATGTAATATTTAAAGTTAGTTCCCTTATCTGTAAAGTTGGGATAATAATTTTGAAGAATAAATGATAGGATATAAGTAAAGTATTTATCAGAGTATAAATAACTTAGCAGATGCTGAATGATACCTATTATATTTCTGGATTAATATGGCTCTTTTCTAGAAAGATGGCATCATTAATAAATTTTGCTGAAATAAACAAACATCAGTATGGAGAAGAACTCATTTATATGGATTCTCTACATTATTAAGGACAACATTTCAAGTAGGAAGAACATTTAAAGAAAATGTAGAAACAATTAAAATGCTCGTCCTATTGGGAAGGGTATATAAATTGGTTAAAGGAGGAAAAAAATTATATATCTATATAGAGTCCAACAGAAGTAACAGCTAGACTTGAGTTGTGATTTTATTACAAAATAATAACCATACATGATTTTATAATAAAAGATTTGCTATGGATTACCAGCTTATTAAAAAGGGGCATTATTTGTGCTAGACCCTATATATTAAAAGACAGTATGATTGGAATTTGACATACTATATATATATATATAACTTGTGTTATATAATTATATTGAATTAGCTGATGGAAGGTAGGCTCATTCAACATGTAACAGAATAAACACAACAGAATAGCACACATATTAAATGAAAAAATTAGGGCAAAACTGTATCTTGACAGCCACCATAGTGTGCTCAATCTAACAAAATAAAGTTTAACTGAATGAGCTATAGACAGTAATTTTAGGTGAACTGGTTTTGAATGAACTCACTTCAGGTGAAATGCCCAGCAAGAATAAATATACCACCTTACATTTAAATTTGATGTTTGACATCATTAATTGCAGAATGAATCAATCTGCTATATCAGTTAGTACAAGTTGGATAACAAATACCAAAATACCTTAAAAGGGAAAAATGATCTCACCTACCAATATGTCACAAAGTAGAGTAGCTTCCAACCTGGTTAATTCTGTGGTTGAATACCATCAAGAACCAAAGTTCTTTCTGCACATGCATACAATGGAATACTACTCAGCAATAAAAAGGAACATACTAGTGTTTTATGTAATAACATAGATGAACCTCAAATCCATTACACAAAGTGAAAAAATATAGAGTTAAAAACTATATATTGTATGATTCTTTTTATATGATACTCTGGATATTGCGAACGTATGACAGAAAAGAAAGCAGTGGTTACTCAGGGTGATGAGTGGAGGGAGGTGGTGGACTACAAACTGAATGATAGTGCTTTTGGAGTGACAAAACTATTCTATATCTTGACCATAGTGTTGATACATAACTAAACACATTTGTCAAAATTCATAGGTTTTTGCACTTGCATTTTTGCTGTGTTTAAATTATGCCTTAATGAATTTAAAACTTTGTCATCATCATATGCATTTCTGCCTGTTTTCTGGCAAATTCAAATCATGCTTGCAAGTAAGCTGCTGTATTCCCAGGAATCACAAGCAGGTAAGATAATACCAAGCAGAAGAGAAGCTAATCTCTTATGTGCTCTCTTTTTATTGGTAGAAAAAAATTTTTTCAGAAGCCTCTCCCCCTATCTCCTTACAATAGACTTTTTCACACATCACAAGGATTAAAACCTGGGTCACATGTCCACTCCTTAATTAATTCTGGCAAAAAAACTTAATTGTCATAATTGACATGGAATCATGATTTAACCTTGAACTTGAGATAGAGATACCTTCCTTAAAGCTGGATACCAGAACATACTATAAAATTTACCTGTAAAGGATAAACTGTGGTTGTAGTGAATGAACATTATTATAGTAGTGGTTAACAACTAATAGTGTCTGTTCAATTGGCTAGTTGCTTTGTGATTTCATTCACTGATAAACTTTAATATAGGTCAACAGGACTAAAATAAGACCAAAAAAAAAAAAAAAAGCCAGGCTAATACTTGGCTTTATTTGCATTCTTACAATCTCTAATACTTGCATCTACTAAGAGATACATCTTTCTATAATTAGGAATATATTAGCTCTCCATGTAATACTCTTGAGAAAGTTTCTTGATGAGAGATAGATTTGGAAACTATGTCATATGAGAAATTACTGCAAGAAATAGGGCTGGTATGCACACTAGCATGTGGAAAACATATTAGATTCATTTTTTATGTTGTCAAAAATTAAAGAAATAACTACAAGCAGAAAGAACAGTACAACATAGCAGAGAAATTTCAAATATTGTTAGAGTTATCCAAAGATTTCCAATGGTGATGAATTATTCAGCATTGTGGATATTCAAGGCTGACCAAGATAATGTGTGTAGGAATGTAGTAGAAGAGGATTCTAGTATCAGCTAGATAGTTAGACTGGCTATTCTAAGACTTCTTGCAATATTGATATAATTTAAAAAATGTTTCTTAAGTACCCACAAAAATATATAAGTATGTGTGAATTTTGTGATTGTATACAAGATAAATATACAAGTGTTGTCTGGAAAATATCTAGCCATGTAATATAAAAAATAGAGGCACTTACGGCTGGATTTTTTCTAGACAGGCCTTGTACATATTCATAGAGTTAAAAGTAATTTGCTGATGAAAAGACTAGAAGGGAATAGATACTAAAATAAAAATACTTTATATGATGTAGTAAGATTATTGATGGATTAAAAACAAAGTCTAGGGGAAATCGAAATGAGAGGTGGAAAATTTCAGCATAGTGCCATAGTGGGGAGTTGCTGGTCTGAGTGAGCTTTATTCTCAATGAAGTTCCATACACCTTTCCTCAGACTTTGTCTCCTTTAAGAGAGGCTCAAAAGCTGGCACAAACTTTCTGGAAGCATCCTAATCCTGATTCTGATCCAAACCTAAAACTTTTGAAGTCTTCTCAGTTTATAATTTATAAGCACATGTTTTTAGAAAATACAAAGTTGAAGAGATTGACATTTTGAGATTTTTATAATTTTTAAGGCTGTAGAGAAGTACTCATATCTGATTGCCAGCTATCTATAAAATGGAGAAAAACAACTGCTTGACAAATAATTCCTCTATGATCATGCACAGCGTTGATTCTTTGTTGAAGTATTTTATTATTATCATTAATTTTTGTGATTACTATGCCTGATGCACTCTTATTTATTTATTAGTTAATGAAAGAAGAAAGGCCAATATTAAAAATAATGATCTGTCATTGACAGAACCATATAAAAAGCTTTATATTTCATGAGTTATTATTATTATTATTATTTTGCTAATCATGGAAAAATGGTGCTAACTTGAAATCATTCAAATGTACCAGATAAATTTAAGCAATTGCCTGGCGATCAACACTTAGGTAGAAACACAGTATAGCCTAAAGTCTAGACATACATGATCCAACACAAATAATGCCCCTTTTTTATGAGCTGGTAATCTATACCAAAATCATGAGCATGTAATTCTGTAACATAACAATATCATAACTATATTAACGTAACTACTTTTAAAAGGGCGTTATTTCTGCTTGGCCCTGTATAGTATAAAGTATCTTCAACAACACGGGTATGTCCGGGTTATTTTTAGCTGCTTACAAAACTAAAAGCTAAATAGAAAAGAAATTGCACGTAAAGCTCTTTTTTCCATGTTCTAGTTATACCTATTAACCTTTACCTCACGTTAAGTGAATTGTTTGTTTGTTTGTTTGTTTGTTTGTTTTGGTAGCTCCCTGGCTGGGAATTGAACCGAGCCTGCAGTGTTGAGACCGCTGAAGCCTAGCTACTACACCACCAGGGAACTCCCTCTCAAGTTATTTAAGAGCTCCCATTATCTTACATATAACTTTAGAAATGTATCCTGAACTGAGAAGCTTGTTAGGTCGATGTGTTGTATTGAGAAAACAGAGAGAAAACAAAAAGGCCTTAATTAGGAGAAAAATTGCTACAAGAACTCAAATACAAGAAAACAAAAGGGCAATAATTGGAAAAGAGGGACGATAAACCGGTTATTTTTTGTTAATTTTAGACACATACTGAATACCCATGTTCTATAAAGTTCTATGTGAGACACTTTGTAATGACATGATGATGTATAAAGGAATTTCATTTTCTGTCCCAGTAAGTTCAACACTGTTATAAAGAGAAAAAGTAGCCCTTATGGTGTGGATTTTCTCCAACATTACTGCTAAGTTAAATTATTTTCCACTGGTTGTGAAATCCTTACAGTTTTTATAGGAAATAATTTTCAGAGACAACTGACACTTCTTTCTAGTACTGAAACAAGAATAGGCCAAGAGATTTAAATTAATAGTATTTCCTACTAGATTAGGGGCTTCTCTACTTTGTTGATCAGCTGGAAGGCGTGTTTTGTTTTTGAAAGTAGTAAGGTGGTTATTTATTCAGTCACTAAAAGTTAGATTGAATGCTTTTGTAACACTCCTAATTGCAGGTATATAAAACAGTTTCAGAAACAATTAAAAGATAAAAAGCAGGACAATGTCTATAGCTTCATACATTTAGCTAATCAAATTTCTCATGCCCCAAACATGAAACAGTCTATATATTTTTTCTACTCATGACAATGCTTTTCACTTTTGTGTTTTTTATCCATTCTGTTTTACCAACCTAAAATTTTCTCTTTCCTATCAACACGTATTCAGATCATGCTTAATCTTTTAAAGCCCAAAGAATTCCTGCCTCCTGCATGAAAACGTATTATAGCAAATTGCACTGGTGTCCCCCTTTTTTCTCTCTTTCTCTCTCTGTCTCTCATTAGACTTATCTGGAAGGAGTGGTGTTCAGTGCTACCGTTTTGCTCCCTCCAGTTCAATGGTTATAGACCTGTCCACACATTAGATTAAATAAAAAGAAGTGATACTTGGATGTCATCCCAGAACAACTGAATCAGAATCTCTGGGGATAAGACTTCAGTATCACTATTTCTAAAAATCTACCCATGTGATTTTGATGCACAGTGAAAATTAAGAAATCCATTGGATTAGAATGGGATTAACTCAAGCAATTTGTTACTCATAAAAGGCTTTGAGACCTTTCATTTCTTTCTGTTTATTTTTCTGTTATACATGTGACACAATATACACATTTTGGATTCATAAATTCAGTTGTCAAAGCTCATTCAGGCCCTGAATGGTAAATTAGTTTTATTTCATACGCTGGCTCCAATCAACTGATAGTCACTTGTTGCACATCATGTTGAGAAGGATTCTGAGGACCTTCTTCAGCAAGAAAAGGTGTGACAGTCCAAGCCTACTGGTCACATAGGTGGAGGAACAGGGAAAACTTAGCATTCACGCTAAGAATTTTTCATCCCTGGTCTAGAAGATAGTCCTCATTATATAGGTGAATAAACTGAAGTTCATATGGATGAAACTTACCTAAAGGAGCCCAGCATGTTTGTAAAAAATGAGTAGAACTTGAAGCCAGTCTCCAGCCTCCATAAAGAGTGAATTATTAAAGTTCACCTGGATTGATAATACCCGTGAACTCCTTTGTGCTCCAGTTGATCCCCAGTTGCCCATGTGCTTTGGTGATCTTAATGTCTCAGTTCTATTTTTTTTTTTTAGCCTCATACTACACTTATTTCTTCCACATTGTCCACAGTACATGGAATACGAGTACATGCAAGCAAAACTCAATTGGCCTGACTCATGAACAGTTCCTGGGCTCTTGTGTTTATAGCGTTCACAGATGCTGTTTTCTTAGAAAAAGGCCAAATTAAAAAAAAACTGTCTCAGAATGAAATGAAGGCTGTACTTGGAATAATATAAATACAAGAAGGCTCCCCCATAAGACTGAGTATTCATGTAGTCAATTTGGTATTTGGGAAATGTTGTGAAGGTGCTGAATATCCTATAAGAACCTTGGCTCCACCTACCATCTTGCAACTTTCAAATCAATCAAACAATCTCTTTCTCTCTCTCTCTTCCCCTCCCTCCCTCCCTCTCTATCTCTCGCTCCCTTTCACACATGTGCAGCACACACAGGCATCCCACACAGACCACAAACACTTAGAATTTCTATTTTTATTCTGCAGTCATAGTAATGAAGTGAAGTAACCAAGTAATTTCAAAAAATATAAAATACAATGAAAAATAAAGGCCTACATATTCAATTTAAATGAATACTAAAGCAATTTTTAATTCAGTATCTGTTTTAATATAAACTGGGTTATTAGTGGCTACCCTCTACCAAACCTACCTCCTTTATTTTCAGTTACTTTAATTTCAACTGTCTTTGATGATACTCAATGAAAAAGTCCCCTTGCTAGCATGGGTTATAAGTTATTATCAACAAGATTATCAAAGAAAAGCTTGTTACATGCCTGGGCTTCTGTGTCTAAGAGATGAGCAATGGGATGGTAAGATTTTCAACTTAGTTTTCAAGTTGTCTTGTCTTTAGAAAACGTTCCCTGAAATAAATAAGCCAACTGCTGTTCTCACTTTTTATAAATTATTGACCATAGAAATGCCAAATCATGAATGAGCTATTTTACAAAAACATATTTTTGCATATTTTTAAAAAAATGAAAATTCAAAACTCAAATAACATTTCTTCTCTAATTTTCTGTTCTGCCAGATACTGTGTTTTATCTTCAATATGACATTGTCAGGTACCCTCCCGTATATGAAAACTGTTCAAAACAAAAAACGTATGGGTTGATAGTGTCTGGAGTTTCTTCAAGCTGCAAATATCTGTCTAATGGCAGATATTTCATAGCAAATATCACTAACTTAAAAAAAAATAAGAGATTAAAAAACAACCTTGTAATCCTGAATAATGCTTGCATGGGTGAAAATAAATAACACTATAAAATTCTGCATTTTTGTTGAAGGAAGAACTTTCTATTCCCATAACAACAATCTTTCTAATTCTACTAGCCAATTATAGGGTGTGAAGTGGTAATAGTCTAAAGGGGAAATGCCATTCCATTGACCTCAGAACTAGAGGGAATAGGTAATGGGGCTGGATAAACAGCAAAAATAATAAGCATGCACAGTAAGGTAAGGTGAAATGGAAACTGAATGTACTCATAACCACTTTGATCTTCCTGCTTTGAATGTGCTGAGCCGTTTCCCACTGTGGCTGTGTGCAGAGAGAGGCTTCACCTTCCCACTCCAGATGCCTATTCAAATCAATGCTGCCTTCACCAAGCAACTTCTCAAAGTTAAGATCTAATTTAATGGATTTAGAAAAGTTTTCAAGTGGACTTCTTCTGTACACACTAATCAGTTTATTGTTTGAAGAACACACACACACACACATTTTTGAAACGCCTGTAACATTTATGTCTGCCCAAGGAACTTACCATTCATTGTCTTAATCATAAGTCTTCTATATGTATGTGTGTGTCTACATACACAAACACACACACAACATTAATTAATTAGTTAATTATGATTTTACCACATAGATGCTGCTCCCCCAGAGGGCAGAGGACAGGCTTACTCATCTTGGTGTGCTTCTTGTGGGAGCCAGTACAATACTTAAGAGTGCAGATACTTGAACCAGACTTCTGAGACTTACTGACTATATAACTTAATGCCTCTCAGTCTTAGTGTTCTCACCTATAGTATGGAGATAGTACAACCTATCTTACAGAGTTGTTAAAATATCAAATAGTATAATATCCGTTATCATGTAATATATACATAGTGCTTGATTATTAGTAATTATTCAAAATTTGATTTTTATTATTAACTATAATATATAAGAGAGAAAAATGAAGTAAGATTTTTAGATTAGGTGATGTATCATTTAGGATCCTTACAGGAAATCAATGATTCATATTGGAATAATTTGAAAGTAGTTCATTTACCAAAGACTAATAACAAAGATATGGGATGTATAGGACTACAAGGAGTAGTGCTGAGACCTGGAGGGATGAAGGGAACAGTAGTTCACTGGAGCGAATGCAGGGCCGAGACCTGTGATGTGTGTCCTCATTACCCCTTAGTTTTCTTCACTGCTTCATCGAATGCATTGCTTCTTATTTAGTATTTTTAACCCACATAATTCCCTGTCTGTTCTCCTCATGCCCTGCAAGTAGCATTCTGATAGATAAACTTCATTTTAATTATTGCTGCTTTGGTTCTTCTCATACTCAGAGCAGAGACATTCTGTTTCCTTCTTTGCTCAATATGTAATGAATGACAGTGATTTCTTAGCTAGGCCATGCCCTGCATTACTCAGCCCCCACCCCTTATCACTCCTTGTGATCATCAGAAAATGCACTGTTTCCAAAATCACAGTTTCTAACATTCTGCTTTCTAATCACAACTTCCTGTGCCTCCAGCTCTCTTGCTCCAGCTGGTTTGGCTTGCTAGGTAATAGTTACTTGCCTGTTTACCAAATCGATGTATCAGCCCTGCCCCTCGATGTGGATGAATGGTCAATCTGTAGAAATATATAAATATCCTGAAAGGTCAGCAAAAATGTCTTTCTCTTGGAAATTTAGAAAATATAAGTGAACAAAGGTTAACAGACGGAAGTTTCACTGAGTCACCTCATGGACCTCTGCTAGAATTTCCACGAGTTTCTGCATTTTCCAGGATTTGGTTAAAATGTTTTTCTTTAATGTTTAAGGGTGTCAGGGTTAGTTTCTTGGTTTGTAAAAACAAAACAACAACAAAAAAACTGCAACAAACCAAACAACAAAAAAACCTAACAGATACATGTCAACACTATAAATGTTATTCCACAAATGTCAAATCTACTATCATTTTTCTTTCATCAATTAATCTGTTCCTCTCTTACCATCCCTTCTTATCCAATTTGGATTCCACTGTCTATTTTATACAAATTGTCCAGATAATATCTTTATTGCCTTTGTCACCTCTCTAACAAAATCTCAACCATTTACTTTTTTCAGGTTAGTATCTGTAAAACTGTGGCTTGCTGGAGAAATTTCATATAAATGGTCAGATTCTGCCACCAGAATATGTTTCAAATTTGCTGAATACTCTTTTTTTCCACTGTGAACAAAAACTAAACCCCGTGGCTCCTCATGGGACTGTTCCAGTGTCTCACAGTACCTTAGGATCAATCCTTGATCTATTCTAATTCACTGTTCACAAAATAGCCATAGCGAGTTTTGTAAAATTATTTAATGACCATCTTTTGGTGTGACAGAGAAAAAAAAATCAAACTCCTGAATATTGCTGAAAGGCCCTGCCTGATCTGTTTTCCTCAAATACCAATCTGTTCTAACACCATTTTTACTCTTTCTTGACACACTCTGGGGCTATCTTCCCCTTCCTTCAATTCTGCAAAAGGCAACTATTGCCATCTCAGGGCCACTGAATGTGTGTCCCCATTCTAGCAACACTGTCCTTTTTCTTCTTTATGAATGGTGACTCCTTCTCTTTCAGAGCTACTTGCTTGAATGTACTCTTCTCTTCACTTCACCTGAACCCATCGTCCTCCCTTTGCTACTCTCTCCTCAATACTCTATTCTTCTTCTTTATGGTTTATTGATTATAATCTCTAGTGCATTCTGTGTGAGGTCAGGAAAAAATTTGTTCTGTCTGTACTTGTATGCCCCATGCCTAGTACAGTCCTTGATACATAACAAATAATCAACAAATATTATATTAAATGAATGAATGAAGCTTTAGATATGAATTAGTGGATAATAGGGAGGCATGGGTAGTTTTTGAACTAGGAAATTAACTGCTGCATCACTAATTTAGGCAGATGAATTTAGTGACATGCAAAAAAAAAGTTAAATAATAAAAATAAAGTGATCTCTTTTAATTAAATAAAAGTCAGAACTTCCAAGGTTAGCTTTGTACACAGTTCAAGTGATCTGAGATTTGCTCTCTTCAGTTACATTTTTTTTCTTCTAAATTCCCTCTTTCCTTTGATTATTTCCCTCATGTTTTGGTTGCAATTAGAGTTGAGTCTCCTCTAAATGCTCTGACTCAATTATAGAACAGCTAAGGTAGACTGAAAAATACAATATACAAGTGCTAAGGAGAACAAATGCCCCCCCCCCAAATAAACACAAAGAATATAAAATGTGCAACTTAGACAATACAGGTGTCAAATCCTGCTCATTCTAGTTCTGTGCTAAGTGCACACCTCTGGCTCACCCTACCTCTTGTCTTGAACTGCCTCCACTCAAGGTCCAAAGGGCTGACCCCATACACTCTCTTTGTCTAGAGTTAGACTCTCACTTCCTAGTTCTCTGAATTCCCAGGTATTAGTGCCCCTACGCTGAGCCTCCATATTTTAGAGGAGCTTGCTCTGATCTTCCTCCAGTTCCCTATCATATAAGGTGAGGAATCTGATAGACTAAGAAAACCTGTTCATTCAGAGGCTATAATTTGCTGTCACCATTTCTGAACCACACACCAGGAATCAAGGACTCTAACGTAAGTGTCAAAGGCCCACTTCCAGAAGCATTGCAGAACTCCATCCTAAATCCACCCTTAGATTAGATCATGCTCTAGACTAGAGTGTATGTACCTGTAGGTCTGAGGAGGTGGCTACAGGACAGCTGTTTATAGGAGTTGGACAGAGCTTGGATCTGTAGGCTGGAATGTCCACATGCATGTGCATAAGGATCTCTCTTGGTATAGGACAGTCTGGGATAGAATATAGCGGGAGGAAAATAATAAGAGCAGTTGAAAAAACTATCATTAAGTGTTAGAAATAATAGAAAAAATTAAACTCAAATATACAGAATTTAAAAATGACCCTTTTTTAAAATTAAGTCATATATCCATATTCTCTAAATTAAATGAGGTTTCGCCCTACTTTGTAGGGTCTATATACAGGGTTCCACATATGTAAGGAAGTGACCTACGCTCTAGTTGGAGGTTTAGGAGATAGGAAACATACATACAGATGTTCAGATGGTTTCCAACAAAAATAAGCCATTTGCTTTTCTTCTCAGCACTGAAGAAGGATGAGCAAAAATATTAAAAGGCAAAGATAAACAGGCCTCTCTAAATCATCCAAGACTGGCTCTATTTAGGTCTAGGTCATCTGATATATCAGTGTGGTTTTAATTATATTGTTTTCTAATGAGCATTATGGGTGTGTCTCATTCCATTTTCAATTACAGTATTTCATATAATTTTTCAATTGCTGTGTTACAGTGAGACACATGCTTCAGCATTACATCAATCAGACTCCACCTAGTTTCAGTGGGACTATTTTAAGAGGATAAACTGAATATTTGTACCTAAAATGTTGAAAGGCAGCCTGTGGATTAAAACGTAGCTTTTGATTATAGAAGAAATGTCCTTTGTTTAGTCAAACAGTTGTTAAAAATAACTACTGTGAAATGGTATATAGAAATTTACCTATTTAGATAATCAGAAAGTGTTATTATATCAAATAACTACAACAATAATTAAGAAAGTATAGTTAAAATAAACAGTGGAAGAAATAATCACAAAAAGACCCGTAACTGAACAAAAAAAAACAAAAACAAAAACAAAAAACAAAACAACCAACCAAACAACAAAAACTCCTTAACTCTTCTAAAGATTCTGTTTCATTATATATTTTCAATAGTGTTACTTTTTTGCACAAGTCTCATTAGGCTTTTTCATAAACATGACATTAAAATGACTATATGAAGGTAGGGAGAGAAGCCTGTTTTAAAAATTTGTAGCTCATCTTCAAGCCCTTGATATGAAGTACAGATTTTACAATAACCCTTATTTTTAAAATGTATTTACTTTGAAATGATATGGCATGTTGGTATGTAAGTAAAGCACACTGCTTGGGAAAACTGTATGATCTCAATTATCTAAGCTACCTGAATAAATACACAGCTCATCAAAAATATTAAATAATGATGCCACAATTCAGTGGCAAAATTAATTACTGCCTCTCTCCTGTTTACTGTATATAAATATGTATGTGTTTCTTGTTCCTTTTGACATAGTCAAATCTCCAGAAGAGTAGTCTAATCTGTTATTGTAATAGAAATTCTTCAGAATTTTATATTCTCCCTTTCAGACTAGGTATGGGTATTTATACAAATGGTAAGTTTAATAATCAAAAATGAAAAATTTTCAACTATTAAAAAAATTACATAGATAACAGAAGAGTGTATCTCAACTATCCATTAGAAGAAAAAGTATCAAAGAATATTATTTGCCAAGTCAACATTTTTAAGTCCTTATTTTTTAATGCAAAACAATATGCAAAAGAAATGAGATTTTCAAAGTAATTCAACACACTCATCAAACCTTCAATTATTGGTGAACCATCATTCCATATGAAAACTCTGCGATTTAGAATGATGAAAATAAATGGGTCTTTATCAGAAATTTACAATCATACTGCTTAGACTTCATTCAGTGTATTTATTTATTTCTGGTGACTAACAGAGTTCTGAAATACAGTGGTAGGATTGTCCATATTTCTCTAGTATTTATGTAGTGTGGCTAAAATGAGAGTGATTTACTGTTCTTGGACAGAACCTGATTTGAAAGAGATTAAATTGATGCAACTGTGGCCAACACTGTAGAGTGTAAGCATCTTTAGAAATAAGCAACTACAAGACTCTTAAGAAAAACAAAAGAAAATTTGTTGTATTGAATCATATATTAAACAATTATACATGAATCATTTAATTATATATTCAATCAATTATTTTATTTTAAAATACATTATTTATAATATATTACTATTAACATTTTAAGGGGTAATAAAATAAATTAGGATAAAACCATAGAGAAGTTAAAATATTGGAGAATTCCTTTGTAATTAAAAAATTCTAATTTATTTGTGGTCATTTGTTTTTAAATGTACTTAGAGAATTAGAGAGAATATCACATACTCATTCTAATTTAGAAATATTATTGAGATAGGATAGAATGTGCTACATATTTTGTTGTTATTGAGAAAGGAAACATTTACTTAAGTTATTTTACATGGGTATTTCTGAAGACCAATGTATAGTGACCCTCAAATATCCAGCTGTCTGAAATCCTGTAAATAATCTACCTACACATCTATTTAGATACCAAGATATCATCCGAGTATTTTGTTGTAAACATGGTCCTTGTCATGAAAATATCCAGACTGAGTTGTGCTTTCACTCACCATCTACATCCCAAGAAAGAGCAGAGATCAGTCTCCTTTGTCTGCTGTTTTGTTTCTTTACAATTGCATTCTTTTATTGATTGTACTTTAACTGTGTTTAAACTTAGAATATGGATCAGATCTGTGAACACATTTGTTAGTGACACTTTGTTAACAGCAACAAGATAAAGCTGCCAGTGCCATAGCAAGAATATTTTATTAATGGTCCATTCTGGGCACCAGCCCAAGGTACTACAGAATAAATGGCCCATTGCCATAGTTTCAAAAGGAGATGATAGCACGGTTCTTTCTCTAACACTGGCTCAATTCCCACTCTTTAAATGATCTGCAGGAGGCTGACACTATTATTTCTCTTAATTTCCTTGTTTTGGGGTTACCTAATGAATTTCCCCCTTATCCCTCTCCTAACGTCCCATTATTCCCACTATGTTATTGTATATAATTTATACAAATTATTAGTTTTCCTGCTTTGTTTCAGCCCCTAAATTTTAGGTTTAACTGACTCCTAGCTGCTCATTCCCAACTCCATTCTATAAAGATTAAGATTTCCACGCACACAGACACACAGGCAAAGAGAGAGAGAATGAGAGAGGAATACAAATAGGGAGAGGGAGAGAAAAAGTCAGAATTTTATGCCTTTTAGTCAAAGACTTAATTTTTTTGCCAGAAAGGGTTCAGAGATCACAAGATAAAAAATATTTTACTGGGAATGTACTGAATTTTAACGCTACCTTGAGAATTTTATCAGCCAGAGCAATGGAATGCAACGTTATAATGATGGCACACTGAAGTAAGAAATTATTCATGAATGTATTTTCCTCTGGCCCTTTGCATTACAACATTAATTCCATTGCATTTTTCCAGAGAATTTCAAGTTTTAGTAACTCATCTTTTTGATTAGGTAACTTTAAACTAATAGCTAATTTATACCTTGGATAGATGCTTGGATAAAAACCACTTCTTACTAAATTTATGACAATTGAGTCTAAACAATATTACATCAAAGCATCTCAACATGGTCATAAAAAAATATCAAGCAATCAAATCTATATCAGGTATAATTTGGAATATAAATAACCAAAATATTTTACCTAAATGAAAAACCTACATACAAATAACATTGTTAATGATTGCTTACATAGTTTAGTAAAAGAGCTGTGTATATAATATAGAACTTGGTTAAGCATCCAAACTAAATAGATTTAATGATTTAAATGTCCACATAGTGCCCATTTATTCTTTGACTATAAATGTAAATTCTTATTAATGTGACTATTTTCTAGTGAAGGGGGCAAAAAACAACCTTGATTTGTGTCATCAAATATAAACCACAAAGAAGGCTTTTCAGTTTCCTTGTGAGATGCAATGATACAAACATCTGGAATAAGATCTAAGCTATGCAGTATTGTCATTTTTAAAAAGTAGAGTAACATAATTTTACTAGTGAATAATTTCTGTCTGGTGGACCTGACATGGAATATTTTATAAAGAGAAACTAACTCTACCAACACATGTTCTTAAAATACTCAGAAAGTAATTCCATTTTAGTGTAAAATAAATTCATGGTGGATATGTGGCAATTTTTCCCATAACCAAGAATTTTAGGGAATGACCAGAACAGAATCTCATATTCTTTTAACAACCAATGAAGAGTCCATAATCCTAGGAGAACAGAAATGTTATAATCAATTTAGTCACACTTTTGATACTAATCTGTCATCTGCCCATATGTATGCCAAATATATTTCAATAACAATGCAAAGATCAGGACTTTTTAATGTGCATGCATGCACGCAATACAGACGTGATTCTTGAGATAATTTGGAAATTCCTGAACGAATAATATCTTTACTTGAAAATAATCCACTCTAAATTTATAAATTTATAAATGAATGAGAATATTTATAAGGGCACCAGTTATTAGTACACGTGACGAAACACTAATAAGATTTAGTTTATTAGTCATTATTCTAAAATATTCATTATTCTAGTCAAAATTCACATATATAACCGACACAACTACCTAATATTCTGAGCATACAAGAGAACTGTAGAAAGTACCTAAAACCCATTCAAATGGCAATATTTTCTAAAGCAATTCATTTGGAAATCATTCTTACATGTAATCATTTTTTACAATGGGTCATGGAATCTTAATATGAATTATTACGGTGTCGCGTGATGTAATAAATACCCTTTGGAGAGGTTTTTTGAGCTGCTTTCCTGCTATGTCTATCAGGTATAGCTCTATTTAGTCTGACATTCCTCAGGGATCACATCAGGTCTTTTAGGCTCCACACTATCCATAGTTTATGGCCGGAAGCACTAGAACATTAACCAAATATCTGTGGGAGAGTTTGAGTGAATTCAAACAATTTTCAAGAAAAAAAAATGTGGCCCTCTCTGAAGGCACCCCTGTGAACCACTTCCTTAGTAACACAGGATGGCAACTGAAAGAAGATGGAGGTGTGACTGTGAAAGCTTCATGACAGAATTATCAGCAGAGATTCTTATACATCTAGGGCTCCAAAGTGAACAAAAAATCTTGCATGAGCATCTACTGTGTAAAAGGGACTGATTGGCAATTTTCTGAATTTGATGGCCTTTAAAATGGCTCTTTAGGAAGCAATATAGCCTTTTGCTTTTGTTTGTTTTTTATGTCTTAGCTGGTGCATTTTCACTTCGGTGATCCTTACTGAAAAAGAAAATTAAAGAACAATTTTGAGGAAACATTGAAGAAATCCAACTATAGTTTTGCAAGAAATAGAAAAAGATACTTTAACATCTTATTTCAACCAAGAATCTTTTGACATATGCAAAACTACAGTGAGAGAATTTGTGCAGTGTTTCCTTCAAATTTTTTTCGTCCCCAATGAGAATGCCCTTCAAAAAAAAAAATTACCTCAATAACTTCTAGCATTCAATGCTGGGAGAAATGTCTTCTCAGAGGAAAAAGAACAAATTCCTTGTTAGAAATGAGAATCATATAATTATATCAATTGGGGCTTTTTTGTTTGTTTCCAAGGGATAGACGTTAAATTCACGCTAACTTTGGCACAAAAGGGGATTTACTGCCTCCAGTGAGCTGAGGACACAGAGGCAGTTTGCAGCCTTATGTACTGACTGTAAGAGCCTGCCTCCAAGGGAGTGAAATGTGTGGTTCTCATCCAGTATCCTCTCACTCTTCGTCTTTGTTTCTGTCCTATGTCACTCACCCTCTCCTTCTCCCTCTCTCCCTCCCCGCCTCTCTCCCTTGCTTCTCTCTCTTAAATCTTGGACTGTCTTTGCCTGCTTATGTTATACCCTCCTAAAGGAAACAATTCCCCCAATGTCTGTGGATTATGCTTCTGAAGCCTCAATTTAGCCTCAATCTCATTGGGAAAAAACAAAACAAAACAGAAAACCAGCTGCCATTTTCTAGTGTCAATGTAACAAGTCCAAAGGTGAATTCTGACTTGCCTTACTCGGGTTACATGCCTATTGCTTGACCCTAGCACCATTACTGGAGAGATGGAACACTGTGATGAGCCAAGACTAAGTAATTTATGGCCAAAGATCAGAGCCTTTGAAAAGAAAACCTGACCATAGTCAGTAGCTACCACATACCATTATTGCAATTTGACTGGTGTCCTTTTGCCTAGAAGCTCAAAACTAAATATATAGCCCCTTTACAGTAATAGTATTATCCCAGGTCTTCCTGTGTTTCTAAGTTCCTGTTTGTTTTTACTTTTTTTGTTGTTGTTTTTAAAATAATGATTCTGTTTTTTAAACATGCTTTAATACTATAAATCATTTCAGAATCTCTACAGAGATAGGTAGTTTATAAATTGCAAAAAGAAATGTAATAGATTAAATGCAACTGGATTTCCAATAAATCAAAACATTATCTATTTTAGAAAATTTAAATGAAACATAGTAGCTTTATGTTAGCAAACGTAAATGGCTATTCAAGCAAAGAATATGCCCTAAAAATATTAAGAACTCTATAGTTTATTGCCATTACCCACTGGGTGACTTAAACAGTAGTCAAACTAGATTCAGCTGTGACTTAAATTGCTAATACCATATTAAAGTAACTCCTTGATGTGATTTAGTCTTCCTGCTTTTGGAAATTAGCCTGAGCTAATTTAAAGTCTATATAAGACTGAGCATATGAGCTTAGCCAGTGACCTAATATTATGGGATGCTGCTGTAAGTCATAATTAGTTTTCAGAGAATGCAATGAGAAACTATGTAATATTTTTCAGTCACTACATTTTGAAATCGTAATTAATACTGGCTTTAGAACGTCATACATTTGGTGGAGTTTGTCAGTGGACAACAAAGACCTTAACTGTATATAGTGAACTATATATAACGTTGCTTGTATATAACGTTGCTTAGAGCCCTATGAGAATGTGCTTAAAAGTATCAACTGAACTCTTAGGTTTCTATAAAAATGTTTCTCAACTTAGCTTATCACTGTTATAGGACCTACTGTATGAAAAAACATAACCTATTTATGATGTTTGCCAAACAATTCACTTACTAGGGACAAGGTCTAATAAATATATAATTTGCTGCCTATAGTAGAAAATAAACTCATATGATATCCCAGCTCTATCAGAAACAAACTGTGCTCCACTTGTCAGAGCCACCCATTACATCCCAGGGGTGTTCTCAGGAATGTATCTGTCTCTTTTAAGTTTCTTGCCAGTCTTTTCAAGTCTCCATGCCTTCAAAATCTCTCTTGGCTCCCCAGTATTTGAAATTACTATCACTTGATACTGAAACAGAAGGTCTGTCCTGACTTTTCCAAAGGGTATCTTTTCTTTTCACTGAGAGATACTGCAATTCCACACAAAATCCTTCATTTCTCTCAAAAACCAACCAGAGGACATTTTCAAGCTTGAAAGAAAGGACATCTTAGGTGGTGTAATAAGTTAATAGGATATAAAGCCCTAATGCTTGGAATCTGTAAATGTTACCTTATTTAAGAAAAGGGTCTTCACAGATGTAATTAAATTAAGGACCTTGAGATAAGGAGATTAGCCTGGATATTCTGGGTATGTCCTAAATTCAATGACAAATGTCCTTATAAGAGAAAAATAGAGGAGAGACACACACAGAAGAAGAGGAGGCAGGATGACCACAGAGACAGAAACTGGAGTGAAGTCAAGTGAGTATAAGCTAAGAAATGCCTGGCATGACCAGAAACTGTAAGGGACAAGGAATAGAATCTCATCTATAGCTTCTGGAGGGATCTTGGCCCTGATGACACCTTAATTTCAGACATCTGGCCTCCACAACTATGAAAAAAATAAATTTATGTTGCTTTAAGCCACCTACTTTGTGGTTACTTAATAGGTAATCCTCAGAAACAAATACAGGTGGTAACGTGCCGCTAAACCACAGTGGTCAGAGAGAGTTTTCCTTGCAGGTCCCACTTTGTAAATATATTTAGGGAGAATTGAAGATTTTTAACTCTTCAACTATGGGTCTTTACCTTGGATTTAAGAAATTGTTCAGGACTTTGAAGAAGTGGATAATGAGTTAGACCTTTTGTAACTGAATGAAGTCTAATTACAGGTTTTATAACCCTTTCTAATAAACAAAAATGCATGAGAAAGCTCCTTCCTAGAGAGATCTGTAAATCCTTCAGAATACTTTGGAAGACAACTGTTTAATCTTTGGTAAGACGAAGACTATTTTCTGCTCTTGCTAGAGGTTTGGGAAGTGGAGACGACTCCTGTGGTCTACTGTAGCATTCTTTGTTCATTAACTGCGTACAAATCACATTATATTACAGTTCCTGAACACTTACAGGTCTTCCTTATTTTATCACCAACTCTGAGTCTACAACTTACTCATTTTTTGCATCCTAGCACAGTGCCTGACAACCATTAGGTGTTCAATAAGTTTTTGGTGACTACATAAATTAATAAAAGAATAAAACCAAGGTTGAAACTTTTTTGGTTGTTTAAGATCTGGTGGCACAACCTGATAACCCTTCTGAATCCCACAGATAGAACATTCTGAGAAAATACATTTGGTTATAATTCCCTAATAGCCTTTTCTGACATATCTCTAAGCACTGAGAACTTCCTTGATCTAATTCACTGAAGTGTGTCCTCTCATGCATTCATTTAATTATCCAAACAGTTGGAAAGAGTTCTGGTCAGAGCAGGTCCTTTGTGTGTGGCTATGTCAAGTCTGATTATGCAATTCTTCCTAGTCCTGTCCTTCCAATTTATTCTCTGATCTTACATCTACCATGAGGATGACAAGTATGGGAGACTGACCACAATGACAACAATCCTGTATTTTGACAAACTTTTGGCTATAGTAGTTAAATTCTATTATCTGTAAAACCCAGACTCACTTTTAGCATAGTAGTTTAAAGAAAAGAAAAAAAAATGAGGAAGAGAAGAAGTTGTTTTTGAGGTAAGTCTCTGGTTCTTTTCCCAGTTTTCTAGGTCACTCCAGACTGGTGGTCTAACCTACCTAGAACAGGTGGGTAACCAAGTGCCTTCTCAATAAATGAATCACAGTCTCTAGAAAATAAGGCTACCAAGCTTATTTTTAAAGATTATACTTGATAAAACTGAGACAGAATTCAATAGACTTATCCAAGGTCAAAGCTATATCTAGATGTAAAGCTAGTGCCAGGCAGTAGATACTCACACTCTGAGGTCATTTTTTATTATATCTTTCTGTGTTATTTATTATGTAGTTTATTTTTATAAAAATTAATAGACAATTATAGTAAAAATTAGCTCACATATTATACAAAAGTACAAATAAAAATGTAGATTTTTAGATAAAATTTCAACAAACCAAAATAGCATTCTTAGTGAAAATATTTCTAGGTATTTCTCTCTGCATCTACATACATATGTGCACTTTTACACAAATGTGATACTGCTCTACTTGCTGTTCTATAATCTTACTTTTTCTCTCAATATGTCATATGGTTTCCTTCCACATCATTAAACATAAGTCTACTTAATTATTCCTAATGGCTATATAGTATTTCATTATATATTTAGATTCCAGCCCAGAGCACTGGTACTGGGAAGAGGAGCCCCACAACATCTAACTGTGAAAAACAGTGGGGACTCTGACCATCCGGTTGGGACAGAAGGCTCTGGGAAACCCAGACATTTTCTTAAAGTGCCCATGCAGACTCAGTCACTCAGTGGTGCTCACTCTGGGCTCCAGCAGAGGGACGGTGACTCAGAGGGTGTTGGAGGCATATGGGGGACAGACTGGGATGTGTAGCTTTGGGCAAGGGCTGGAGACAGTTGCAATTTTTTTCCTGGGTGTGTCCTCCTTCCATGCAGCCAGCTGATGGACACCATCTTTCCTATGTTGCATCTTCTCCTACCCAGCCAAATCTGAACCTGGTTGGTTTGTTAAGCTTTACTTGCTCCATCCTGCTGACTTACTGGAACCCCATTCCACTCAACTCTGCCAATGCCAGAGGCACTGTCTCAGGTGAGCTGCCAGCCCCACCCACATCAAAATATTCCTTGAAAAACTATTTAAGTTCACGGGTCTCAGGCAGGCGGTGGCTAGCAGTGGTGTGCTCTGAGACTTTTGCTAGGCACAGCATTGGCACCAAACCAGAATCTACAGGAGCACCCAGCACAGGTGACCAGGGACACAGTGCCAGGGCCCTACAGGGTACCTACTACATAAGGCTATCCAGCAATACTGGAAGATATGGTAGATCTACCTAATGCATAGAAACATACACATACAGGTATCCAAAATGAGGAAACAAATATTCTCAAATATTAATAAAAGAATAGCAGAAAATTCCAGAAGCAAAACTAAACAAGATGGAGGCAAGCAACCTATCAGATAATGGGACTCAAAATGATGACCTTAAGGCTGCTCAAGGAATTTAGTGAAAACTTAAACAGAGAGATAGCAAGCATAAAGAAGGACATAGAAACCATTAAAAAAAAGGACCAGTCAGAAATGAAGAAAGAATACTATAATTGAAATTCATAATGCAATAGAAGAAATCATCAGCAGACTAGATGGAGCAGAGGATTGAATCAGTGAATTGGAAGATAAGGCAGCAGAAAATATCTAGTCAGAACAGAAAAAAAAAAAAAAAAGAATCTAAAAAAAAATGAGGATAGTTTAAGGGGCCTCAGGGACAATATCAAACATAACCAAATTCACATCATAGGAGTACCAGAAGGAGAAGAAGAAAGCAAGGAATCGAGAACCTATTTGAATAAACAATGACTGAAAACTTCCCTAACCTGGTGAAGGAAACAAACATAGAAGCCCAGGAAGCACAGAGATTCCCAAACAAGATAAACTCAATTAGGCCCACACTAAGACACATCATAATTGAAATGGCAAAAGTTAAAAACAAAGAATCCTAGAAGCAGCAAGAGAAAAGCAACTAGTTATTTATAAGGGAGCTCCCATAAGACTGTCAGCTGATTTCTCAACAGAAACTTTGCAGGCTAGAAGGGAGTGGCAGAAAATATTCAATGTTATAAAAAGCAAAGACCTACAACCAAGATTACTTTACCTAGCAAGACTATCATTCAAAATTGAAGAACAAATAAAGAGCTTCCCAGACAAGAAAAAGATAAAGGAGTTCATCATCACCAAACTAGTATTACAAAGAATGTTGGAGGGATTGCACTAAGACAGGAAAATAAAAGCAAAATTATGAATAATAAAATGGCAATGACTATACATCAACATTTATCTTCAATTTAAATGGATTAAAAGCTCGAATCAAAGACATGAAGGGTACTGCACTGAGTGGAGTGTCAAACAGAGGGAGACAGATGCAAGTTGACATTCTTTATAGGTGAAATCCAAAGAAGAAAAGAAACAAGTGGAACAGGAATAGATTCATAGATATAGAAAACATTTGGTTTATTGCCAGATGGGAGGAGAGTTGGGGAGTGAAATAAGGGGAAGAGACTGGAAAGTTCAGTTTGATGGTTACAGAGTAATAGTTATGGGGATATAAGGTATAACGTGGGAATATAAGTCAATAATATTGCAATAACAATGGGTGGCATAGATGAATACTAGATTTGTTGGGGTGATGGGAGGAGGGTGGGAGCAGTGGGTGAAAAAGTGAAAGAAATCAAGAAATACAAGTTCATAATCATATAATAGTCCCAGGAAAGTAAATTGCAGCATAGGGCATATAGTCAATAACATTGTAATAACTATATATGGTGTCAGATGGGAACCAGATGCATCAGAATAAGGATTTTGTAAGTTATATGTCTCATTGCAATGCTGTACACCTGAAACCAATATATATTGTATGTCAAATGTAATTGAAAAATAAAAATAAATGAGAAAAAAACAATTCATTCAAATTATGAAAAATAATACAAAATCAGTATGTATTTTACATTAAATCATGTAAAATTGCCAGTGTTGATACAAACCAACAATTTGATGTAGTTCACCCTAATATGTATGTGCCCTATAAAAGAAAACTTTTTCTATCATGACTATTAAATCAAACATTTGTTTGTGTAAAATGCAATTGTGGCAAACATGTAAGTGAGTTGTGTACTTATTATGCCTTATATGAAAATTATTTTTCATACAGTTCTACCTAATATATTAAATCTCAACTTTTCAAATGCTGAAATGATGAATAATGAAGAGATTAAATTAGGCCATTTGAATTGAAGAAAGAATTCTACTTTAAAAAAAAAAAAGAATTCTACTTTAATAAACTGGTTTGATATACCATAGGTTGTTAAAAACTCACTTCCTTGATATATTAATGATGTTATAAGAATTAGTTGAATGAAACATTTCATTTCAATAAAATGATATTCATATGAAGGACCTAACTGTGCTTATACTATGAAAGTTAATTTTTATATTATTAACATGTTATCAAAGAAGAAAATTCTTAAAGTTGTCATTGATACCCAAAATTTCTGGTCTATATACATAAAAAAAAAATAGAAAGGGGGGTAGAAATTTGGTCAAATGCTTAGATAAAGAGGGAGAAGTTAGAATGTCAGGTAAGTATTAATTTATTTAATGCAAGTTTCGAATAACTGAGCAAAGCAAACAAAACACTGCTCTGCTCTGGAGTTCGGGGATATGGGTTTTTAGCCCCTCTATTACCAACTAAGTGGCCTTGGGTAAGTTCTTTTAATTTCACTGAATATCAATTCTTTCACCTACAAAGTGAAGGGATTAGATAAAGAAGGTAGATTATATATTGTCTGTGCAAGGGGGAATAAAGATGTATAAAGACTAGTTTAACATAATTTTTCATCAAAAAGTTATTATATATTAAAACTAAACAGTCTGTCTTATGCAATAAGTCACTCAGGTTTCCTGAAGCCAGGCTTACTTCCTCTTTCCAATTATTCTAAAACATAATTTCTGTGATTATTTGCATATATTTAAATATTTTTTATTGGTCAGGATAGACTTAGGTATCATCATCTAACATTTTAACCTATTTTAGGAAGTTGTTTTTTTACTCAAGTGGCATTGGATCAATGTATCTAATCATTAAACGGAAGAATACCTAATTTTAATGCAATTCTACCTTGAAGTGAAATGGTACCAGCAAGAAAAACAACTGCCTATAAAGACTTTTTAGCCAATCTACTACACTAATTACTATCAGTTAAAGAAATAACACTTGCTGATGTTAAATGCCAAGGAGGCAAATTCCTTCACCTCCTACAGGCCATATCAACAGATGATAGAAAAGCTATTGGGTGAAATTTAAACCCTAATTTTAATCTTAAAATAAATAATCTCAAACTACATGGAAATATCAAGATTTCATTTAACCTCTAGGATAACAGAGTATAAGAAAGGAATTATGAAACTGTCACTGATAATTTTAATATAAGATGAAATATTAAACCCTGGTGCCAGAATTAATAATTAACAGACACATTTGAAACAAAGACTCCACAAGTTCACAAAGACTCCACCATAGCAACAAAAATATAAAATACCTAAGAATAAATTTAGTAAGATATGTGTAGGACAGGCAATAAAAGAGAGAGATATAGAAGCTTCAAATAGAGAGACATGCTGTACTTCTAGATTGTTAAGATTAATATCAAGGAAACATTAACTGCTCAATTTCTTCCTTAGTTTTATGAAAATTCCACATCAAAATACCAATGGATGGTTTTCTATTAATAAAGTGATTTTATATTCTAAATTAAAATAACAATTTAAAATAGTAAAATAGTTTATAAGATGAATACTAACCAAAGAAACCCAAATATTAAAAATATTACAGAACTCCAGTAAATTAAAAAGTGTAATATTGGTGAACTCAAAGAAGTAAATTCATCCAAAAGAAAGAAACACAAAAGCCTCCTCAGCTAAATTGTATAGAGACAAAGACAATGAATCATATGTATTTAGATATCTATCTATCTATATATATGTAGATATATATAGCAATGTATGTGATTATTATGTCTATATGGATGAAATTTATATAGCAAAGGAAGCACATAAGTCAACATGTGGACTGATAAACGATGTCAAGAATACTGGCAAGACTTTTGGAGAAAAAAATACCATATATCTTCTTTTTGTACTTAATGCTAAAATAAATTCCAGATGGAATGAATTGCCCCACGTAAAAAAGGAAACATCAAAATGCTAGATGAAAGGTAATAAATTTGGAAGGAAATTTCTTAAATCAATTACAAAAATCACAAAAAAATTCAAAAGATTTAACAATTTGTAAACAGAATTAAATGGCAAATAAAGCTTGTATGCATTACTTTAAATAACCATTGCTTTATATTTTAATATTTACTAGAACTTTAGATCACCTATTATTTTTTCTTTTTCTATTATTTCTGTATATGGTATCCCATTATTTTTTTCTATATAAACTGCAGAATCACATGTTTTAAAAAATGAACCTATTAGTATTTTTATTGGGGACTACATGACATGTATTAACTTTGTTTTGAGAGAACTAACACATTCATAATGGTGATTCTGTTTCTCAAAAAGTACCTGTTCAAATCTTCTTTTGGGTTTTTCAATCATCGTTTCAAGTGGTGTTATCCGTATTTTTTAATGTAGATCTTGCCATTTCCTATTTAGTTTTTCACTAGTTTTTTGTCCTTTTTCTTGGTATCTTAACTGTGATCTTTAATTGACCATTTCTTCTAAGTGGTCGTTCTTTCAGAAATTCATTTCACAAATACTAACCAAGCATAGACTAGGCACCCGTCACTGTTCTAGGAACCAGATCCGCAAGTGAACAGAGCAGAGAGCAATCCATGACCTCTTCAAGTTTATGTCATGGTGGGGAAGATAGAAAATAATCAAGATTTATAATAACAGTATATTGTTGCTTAAGTATAAGTGTGCTAGATAAAAGGAAGGGTTAAAGAGAAAAGTAACAAAGAGGAGGGTGGCAAAGCATGATCTGAAATTTTGAAATTTTACATAGGATAGCCAAGATAATCTTCACCGAATGTTGTCAGGTATTTTAGACTGGCATCCTGCCTTAAGCTATGAAGAGAGTAAGTTGCAAAGCCTGGAGGTTATTTTTCCTACTTTTTTTTTTCTTCACTGAAGTGACATTTGATAAAGAGCATAATGAAAATTTGAACCAACTCATATGGTTAATGGAGGCAGCATATTAAAAGAACAGAACTAATCAGACAGACGCCCTGAGGCAGAACAGACCTGAGGTGCTCAGGAATATACAGGGGTGGGTGTGCTGGAAAGATTAGAGAGGAGAAGGGTGCTCCAGGAAGATGGAGGTTGCATTCACCTTATGCAAACTGTATGTAAGCTGTTTAATTTGATTTGCATATGTCTGGTTTTTTTTTTTTAAGTTTGAACTGAATGATTATATTTATGGCCTAATATGTAGGCAATTTTTGTGAATGTTTTAAAGACTATCTATGTCTACCATTTTCATTGTAGGAATTTTTCTATTTTCTCCGTAGAGAGGTTGTGAGATATATAAATAGGCAGATAAACAGGAAGATGATAGATAATAAAGTTACTTCATTAAATAGGTTAAATGTCTATAACGTTCTTATTTATCGTATACTCAAACTGTGATAGACGTAGTAGCAAACTAATGTCTTCTCCAGCTCGTTTCCATTTCTCCATGCATCTCCTGGAATGTCTATCTTGTGAATTCTGCTATTGTGATGTGTGGTGCATAAATATACATAACTGCATATCTTCGGTGTGAATTGCTGCCTTTATCATTATATGGTACCCTTTGGCCTGATACTAAGATTGTGACTTGACATTTTTGTTTGTATATTTGCATTTGTTGGTACACATTTGACCTCCTTTAAATTTTTTTCCTAACATTCCTGAATCTCCCTTTTTTAAAAAGTGAATCTCCAATATCAAGAACAATACCAGGTTTTCCGTTGTCTGAGATTAAATCCATTCTACGATCAATTCTTCTCCTATGGTGTTTTCTACAACACTTTGGTTGGCTGAAGTTCATCCTTTGGAAGTGTCTTCCATAGGTTTCACGGGAATAGTATTTCTTCAGATATTACATCTTCAAAGTGGTCTTCAGTCTTCACACTAAAACGAGAGTTCAACTGGATATAAATCTCACACCTCCCTCCTGCGAGCATTTTGTCGGTACTGCTCTTCTCTATCTCCTTGCAGTGAATGTCACGGTGGCAAAGTCTGTGGACAGCTTTGTTTTTCTCAACACATACATGTACGTGCTTGATGTTTTTGCCTGCAAGTCCAAAAAATTTGTTTTCTTTTTTAAGACTACTTTCTTTTTTTCTTTTTAAAAATTAGTATCAGGTGCACAAAAACAACATAGTGATTAGACATTTACACACTTTTTGTTTTCTATTTTAATGTCCAATATATTTACAAGTTTGTGCCTCAGTATTGACTTTTGGGGATAAAATTTGCAGGATATGATACATACTGAATTCTTATATTTAGGTTCATGTTTTTGAATTGCACTTTATTTCTTCGATTCTTTACCTTCTTTTCAGTTTTTCTCTGCTTCCACACTCTCTTCCCGCTTCTCTCCTTCCTTCCCTCCTTCCCTCCCTCCCTTCCTCCTTCCTTTCCTTTTTGGGGGGAATATTTAAAGAAAAGTATCTTGTATCTCCTCTCCTTGTCTTCTATAGCTACCATTTTTATTTCAATTCTTTTACATTATTTCCTTGTTTCCATTTTATTTTGGTTTTTATACTTATTTCCATATTCTATGTGTCTCTTTTCTGTATTGTGTATTCTCTCATTTTTCAATTTTATATTTCTGACAGTTTATTTTCTCCTTCTATATTCCTGAGTTCTTCCAGCTTATGTGTTACAGTCTCCTGTGTCTTATTATCTCTTTCTTGATTCTTATATTTGAACATTTTGCTCTTCCATCAGAAGGGAGATTGCTGCATTGATTTATTTTTTAATTTATGGTAGAATATTTGGTAGCACTTTCCCTCTGATTTGTGACATCATTATTTTCTGGAAAGTGCTCTTTAGCTGTTTTAAGTATTGCTTTTCTTTCCCACTATATTTCTTCTATCACGGCATTAATGCTCTGCTGGTGATATATTTCTTAATCATAATTACATTAGATGGATTTTCCTGAACCAGGGATTTTACATTCTGATGCACTGCATGTCATTTTGCCTTGATTGCTTCTTTGAATCACACCAGGCCAACACGGATGATTCTAATGATAATCCTTGGTCCCCCAGATTTCACACTAGCTAGTGTCAACAAGAGACACTCGTCCTGCCCACAGGTTGAGCCCCTTCTACGTAGGAAGTACATATGTGCTGGCACTTCTTGAGTTTCACCCTGACTGGGCACCCTGAAACTTTGCACTAGTCTTGTTCCCATGTCACCCTGCACATTCTCAGTCAGAAATCAGCTCTGCCAGGCCTAGGTTTACTAAAGATTAGTTGGCTTCCAGGCTACATGTCTTAGTTCATGGTTATCCATAAGAGTTCTATAAAAAGGGGGATGTAACTTTTGCACTTCATTGGGAAGACCTCAACTTTTAACCTATTTGCCTGGGTTTCCTTAGATCTAATCTTTGTTGCCAATCTCAGTTTTGTTAAAAAAGGAGTTTGCAGTATTCTTTTTGTTTGCTTGTTTTTGTTTTCTGGTTCTTTGGTATGATTTCCTGCAGAAGAAGGAAGAAGACACTGAGCCTATACCACCATACTTATAATGGTAATCCTCAGGAGTGAGATTTGGAAGGAAAAAATGATATTGTAAAAGTTTTGAATTTTTAAAAATAACTTCATTGAAGTACATTTATACAAAATAGTGCAAAAACAATGAATGCAACTTGATTAATATTAAATACTAAGTGAGACAATTTGGACCACCACCACACATATAAAGTAACAGAACATTACCAGAACCCTGGAAGCCTTCTTGCACACCCTCTAAGTCCTTAAGCTCTCCCTCACTCCTTGATTTTAATGTTTTTTTCATTATTATCCATTTGATGATTTTAATTTTATGCATTTCTAAGTTCTTTATTGACTTATATTCAGAAAAAAGAAAATAAAGTTACATGCAAAATTTTAAAAACAAGTATTTCTTTCTACTTCTTTTTTAATTTTAGCAAAATCCTCTAAATAAAGTATAGGCATTTCCTGGTAAAGTGTGAAACTCTGCTTTAGCTACTATGTTTAGTGGGAAGAGGAGACAAGTCTTCAGGTATGAACAAATGAAACACCTTAAGGACATCAGGGCTGATGCTATTAAACTCATCATTAGCACTATTAATGCCTAGACCTTCTGAGATTTACTTACACTATATAAGTGGGCTTCTTCCTGGTAGACCACATCAAACTCAAACTCAAAACAAAAACAAACAAACAAACAAACAAACAGAAACACGAATTCCATACACTTGGAACCGAGGAAGATTATCCTGGGGGCTACATAAGCACCTTTCTTGCATTTAGTTGTTCATTTTATAATGAGATTTTTCTAAATATGTTTGGATCAGAGGCTGTATTTTTGGATGCTGTGACAGCAGTGCTATGGATTCAAGCTAATATGTCAGGTGATGGAAATCATAACATGTTATTTGTAAAACCTGCTGCTTTCTAACTTTTTAAAATACAGATCTTCCCACTCCCAAAAGGTCAAAGAAGTGGAATTTAATAACTAAGTGGTGAGTCTAGAAAGGAACTCTATTTAAAATAATCAATGAGGCTCCATGGGTCTACAAAGAAATAATTGTAGCATAGCACACTCACATACTAAGACCTTGACTTTGTTCTCTTCCCCTGTCCTATCTGTTTTGCTTTGCCTTCTCCCTCACTTGTGAGCTGAACTTTATGAATTGGGGTTCAGGCTACAAACTCTCCTTCACTGTCACATGTCTCAATAGCCCACAGGACATTCTCTAGTTTCTTGGAAAGAGAAGTCGGGCTTCTTTATCTGTCAGGCTGGTGAACTCCCATAGTTCCATAGGGTGTAAGTGAAAGAAAATCTCTTTGCAACAGCCCCTCTCTAGCCAACACTAACATAATGGAGAACATGTAAACAGTTGGCTGGACTGATGGTTATAGGGATTGAAGCAAAGCAAGAACAACTTTCACTCAGACAATGGAATCTGTACTCTGTACGCAAATATTCTGCTTCGTCTGGGGCTTTCAGTACTCAGGATGTGCAGTCCCCTAGTGTGCTCATGCATTCACACTCACCTCAAGGCCAGAGCACGGGGCTCCCACGTCACCACCACAGGAATTCAGTTTCACTGACTTTAGGTGACCTTTGCTTCAAAGCAAAAGCTCAAATCCAGAGCTCAATTATTTTCAGTTGTTTGCCTTTGACCCCCGCCCTTTCTGGGCTCTCCCACACAGGTTTAATTCTAGCTCTATTAAGGCTTTTGGTAAACCAACTGAACATTAGGGAACTAAAGTACTATATGTAGTTAATTATAGATTACTGCAAGCACTGTACTAAGGGATGATTGTCTCATTTAGAAAGCATCACAATTCGAATGGTAACACTAGAAAACACACAAAAACACAGGGAGTCAAGCAAGCAAATGAGACCAGGTTGGGCTTTTGTGTTGTCAATATTTCTCTAAGCAAAAATTTGATATAAACAACTGTGATAGGAACTTTCAAATTTCATGTTTTTCTTTCTTCCAGTACTAAATTGTCAATGTTGAGAAAGTGTCAAATTTTGTTTAAATATGAACTATAACAAAATTTATCAGAAGAGTAAGGTTCTCATTCTGTCATTTGCTTTAAAGGCAGAGGTCTAAATCAAATGATGACCTATTTCTTTTTCACCCTCTGTTTGTATTAGCAAATGAGGTGAATGCTACCTTTATTACAGTTCGTGTCTACATGTGTATTTTCTTTAGCTCACTGGATATGAGACTATTTGTTGCTTAATTCTAGAAATTTTGCAAATGTTTATATAAAATATTATTAGATTTTGGTTTGTATTTAGTTCTAGAAATCCTCAGGTGGTGCTTATATGACAGAAAATATTCTGTTGTAAAACAAATATTTCAGTAATCAAATGTTTTCAAAGACGTAGATGTTAGTTATCATGGGGGAAAGAATCCAGATGGCTAAGAACATGTTTTAATAATAACATATAGTGTTTATTATGAGGAAGATAATTTTTCAAATATTAGATTTGTACCACTTAAATATATCAATGCAAAAAGTTTTCTTTTGTAAGTGATTAAATATTTAATAAGTTTCTACCATATGCCTGACATTAGTATAGTACCAAAGAATTAATGACCTGAGCCAAAAATGTTCCTCCTTGTTTCTCCATGTTACACATAGGATAATTTCTTCAAGTATGTCTTCAAGTGCATTGATTCTTTCTGCTGTTTGGAATTTCCACTGACTTTTTAATTACAATAATTATATTTTTCATTTAAAACAATTCTATCTGATTCTCTTTCTTCTGTCCTATTTTTAAAAATATATGTATTTTCTTATAACTTGTTTATTTTAAAAATGTGTTATTTTTAAATTCTTATGTTATATAAAATATCTATATTTGAAAGTGTACCTGATTTTTTTCACTTAGCTAAAACCTTTGAAAATTTAAACTTTGTCTCAACATCAAATTCCAAAACTCATGATTTAAAATACAAAGATTTTTGCTGTTGTGAAAGAATACTTTAAAAATAAATTATGAAATAATTAATAAACAGAAAAATACACATATTTATGAATATTCTGTTGCAACAGAAAAAGCACAACACAGTTGTTGAAAAATGTGTTTAGAAAAATAATTTTTAAAACAGCATCTTATGCTGTGTAAATGTGTATTTTCAGAGTTAGAGGAATCAAATATATTTAAAATTTCATTATTGTGTCTGAGCTTGTTGATGTAAGGATGAGGCCCTGAACTGGGGTAGCAACAGTGGAAATGGGAAGATGTTGGACTGGGGAGACGTTTCAGAGACACTGACAGTACGCTTTGGTGAGTGGGTAGACGGTGGGTAACCTTTAACCATGATTCATTAGAAGAATTAACTCAAGTGAAGGGGAAAGAATGGCAGCTCAATAATTTATGTAGTGACAAAAATCTATATGAGTGGGAGATTATTATTTAATCGAAAGTTTAATTACATTTTTAATCAATCTCTCATCTGTAAGCCCAATGGTTGCAACGGGGCACAGAGTGTAAAGAGATGGCTGTGTTACTTTATAGCTATCCTATCAATCTATAGAAACTGAGATGACTCCAAATACTTCGTACAAGCTATATTCCAGTACACTGATTCTTGTATTTACACTTGGTCCAGAAGATAAAGCATTTAATTATGAGTCAATAAAACTGGTTTCTAGACTTAGAGCTTCTTTGACAGTATACATAACTTTAAGAATCATTATGTATAATATTTCAAGAAGCATCCTCTACATCATTTCTGTAAAATAGGATGATAGGTGGTGATAAAATTTAGTGCAAATAATTGTGAAGTAACATTGAAACCTCTGTGAACAAGTTCCTATATATAGTTTTTCATTGTTGTAATACTTCTGCCTGCTGTGATTTGCTCTACTCTAAGGATTTGTTTTTAATAAGTCATCTCTTAGAGTCTGGATTCCCCTCCCCTCCCCCTCCTGCTCACCCCCGATATGTTATAATATAACACTTATCTAGTGTTACTGTTTTTAAGTATTTATATTCCAATCCTCATAGAGATTAGATAATTTAAATGAAGCTATATTTCAACTGTTTTTAATTATTTTCACTCAAATACCCCATTACTTCCTTAAATTTAATGTTATAGTGGTAGTTGTATTTAAGAATTTTTTCTTCCACCCTTATTTTTTCCTATTATTATATTCATGCATTCTGATGTGTTTATAAGTCTAACTCCTCTAAAAACATACATGAGAAAACATTACATATTTTTGTTTGTGTGTTTGTTTCATATTTCTAACTCCTCAACTGTATAATAAGACTTACAGAGATGGTGGCTAAATTTGCAAGTTAACTATAAAAAGTTGCTTGTAAAATTTATAAAACCTTCTTGGCAATTTATCATCATTATGATGCTATGTCTTTTCCAAGCATGTGAATTGATTAAAATGATAACAGCAGTAAAAATTTAGAAGTATCCATTTTTCTCCATTGTTCATTGAACAGAAAAATTTTCTGTATAATAAAACCAACAGAAAAGCACTGCAGTATTTTTGTAATTTACTGGAAACTTTCAATCATGATTAGCTATAATTGGTAGAAACAAATAATTTAAACCTTATTCCAAATGATCTTAGGTGCCTCTGGATTAGGGTTTTAAAGCTTCATTTGTATCTAATATCTTGGGAATAATAATAGACTGATTATAGTCTTCTGCTTAATTTCTACTGAACTAATTATCATTGTCATCAATATGTATTCATATATTTAGCAAATATATGAATACTACATGTTTGGCAGGGTTTTAAGCACCAAGAACATAGATTGCATTAATCAAATCAGCCATGATGATTGTAACATAAACACTTTTGTGTATGTTTAGAATCTAGAGTGTAACAACCATTTTGTACAAAATGAATCCTAATTGTATACCAAGCCACAGATCATGCCTCTCTAGCTCATAAAAAGAATGACATGATCTGAGTTATATTTTATAAAAATTTCTCAGGTTCATCTTGACTACAAAGGGTAAAAGTTAAGAGAGAAAGGAAACTAGTTAGTCTAGGCTTACAGTAAGATTGTGTTGGAGGAATAATAAAAAATGGGTGTAAAATATATATTTTTTTATTTTATATGTATTTTATTACATGTAGAACAGTTGTTTTCACATAGAATATATTTTGAAGAGAGAACCAGCTATATTAATTCAAATGTGAGTCACATATAGCTACATTATATGTGGATTACACACCTGTGAGGAGTGAGGAGAGAATGATCAGTTAAAGATACCTCTGGGGTTTCTAGCCAGGCGTGGCTGAATGCATGGTGGAACCATTTATTGGGAAGGGAATGACTGGAGAAAGAGCAAGTTTGCAATCACCAGTGCTATTATCATATGATAGTTGTGTATGGAGATCCATTAGGTAAAGTTGTGCTGATCATCAAGGCTGGGATTAAGGTAATTTAAAATTTAAGGAGTCACCAAAAAACTCAATATTCAAGATAAATAATATTTTAATGCAATGTTTAAAAAATATTTTTAAAAATCAAAAATGCAAAAAATTATGAACAGAATACTAACATTGTAAATGAAGATGGAATCAGTAACAGTGCCATGCAGTCATATTAGAACCTGAGACAAAAGGAAAAATGTGCATACTTGACATTAAAAAAATTACACTGAAATATGAATATTTTAATTTATTCAATATTAAATAAGCATTATTTAGTATTTAATTGCATCACTCACATTACCTTAATTTTGACCCTGCTGACTGTGCACTGCAAAAATACAAAGGACACCATCTCATTGTAGTCTGTGTAAATGGTACTGTAGGAGCCAGGTTGTGCACAATCTCCATGGCATATCACTGTGGTCCTACATATATAGTAAAACCTTCCCAACACAAAAGCATCATTAATATATTTTATCCTTTATCCAAAGGATATATTATATCCTTTGCATGCCTGCAACTAAAGTAAGAGTCCAACTTACTGTAAGTATCTTCTTATATGATATGTTACATATATGAGTATATCATACATACATATATATATATATATATATATATATATATACACACACACATATACACACACACACACACACACACACACAAATATATCTACCAATACACACACACAAAATACTTATTGACCTCTAACTCTGTATCAGGTAGTGTGACAAGTATTTCATGTACATTTTATCTATATGACACTATTGTAAGATAAATAAATGCTTCCCAGTCTTAGCCCAGGAAGCTAAGACGTGGTGGAAGTGACTTGATTAAGGTCTCATAATTGATCAGAGGCAGAAGTGAAATACCCAGTCTAATGTGAATGAATCTAAACCTAGGTTCCAAACTCCCAAAAAGCTTTGTAATGCTTTTTAATATCTTTTCAGAGACCAAAAAGAAATCCAACCCAAGTAATGAGCCTTTGTATCAATTTGTCATCTGCAGATATAAATTAAAAACACTTAAATAATCAAGGAATTTTATAATTTCATATAGAAAATAAAATTATCAGGCAAGCAATACAGCAAAGGCTATTAAAAAATATAACCAAAAACATTTAATCTTCAAAAAAATGCATATGTAACCCATATGTAAAAGTTGGCAGGCAGTAATCATGAGTATTAAGGGAAAAAAAATACTATAGCATATTTAATGCATAATGATAGCGTAACTTTTCATAAAATAAATTTATATAAATAACAAGTAAAAACAATAAAAGAAAATTTGCAGAAACTGACTTGCCATCCACTTAGCAAGAATGGAACAAGACCACCATGGGTGAATCCACAAATTCTACTGACCAATGTAAAAAGAACATTTGAATTGGAAATACTCATTGTCTTACATGACATTATTTAATATGATAGGGTCAAATTCCTGATTTTAATGTAATGATTCGATTCTATCACAGTTCAGTAATTGGGGAATATAGTAAAGAGATTTTATAATTTAATCAGAAATTTTAAAATGTCAAATTAGGCAGAAAATTTTTAGAAAAACATGATAAAGGTGAGCTAATAGATATTAAGCTGCATTATCTCTAAAATTTTATAATTTCAAAATGTTACATAAATGGAATCATACATTACATAATCTTTTAGAACTGGCTTTTTTCTCAGCATATTTTCCTCAGGATTTGTCCAGGTTGTGTATATATCACTAATTCCTTCTTATTATTGGGTACTTTTATGACTAATGCTGCACATAACTCTACTTTCTGAGAGAGCACTAGCATACTAAGTGAATTTGTGTAGAGGAAGTGCTAGTAAATTCCTCTATAATTCCCCAATTTTAAGTGGCACAGGATGAAACCATTTGCAAGCCATCTGAGGTACTGGGATTGCTATACACATATTCCCTTTTCTGGAAATGGCTGTGAAGATAATTACAATAAATACTTTGATTATTTTATTACTTTAAAATTGTATATCTAAAGCAAAAATAGCAGTATTTTCAGTTTGTAGCATATATTATAGTAAACTGTATGATAACAGTAGCACAAAAGACAGGAGAGAGAAACTGGATTTGTACTGTTGTAAGGTTTTTACTTTATTGGAAGTAGTAAGGGATTTGTAACTAGTTTCAGAGCAAGAAGATTTGAGCTCATTCAGAAATTTAAGAGTGGATATAACTGGGGTTGGGCTGTCTAGCATTATGAAGGCCATCTATTATAATCTACTAGGAGTATTTCTTTCTCACTAGTGAACTAAATTCATTTTAATAAAAAAAAAACCTGTTATTCATTGCCTGTTATGGTAAAGAATAGTAAATTTAAGAAATGATAGTAAATTTAAATTAATGTTTATAATCAAAGCTTTAAAATTTTGATTACATACCGTGTTTTCTTCATAATTTTACAAAGTTCTGGAAAAATATTTTGTCAATTTTATCAGTTCAAGGCAAAGTAAATTTGAGACCAAATTGATAAACTGGCCAGATAACTGTATCACTACAGATCTATCCAGGGCTGTCTGGGGGGAAAAAAACCAGCCATAAATGCTTTTATTTTTCATATGACATGGCTGGACACTTTTTAGACAATCTTCATATATTAGTATGTCTTTAATTGAACAAATGAATCTTGAATGAATAACCAATTGAACATTGGTCACTGACACTGAAGGTTCACAGGTGATGCCAGTGCCATACTGAATCATTGCTTAAGGCAAAAAGAAAACCTTAGTCTGCAAAGACTTATGTACTCCAATGTTCATCACAGCGCTGTTCATGATGGCCAAGTCATGGAAACAACCAAAGTGCCCTTTGATAGATGACTGGATAAAGAGGCTGTCATACGTAAGCACAATGGAATATTACTTAGCAATATGAAAAGATGAAATATTGCCATTTGTGACAACATGGATGGACCCTGAGATTATCATGCTAAGCAAAATAAGCCAAACAGAAAAAAAAACAAGAACCATATGACTTCACTCATATGCAGAATATAAAACTCAAAGAAACAAAGAAACAAAAACTCAGGGATATGGTAAATAATTTAGTGGTTACCTGAGGGTAAGAGGGTGAGGGGAGAAAGGAGGGAGGGGGAGTCAAATATATGGTGATGGAAAGAGAACTGACTTTGGGTGGGAAACACATAATGAAACACACAGATGGTGGACTATAGAATTGTACATCTGGAACCTATGGAATTTTTACTAATCAACGTCACCCTCAATAAATTTAACCAAGAAAAAAAAACACATCAACCAAAAAAAAAAAAATAATTAAAAAACTCAGTAACATTAATTTGCCTTTGCTTAAAATTATAATATTTTGTTCATTATGTATTTTCTCAGTTAATTTTTACCTTTATAAATGTTGTACTACCTATTATTTATCTTGATAACTGAGTATATTAGTACTTCCCTAAGTTTTATTTCCAAGACAAGTTTCTCACTAATCTCACTCTAGTACTTGCCATAAAAACATCCCAGAACATTTCCACTGCAAAAATTTTTGCTCTATGTGGTATTCTAAATGTAATGTAAATCAAAATAAAACAAAAAATTCAATATGTGATGAATGAGATTCTAAATCATATCTTCTTTATATTCACTTAATTGTAGGAAACTTTGCATACTGGAACTACAGTGGTTAGAAAGCATTTTAAATAGGAGCTTTTGTTTTATTATGAAAAAGCAGAACATCCTTTCCCGTGAATAACATAGAGG
This sequence comes from Lyroderma lyra, assembly GCA_004026885.1. NCBI lineage: Eukaryota > Metazoa > Chordata > Mammalia > Chiroptera > Megadermatidae > Lyroderma > Lyroderma lyra. The sequence continues at coordinate 297,926 of PVJL010000301.1, forward strand.
AATAAGGCCAATTAGCAGTCAGGGTTATGCATTTTCCTATTCCCAGAGAATAAAGGTCACTGACTGAAAATGAGGCATGGTAGAATTTTTAATTCTCTTGTACCCAATTCCCACTACCAATGCCCCTGGGGGAAATAAGCTGAAAGTCTGCCAATCCTGTCAATATTTCATTGTTTAAGGGGCATTGTGAAGAGAATCCATCAACAACACAGGAGACACAAGCCTCAACCAAATGAAGATAGCACAGTGTGAGAAAAAAATTCATGCATAGGGAGCAAAGATCCTTTCATAGACCTTCAACAGGGTCTATTTTTATTTTTTAATTCATCATTGTCTATTTTGTAATAGAGTTGTGAGAATATATATTTGTCTCCCTTGATAAAGTATTTGATACTTCTTTGTATCATCCATGGTACTCTAATTAAAATGTAGGGTTTCAATACATATGGATTAATGGAGAATGATTTAATAAAGGAATTTCTCCAAATCTATCCTAAATTCACAAAATATAATTTAGAAAAAACATTTTCAAAGTAGGATATAATACATTCTAATTGGTTCCAAGTTAATGCACAATTAACTTGGTTTATTAAAATGAGAAATTATTAGCTGAAGATGAGTTAAATATATCTAAATCAGAACTGATATCCAGAACATTATATTGCATGCAAAAAGTAATCCTATTATACTCTAATGTGTTACATGTTTAAATGTGACAAGTTAGGTCTGTTTTTCTATTTTGATTTGCAAGAAGAGACGAAAGAAAAATAGGATGGAATGCATATTCCAGCAGAAGTTCACCATCCTAAACAAAGAAAAAATAAATGCTGGAGAAAGCAAAGAGAAATAGAAAAAGGAAAGAATTAATTGACTTGAGAAGTTCCAGGATAAAGTTACTTGAAAGTGAGAATATTATTATTATTAATACTTAAATCACGTCTATTTAGTAGGACTGCCGGAAATGTCGGAAGTAGATTTATGAACAGAAGATCTTAATTAGGTTAAGTATTGGAATGGAAGTTATCCTGAACTCAATGATGAATAAAAAAAATATTCAATAGAGTTTTTTATCAGTAAAATAATTCAGTGACCACCAACAAATATATTCTTCAAATAAAGTTTGTCAAAGACATAACTCCTGACTTCTACATACTTGTATATCAAATTCATTTTTAATCAATGGCAAAATGTTAACTGACTTCAATATTATTTATTTTCATTTGCTTCTTAATTACCCTTTTCCATTTAGTTTTGCTTATTTTTATAATATGTATTCAAAATTGTTTCCTTTACCACATTGTTTGTGATTCCAAGTTCCTCTCCTAATTTCTTTTTCTACAGTTACATCCTAGTTAACCACATTGGATTTTATCCTTTGTTTATATTTTTACAACATAAATTTAATTCTAGTTTCTCCCACTGAGTCAAAAATGTTCCCGTTTTTTCCAAAAGTATTATTTCTGGCATATTTAAGTTCCATTCCCTTAGGGTTTCTCTTATTTTACTCATATAAACTTTTCCCACATTCAAAAATGAATCAAGTATATTCTTTTAGCAAATTTGAGCAGTGGCACAATTTAAAAATATTTGTTCCTAATTTGGCTCTTACTATTTTAAAAATTGACTATTGAATAATTTTTATTTATTAGGACACAGTGACACTTTTCACACTGATAACCATTAACATGAAAAACAAAACTATACAAATGTCTTGTGCTGGGTATTTGATAATCCTTTCTAGTTTGGGATAGTTCATGATATCCCTTCCTAGTTGTTAACTGTCTAGGACTGATGTATTATAGGATAATATAGTATTTTGAGAAAATTGTTTAATTTATTCATTGGAAAAATTTTCTCTCTTTTCCTGGGTGTGTGTGTGTGTGTGTGTGTGTGTGTGTGTGTGAGAGAGAGAGAGAGAGAGAGAGAGAGATGTGATTGAGATTGCCTCAGTATCTAGAAATATACAATATTATCTATGAAATATAGAAAATATGTGTTCTGTTTCTATTACTCAAAAAATTTCCAGAAGAAACTAGAAATTTTATCATCTTGACAATTTATATAAACAAATTTGACTTATTTAAAAAAAGACTTAATTCAGCAAAATATATTTAGTACTGGCACATGGCAGATGCCTGAAAGTTGTGTAGCAAATGAATAACTTACTCAATATAGCTGGCCTTAGGTGCAGTGCTAAATGATGTCTGTGCTATATTACGATCATGCATACTACTCTCCTGGTCTGTTCATATGTTGGCAGTAATGTTTCAGTGAAACAGCAGATATATTAATAGTAGCATGTTTGGTAGAGCTCTTTATTAGAAGGTACTACATAATCAAAGTGCCAAAAAGTAGGCGCTCTTAACAGTAAAACCACAGATTTTGTATTTCCCCAAGTCTTGGCATTTCTGGTACTCAGACTCCTTATCTGCAACAGGTGAATGCCAGCCCTGATCCCTGGTGTTAAACTGCACTGTGGGAAGTCTTAGGAGTAAGTTCAGATGATTTATAGGCTCCCTGATGAGAGGAGAGAAAGTCTCAGGAAAGATAACTCTGGACTTTCCAGGATTTTCTGGATATCAATTGGATATGTTTTTTCTGATATTATATATTATGGATATTGGGGCCCCATATAAAAATTTTTTGAAGCAAGACTTGGATGATTAAACATATTTGAAAACCACCATATATCCTTTCCATTTTAAAAGCTGATTTTTCTAATAAATATAAAATATAAAATACAAGGGCTTTCTGGAAAGTAATAGTAATATGAAAAGTAGAAGCATTTATGGCTGGATTTTTTCTGGACAGCCCTTGTATAATAAATCACATAGTTTTTTCCATTACCTTTCAGCTTTTATAATGTTTCCAACATTCATCACCTGGATTCTTACCTTGCAGATGATAAACCAGAGGCTTAGAGGCACCACATGACCTGTGCTGATGATATGGAAACTGGAATATAAATTTCTTTTCCAGTGTCTGTGCCACCCCACCATCTCTCCTGTTCTTGTGTCAAATCCAATCAAAGAGTTGCCATTATCAATTCTAATTTGGACTTACTCCTTCAGCAGAATAATACGTACTAATATTCTTATGGGTCATCTAAACTGAAGGCTCATAAACTGTTCATGTAGTTTTATAGGAATTATATAAACAAATGAGTCTCCCACAGGTATTTTTATCTAGTATAACTACAATTAATAAATTCCCAGCCTCAAATACACTATTTCTTGTACAAAATATACTTGAAATTCTCAAGGCAAAAACCTATAGTAAATGATAGAGAAAGAGAAAGGAATATAAGCACCACTAAAGAAAGTCATCAAACCACAAAGTAAGATAGCAAGATAAGAAGAAAGGAACAGCGAGAAACTGAAAAAACTGCTGGAAAATAATTAAAACATCTATAGGTACATACCTATTAATGATGACTTTAAATGTAAATAGAGGGGAAGGAGGCCAAAATGGCGACTGGAGAGTAGGTCCCTAAAGCCCCTCCTAGAAAACACAATTGAGCGGCCACCCAGGAGCCAAGAAAGAGGACCCTAGGTGATAAAAAATGACAGCTGAGACATCCACTCATTGCAAGTAAACACCTAAGATTTGGAGAGAAAGGGGCGAGTGGGAGAGAGGGGAGGGAGCAGAGACGGATGGCAACAGGACCCAATCATAGCTGACTGCAGAGCATGGGAGGGGAGAAGCCAGGAGGCGACAAGAGGAAAAGCCCTAGCAAAGCGGCAGAACAGTGGGAGTCTGTTGGGGAGCTAGGCTGGGGAGCTGGAATTTGGAGCGGTGAGTTGGGGACAGACCTCGGGAGCCAGCCTCTGGAACTCTTGAGTGGTAGCAGGGCTGAGCGAGGATTGTGAACTGCAGAGACGACATCTTGGCTCTAGGCTCCCTTCAGATCCAAATGCAGGCGCGCGCGGCTCCTGCACAGGGCTGCGGTTCCTGGTCCCAGCACGCTGTGGGGGCAAGCCGGCTGCCCCGCAGACAGCGCACGGCCTCTACACAGATGGGCTGTGGTTCCTGTTCTGGCCCACTGCGCTGCGGAGGTGGCCGGCTGCCGCGCAGGCAGCGCATAGCCCTTACACAGGGCTGCGGCTCCCGTTCAGGCCTGCTGCAGAGGCAGGCCGGTTGCTGGCGCAGTGTGCGCGGCCACTGTACAGGGCTATGGCTCCCATTCCAGGCCCGCTGTGGAGGCGGGCTGGCTGCCTTCCTACCGAAGGGTCAGACCCACAGATTTGGACTTGTGTGCATGCCTGCTCGTGCACCCCTGGGTCCTAAAAGCAGTGCTAGCCCACAAACTCTGCCCCAAGATTTGGCCACGGAAGCAGGCCTGGGGAAGAAAGGCGGATTTGATAGCATTTGCCCCAGCCAGCAGGAGCAGCCTTGGCCCGCATCACCCAGCTTCCCCAGCATAGGGCAGAAGGTGGACCTGCCCCGGTGTGCCTTTGTTGGCCTCTCCCCTTTCCTACAACCTTTCCAACCAACCAACGAACTACAGAAAGTGGAGGGACCATGATAGATGTGCACCACCTCCAAACGTAGCAGGAGCCCAGAAATAAGAAATAAACAACCCCTCTCTCTCCCAAAATTTGCCCGCCAGTACCACCTTGTGTCTGCCCTACAGCAAGACACCACAAAAGGACCAATCTGGGCTCCTGGGCACTACTGAACATAACGCCCTCATGTCAAAGAGGAAGAACCCAGTAGACAGGATGCATTCCTTAAAAACTAAAACTTCTCAGAAAGAACAGGAAATTTATCAAGACAGCTTCTTAGACCTAGAAGTGTCTGAATTAAGTGACAGAGAATTTAAAGTAGCCATTCTAAAGGCTGTGAGAGAAATGAAAACATACTGGCAGAGCACCATGGCTGTCATAAACAAGGACATGAATGACATAAAAAAGGAACTTCATGAATAAAAGGAACAATTTAACAAAGAAATTCAGAACATAAGGAAGATTGAGATGGAAATGCGAGAGATAAATAATACAATAAAAGAAGTGAGAAACGAAATAACTGCCATAGGAAACAGGGCCAACCAGATGGAGGAAAGAATTAGTGATATTGAAGATCAGAACATGGAAAGAGCTAAGAAAGAGGAAGAGAGGGAATACAGAACCAAAAGGATTGAAAGAACTCTACAAGAACTATCTGACTCCATGAGACAAAACAACATCAGGATAATAGGAATAGAAGAAGGGGTAGAGCACTCTACAGAGAACATACTCAAACAAATAGTAGATGAGAACTTTCCAAACCTATGGAAAGATCTGGAACCCCAAGTTCAAGAAGAAAACAGGTCCCCTAGAAACCTGGACCCTAACAAATCTTCTCCATGACACATGGTACTAAAGATGTCCAAAACTAAAGACAAAGAGACAATTCTCAAGGCAGCTAGGGAAAAAAGAACTATAACCTTTAGAGGAAAACCCATCAGACTGGCATCAGATTTCTCAGCAGAAACTCTGCAAGCCAGGAGGAAGTGGAATCCAATATTCAAAAATTTAAAAGAGAGGAACTTACAGCCAAGAATAAATTATCCAGCAATATTATCTTTCAGATATTAAGGTGGAATAAAGACCTTCTCAGACACAGAGAAGCTGAGGGAATTTGCCAGCACAAGGCCAGCACTCCAAGAAGTACTGAAGGAGGCTCTTCGACCTGAAACAAAACATCAGGAAAAATGGAACAAAGTTGGGGCAACAAGAAAGAAACAAAAATAAAACAACAACAACAACAACAACAAAAAACCCAAAGAAATAAGTAAAGGCCACAGGAAATCCTCACATATCGATCATCACTCTAAATGTTAATGAACCGAACTCACCAATAAAAAGACACAGAGTAGCAGACTGGATTAAAAAACAGAACCCATCCAAATGCTGTCTCCAGGAGGAAACACACCTCAGCTGTAAGGACAAACGCAGACTCAGAGTGAAAGGATGGGAAACAATACTGCAAGCAAATGGTAACCAGAGAAAAGCAGGAGTTGCCATACTGATATCTAATGAAATAAACTTCAGGTTAAAAAAGATAGTAAAAGACAAGGGTGGACATTACATAATGATAAAAGGCACAATACAACATGAAGAAGACTTGACACTAATTAATATATATGCTCCCAACCAGGATGCACCAAAATATACAAAGAAACTACTAACGGATTTGAAAGGAGAAAATGATGAACACACAATCATTGTGGGAGACTTAAACACCCCACTAACAGCCATGGACAGATCATCCAAACAGAAAATAAATAAGGAAACAACAGCTTTAAACGATAAACTACAGCAATTGGACATAATTGACATTTACAGGACACTTCATCCAGCAAAAAGAGACTATTCCTTCTTTTCTAGTGCACATGGAACATTCTCAAGGATAGACCATATGCTGGAGTGATAAAGTAGCCTCAGCAAATTCAAGAAGATCGAAATCATACCAAGTGTATTTTCAGATCACAAAGCTTTGAAATTGGAGATCAACTGTAAAAGGAAAGCAGAGAGAAACACATATACATGGAGATTAAACAACAGCTTATTAAAAAAGGACTGGATAAAAGAACAAAAAAAGATGAGATTAAAAAATATATAGAAACTAATGACAATAAAAATACAATGTATCAGAATTATTGGGACACAGTGAAAGCAGTAGTAAGAGGGAAATTTATATCACTACAGGCCTATCTTAGGAAACAAGAAAAATCACAAGTAAACATCTTAACATCCCATCTTAAAGAACTAGAAAAAGAAGAGAAGACAAAACCCAAAGTCAGCAGAAGGAAAGAATTAATAAAAATTAAAGCAGAGCTAAACCAATTAGAGACCATAAGGACAATAGAAAAAATTAATATTACGAAGAGCTGGTCAACAAAATTGACAAACCCCTGGCTAGACTAATCAAAGGATGAAAGGAAAGGACACAAATAATCAAAATTAGAAATGAAAGGAGAGAAATTACCACTGATACCACAGAAATACAAAGGATTACAAGAAACTATTATGAAGAACTTTATGCCACTAAATTTAACAACCTAGAAGAAATGGACAAGTTTCTAGAAACTTATAGCCTACCTAGATTGAAACAAGAAGAATTGGATAATCTAAATAGACCAATTGATAGTGAAGAGATTAAAATGACTATCCATAATCTCCCTAAAGACAAAAGCCCTAGACCAGATGGTTTCACCAATGAGTTTTACCAAGGATTCAAAGAAGAATTAACACCTATCCTCCTCAGACTCTTCCAAAAATTTGAAGAGGAAGCAATACTTCCTAACTAGTTCTATGAGGCTAACATTACTCTAATACCAAAGCCTGGCAAAGACAACACAAAGAAAGAAAACTATAGACCAATATCTCTGAGGAACACAGATGCAAAAATTCTAAACAAAATATTAGCAAACAGAATACAACAATGCATCAAAAAGATCATACATCAAGATCAAGTGGGATTCATCCCAGGAGCACAACATACGAAAATCAATCAATGTGATACACCACATGAACAAAATCAAAGATAAAGACCATATGGTCATTTCAATTGATGCAGAAAAAGCTTTCGACAAGATACAGCATCCATTTATGATCAAAACACTAAATAAAATAGGTATAGAAGGAAAGTATCTCAACATAATAAAGGCCATATGTGACAAGCCCTCGGCTAACATCATACTGAATGGGGAAAAGCTGAAGCCTATTCCCCTAAAATCAGGAACAAGACAGGGATACCCCCTGTCACCACTGCTATTTAATATAGTAGTGGAAGTTCTAGCCACAGCAATCAGGCAAGAAAAAGGAATCAAAGGTATCCAAATTGGGAAAGAAGAGGTCAAATTGTCACTATTTGCAGATGACATGATCCTTTATATAAAAAATTCCAAAGATTCCACCAGGAAGCTATTAGAAACAATAAACGAATATAGTAAAGTCGTAGGATACAAAATCAATGTAAAAAAATCAACAGCATTCCTATAAACAAACAACGAATCCACAGAAAAATAAATGAGGGAGTCAATTCCCTTTGCTATCACAACAAAAAGAACGAAATGCCTGGGAATTAACTTAATGAAGAAGAACGTGACAGACTTATACAAGGAAAACTATAAGACACTTTTGAAAGTAATTGAAATAGACTTTAAGAGGTGGAAAAATATCCCCTGTTCATGGATAGGAAGACTTAACATTGTTAAAATGGCCATTCTGCCCAAAGCAATCTACAGATTTAATGCAATACCCATCAAAATCCCGCAATCATACTTTTATGAAATAGATAAAAGAATTAGTAAATTTATATGGAACCATAAAAGACCTCGAATTGCCAAAGCAATACTACATAAAAAGAATAAGGCTGGTGGCATTACATTCCCTGAGTTCAATTTCTATTACAAAGCACCAATAGTCAAAACAGCTTGGTACTGGCAGAAGAACAGAAATATAGACCAATGGAATAGAACTGAAAACCCAGAAATAAACCCACAAATTTATGGACAAATAATTTTCGATAAAGGAGCAAAAAATATACAATGGGGACAAGACAGCCTCTTTAGTAGGTGGAGCTGGGAAAACTGGAAAAACACGCAAAAGAATGAACCTGAGCTGTGAACTCTCTCCATATACAAAAATTAACTCGAAATGGATTAAAGACCTTCATATCAGACCTGCAACAATAAACTGTATAGAAGAAAACATTGGTACTAAACTTATAGACCTAGGACTCAAGAAGGACTTCATGAACCTGACCTTGAAGGCAAGGGAAGTAAAAGCACATATAAATGAATGGGATTATAGAGAACTAAAAAGCTTCTGCACAGCAAAAGAAACCATCAACAAGGCAAAGAGATAGCCAACTGAACAGGAGAAAATATTTGCAAATAACACATCAGATAAGGGTCTCATATCTAAAATATATAAAGAACTAATAAGACTTAACAACAAAAAAACAAACAACCCAATTAAAAAGTGGGCAGAACAACTAAACAGACACTTCTCCCCCAAAGAAATACAAATGGCCAGCAGACATATGAAAAAATGCTCATCGTCATTAGCTATCAGGGAAATGCAAATCAAAATCACAATGAGATACCACCTCACACCTGTTAGAATGGCTGTTATCAATGAGACAAGGAATAACAAGTGCTGGAGAGGATGTGGAGAAAAAGGGACTCTGATACACTGCTGGTGGGAGTGCAAACTGGTACAACCAAAGTGGAGGTTCCTCAGAAAATTGGGAGTGGAGTTACCACTTGACCCAGCAATCCCCCTTCTGGGGATCTATCCAAAAGACTTGAAAACCTTTGTCCGCAAAGACTTATGTATCCCAATGTTCATCGCAGCGCTGTTCACAGGGGCCAAAACATGGAAACAACCAAAGTGCCCTGCGACAGATGACTGGATAAAGAAGCTGTGGTACATATACACGATGGAATATTACTCAGCTGTAAGAAAAGATGAAATGTTGCCATTTGCAACAAATGGATGGACCTGGAGATCATCATGCTTAGTGAAATAAGCCAGACAGAAAAAACAAGGAACTGTATGACTTCACTCATATGCAGAATATAAAACTGAAAGCAACAAAGAGAAAAGAAATGAACAGACAAACAAACAATGCATGGACACAATCAATAGTTCAATGTTTATTTGGGAATGAGTGGGTTAGGAAGGGGAGAGAGGGGAGTGGGTAGGAGAGGAGGGAGGGGAAGCTAAATTTAAGGTGATGGAAAGAGAACTCACACTGGGTGGTGAACTTACTATACAACAAGTTGACAATGCACTGTAGAATTGTATGCCTGAAACCTATGTAATCCTTGCTAACAGATGTCACCCCAATAAGTCTAACAATAAAAATGAATTAAAGAAAATAAATGTAAATGGACTAAATTCTCCAATCAAAAAATATAGAGGGCTGAATAGACAAAAATACCCATCTATATGCTGCCTTTAGAGAGCAGGCACTTTAGATGTAAGGTCACACAGAAACTGAAAGTGAAGGAATAGAAAAAGATATTCCATGCAAATGAAAACCAAAAGAAAATTGGAGTAGCTCTACTTACATCAGACATAATGGACTTTAAAACAAAGAATGTAATAGAGACAAAGATTAGATGGTGTTACATAAGACCAAGGTATCAATCCAACAAGAAGATGTAACACTTGTAAATATTTATGCACCCAACACGGGGACACCTAAACATATAAATAAAGTACTAACAGGATTAAAGAAGGAATATGAAGTAATACCATAATAGTAGAGGACCTTAATATCTAACTTCCAACAATGGATAGATCATCCAGACAGAAAATCAATAAGGAAACATAGGCCTAAAATGACATATTAAAATAGAGGGGCTTAATAGATAAATACACAACATTCCATTCGCAGGTATGGATATATATCCTTTGCAAGGGCACATGGAACATTTTCCAGGGTAGATCTATGTTATACATAAAACAAATCTTAACTAATTTAAAAAGACTGAAATCATATGCGTCTTCTCCAACCACAACGGTATGAAAAGAGAAATTAATTAAACATTGAAAACTGGAAAATTCACAAATGTGCAAAGGTTAAAAATCATGCTACTGAACAACCAGTAGGTCAAAGAAAAAATGAAAAGAGATATTTAAAAAATAGCTTGAGAGAAACGAAGATGAAAATTCAACATACCAAAATTATTGGGATACAGGAAATGTATTTCAATAAGAAAGTTCATAGTGATAAATACCTATCTTAAGAAAAAAGAAAAGTCTCAAATAATCAACCTAAATGTACACCTTAAGGAACTAGAAAAAAACAAACAAACAAACAAACAAAAACAAATTCCAAAGTTAATAGAAAGAAGGAAATAAGAAGAGTTGTGCTTAACAAGAGTTTGTCTTGTTTGTTCCCTAAACTGATCATGTCAGTTTTTCTTGCTGTTACAATCACATAATACAATTAATTATGCATTATAAAAGCCTATATTACTTTGAAAAAGTTTTGCATGTATAAGAAATGTTCGATGTTTTGAAGACATTTGATGAAAGCATTCAAACTACTATGTATTGGTGGGCAAATCATAACTAAAAATTATAAAGAAACAGAAGGAGTAATGACCTCAAAAGTAATTATTATTTTGTTTAACTAGTCTCAAACAATGGTAAATGAGCCTATTATGTTGCCTAATATTGACAGATATTCAACTTTTAGCCAAGTCCAACACCAGATCATCAATTAAAGTGATGAATTAGTAATTTAGATACTAGGAAGCCTTGAAACTAGAGCATTCTTTAATGCTTTATTTAACCCAATTATATCCTCAAATGGTCACAATATTTGTCATTGTTTATGGTCATCATAAAAGAGATTAGCGCAGAGAACAGTAAAAGGAAGACTGGGGAGGAGATGGAAATGGAAAGATGGGTTTCCAAGAAAGTGGTCTTCACTGTTTCCCCAAATTCATTGTGGAGTAGTTTTTGCCTTCTCAGTCTAGGTATGAATGTGCAACAACTTAGGGACTATGTTTAATAAAAACCATGCTCAACTGAATACTGAGAAAACAAATGTCTTACGTTGAGGGATTAAAAAAATAGATAACTGTCATTTCTTCATTTCTTGTTCAGAGCAGGTATTGCTTATGGTATTGTAACTAGTATTTATGAAACAGATACTACTGATTGGTTCATTTTAAAGAGGAGTTAACTGAATCTTAAAGATGTCATGTGACTTACTTGAAAATTCTCTAACCAATTAGTAGCATAACAGGGTCTTGACCACAGACTAAGTTTGAAGGCCACAGTGAAAAGTAATTAGCCATCTGGGTTACATCTCACTGGTCCAGACCTGCAGCAGTTAAGGGCCCTAATGGTGAGGGGCAAAATGCTATGCAGAGCTGTGTGGGAGGAGTAGGCTGGGCGGAGGCAGGGAAACATGGGTGGCTAAGGCTTTTGTTGGAGTCCACATGAACAGAGGCCAAGGTCATAGTTTGAGAAGCCCACAGAGGGACCAAGTAGAGGAAAGAGGAACACTTAAATCTTCGTTGAGCTTATACTCCAGCCAGAAGTCTGACTGACATCCTGACAGGCTGGAGACACTGAATTTACTGCATTCATTGATGACCTGGACACAGTAACTATTTATGTAAATTAAAGGCTCAGTTACATGAATGACTCCAGTTGCAGGTACTGCTCTTGCCCCTCTCCCATGAATTATCTTGAGTACTGTGGGCCCAACACAGACACGTGGTCCACATCAGTTTCATCAGCCCAGTCTGACTGACCTTTCCATACATAACAATTCCAGGTACAGTGATTACTATAGAAGCACCCCCAAGAATTTTCTGCTCCCATCCACCTAATTTGCCTTGATTATATGAGAAGAGGTCCAGGATGATATCACCCATAGCCCAGTGTGTGCTACCACACTCCCATCCATCCAGTCATCCATCTTCATATGTATAAACACTAATATACATTTCTCCAAGCATCAACTCATAAGGTTTTTGTGTAATTGATTGCTCATGTATCCTAGGGAATAAATAAGCAAATGTGATCAAATGTAAACTGTGCCTCTTAATTCATAAGTGGTGACATGAAGATAGTAATTGTATGTATGACTTATGTCTCCTTCTGAACATTTAATTAAAATTTATTCTTATAATTTTTCATAAGAAGAAGCATTACCACATGGCACTTTAAAACATAATCCAGTGTATAAATAGATGTATGAAGATTGTATATATTCTGAATTTGTTATAGAGACAAACTTTTAATAACATTTATATAGATCCTTCAACTATATGCTCCTCTCATAAGAGTTTTGCCATTGCACTTGTTGTATATGAGAAATGCTAGTGGCAGATGTAATAAAATATATAAATCAAAGATTAATAGGTATAATTGTATTGGGACTTTTTCAATAATAGTGCAATAATACAATTGTACTGTTTAAGTTTGTTATAATAAATGAGACCAGTTATGAAAATCTATCAAAGGTCTTCATTGAGGGGTGATGCCAATTCATCTTTCTGATTTATATTTTAGAAAAATAAAATCTACAAAAGCAGTTACAATACTTTTTATTTAATCTGCCCAAATTATTCTAAATTGTAGAAAGCTAAATCACATTATTTTAAATCTTTTAAATTCTTCTTCCAAAGAAAAGAAGATCTGTTCAAGAATTTTAATTAACTATATAGAATACCTTGTTTGTCATGATGCACTTAACACAAATTAAATATAAATTCAGTTCCTGGCAGAATGATTGATGTATTTACATCCACCACCACCACCCCCCTCTGCCCCAGGCAATGTTGTGGCAAAGGGGTATAAGTGTCTTTAGTTTGCTATACACAGAATAATTACTCTCTTGCTTTCAAGAATCAGTTTTGGGCCTTAGAAAAATCAAAGGAGAGTATGATCTAGCTGTCTCAAAGAACTCCTATAGTTAGAGTAAAAATAAGTCTTCCTGAACACTGTTTCAAATTATAGCAGCAGCAGCCTAATTATTATGGGGACAACAAAAGGGGGTTGCATAAGGGCAAGATATGGAATTAAGATACCTTGGTGGGCACTAGAAACAAGTCAATTTGAGAAACCTGAATCAGGTGGAAAGAGACATAGTCATCCTATGTCTACTTCTCACATCCTTGCACTATACTTACACAATGGTAAGATGAATGTTTGTAGCTTTTTTTAAAATGCAAAAGTATTTTCAGTGTCTGTAACAGAATCCTTAACATATAGGGCTTAGACTGAAAGAGGACTCTACTCAATATATTAGATCTTACCCTTGATGAAAATAAGCAAATAGAGCTCTCTTGACTAAAAAATTTACTCCATATTATAAACAGAAAATACCTTATCAGATTATTTTTTCTTTTTTGTATAAAGAAGGTAATTTTAAAATATGATAAACACACGTTTCTTTAGGTGATGAAAAGTTTACAATTGCAAATTATTGTCGGTTGCCTTCTAGCTGCAGACCTGTCTGTCCCTCCATGCATTCCCCATGACATCCTAAGGCAGGAGCTGAGTGTGGAGGCCACTGGAGCATAGAATATCTAGGAGACAGAACTGACCCTCTCTCAGGGTACTGTTCCTCTTTTACTCACACACCTCACATCACCTTGTATGGCCCTGAAGGATGGCTGGTTAGTCAATGGTGGGTAAGATTCCTCAAGGAAGGAACAACCTAAGACAGGTACAGTCACATAGGAGTCATCAGGAGAGAGCTTGGGCTCAACAAAGATGAAGCATAGACCCTCACCCCATCTGAGGTTAATCTCTTGCTCCCTGGCTGTCTTGCTTCCTGTTTACATATCAGCTTGAGATCTTGTGGGATGATCTCAGTCATTCCTTCCCTTAATGGATATTTTTATAATAACAATGACTCCATTCACTGGGGTTAAGCGCTGGTGTGTAAAGGCACAATATGTGCTGGAACACAATGGGGACATTCGGGAACAGCCGTAAGGCACCATAATCACAGACCTTGGGAAGAGTAAGTTTTACTTCCCCATACAAGTTTCACTTCCTCATTTTGTCCATCAATAAAAGCTATGCATTGGCCTGATTCAGGACACCCAGTCCATGAGGCTGGGTTCCCTTGGCCCTGCTTGTAATATATTCTTGGCTACTGTCTTTCTCAACTTTGCGTCACCCTTCCCTGTTTCCCACCACTCATGTCGTGCTGGATGTGACAATTTTTGTTAGATACAATTTAATTTCAGTTAATCAAGAGTCTTTTCCATTACTAGTGTAATTTATTCTCTCAATAGTTCCTGTCTAAGTACAAAAGAGCTTAGTAGAGTTTCATCAGCAAATCTTATATAATTAAACTCACCAAATATACCATGGTTTATGCTAAATTAAGACATTAAAATAGTTTTTTCTCAAAACAATTGTATATGCGAAAATATGCCAACTAAGTAGAAAAGAAATAGGCCTACATTGACATAGATTACCAGAGAGACAATACACGGAGAGAGAAATTTTTAATATTACATTGGCAAAATCCCTTCCCCACCAACATTTTGTTCTTCCAAAGACCTGTGTGAACTGGAAGGGACTAAGGCAATCATTGATCTTCTCACTTCTTTATACACAGAGAAAATGGGTAAAAAGCACTGAGGACTAGAAGACTTATTGTGACTTTCCCTATAACACATAGCTCATAACTGGTAGAGATGGGACTAGAATTCAAGCCTTGGATCATCACTTATGTATTAAATAGCTTCTTCTGACTGGCTGGAAGGAGATCTAAGGATCGTCTACGTCCAAAGTATGTATAATACATCACGGAAGAAGATGAGGTCTCTCAGAGAAAATCTAAGAATTTAAAGAAAAATGTCTGAAGGAAGAATCCTAAACAGCACCAATATTCAAAATGCAGGGAGAAGTAGAGACATAAGTAAGAGATGATTAAGAAATAGCTAGGAGTACACAGGAGAGCCAGAAGAAAACAGAATCAGAATGATGGAAGCTAAGGAGAGGACACTGTACAACATTACCGAATGACTCAAGGTCAAGTCTCCTTATTGATCCCCTTTCTTCCTTTCTTTTTTTTCTTTTACTTCTTTTTTTTTTTCTTCCTTTCTATGATACCACATCTTCTTGTTTTGTTTTAACTGTCCTACCTATTCAGCCTTCTTTGCTGGCTCTTCTTTCCCTGGTGATCCTCTAAGGCTCAGGTCCAAGTCTTTGGCTTCCCTCTTCTGTATTCCCTAAATGACCATTTCAGTCCCACGACCTTTAATATCCTCCACATGCTGATGACTTCCAAATGTAAATTTTCAAGCTCTGCTTCTCCTGAGAAGTTTTGACTTGTGTATGCAATCTTCCTTGATATCTACTTCTACTTTTCAAACTCAGAATGATCAACTATTGATTCTTATCCCCAAACCTGATCCTTTTTAAATATCCTGCATCTCAGCGAATGGTAACAGAGATAGTCTGTTGCTTGCACTAAAATTCCAAGTGTTTCTCATGATTATTCTTGGTCTTTCCAATATACTACATCCAATCTAGCACTGTTTACTTTAATTAAAAATCACATCCTGAATGTGTATTCCACTTCTCCTTTCCCCTGCTATCATTAGCTTAATCCTAATATCATCTCCTACATCCTAGAATAATCCTCTCAGACTCCTGCAATAATCTCCTAATTGCTTTTTCTTTCATTCTATAGAGCAGTGGTTCCTAAACTTTTTCTACTTTTGTACCACTTTTAAATTAATTTCTATAAATTGTATCCCTTGTTTTAAAACAGCTGTTTTTAAATACTGACACTTCTTTTCAGTGCCAACCTTAATGTGAAATAGTGGTATTGAAACATTAAATAAAAAAAAATACTTGAAAAGAATCATGATTCAAACCACCTACTTTCACTCAATAACTAAACTGACCAAACAATCTGGCTATGAATATATTTATATGTTTGGAGAAGTTCTATAATAGAAACCTTGCAAATAGGTTGTTCTGAAACTCGAGGTAATAACTGGTAGCAGAGCAGTTTGTGGGGAGGCATTCATAGCCACACTCTCACCAATCATCATTTGTTAATGTGGTCTGATTTTGAAGTGTTCCATTAACAGTGATTCAAACTTAACATTTATTGTTTCAGGGAGTTCCCTGATGGTGTAGTGGCTTAAGGCTTCGGCGCTGGCGTTGTCAGTGCTGCGGCCTGGGTTCGATTCCCAGTCAGGGAGCTACCCACATACCAAAAAGCAAAAAAATTATTGTTTCATAACTAATATTTTGCATTATTTACTTTACTTGTTTTTTCACCATTACTTATCATTTTTTGCATACTCTGAATAGCCCAGCGCGTACCCCTAGGGGTCCACATACCAACACTTGGGAATTAATGCTCTAGTCCAAAGAGAAGAGGAACCTGATTTAAAACACAAATCAGATCCTGTTTCCTCCCTATTTAAAACTGTCATGTATTTCATCTTGGTTAAAATTAAAGCCACAATTATGCTCTGGCAGCACAACCCTACAGAATTTAGCCCCTACCTCATACCTCAGTCTCACCTTGCACTACTTTCTCCTCGTCAATTTTCTTCCAAATTCACAGACATTTTATGTCATGGTTGCTCTTTAAACATAACAAGCCCAATCTCATCACAAGACATTTTATCTTGCTTTTCTTTTATTTGAAAGATTTTCTCCCTGATCCTTGTGTGGGTAATTATTTCTTGTCACTCAGATCTTACCATACAGAGAAGCCTGTATGGAGCAGCCAGGCATTTATCTAGTACATTATCCTATTGGAAATCTCTGCATAGCATACTACCATTTGACATTTTGTATTTGTTTCTTGTGTCCATTCTCCAGAAATGTATTCTCTATGAAAACAAAGACTTTGTCTGATCCTAGAATTGTGCTGTATGTAGAATGCACTTAATATGTATCAAATGAAATAACAAAATATTTTTATTAAGTGGCCATTGGATGCTTTTCATATAATACAGAGTTGGAATACCAGTTGAATAGAACATTAAAAAATGAACATATTTTTTCCAGATAACAAAATTTTTACTCAATTGTCTGACTGACATAGCATTGGCACTTAGGAAGTAAACAAGGCAGTCACAGGCCTTGTTCATTGAGAAGAAAGTAGTTATTAAAATAAATCACACAAATTATAACTTAATTGCCCTTATTGTAAGTTATATGGGAAACTATTACAGGGTGCTACGAAACATGTAACCTGGGGATATAACTAACTAGGTATTAGGAAAGGTACCATAAAGTGGAATTTATAAGCCATTTAAGGTTCTGAAGGATAAGTAGAAATAGGTTTTACCATTTTTTTGTGACCATCTTTTTGTTTGTAAGTGTTATGAATATAATGATGTCCAAGTAATAAAAATACTATACCTGATAAATTATTGTAGTCATTTGGAGTGCATATTTCCCTCATTGCAGATGAGTAAAGTAATGCATTTGGCTTTCTGATTTAAAACTCAGTCTCATTAGAAATATATTCCAGCAAAAGCCATCAGTGTGATGTTAACTAATAAATGGAATTTGGGTAACTGCCAATGTGAGTACTAGGTGGTAATCTACTGTGACTGCCCCAAACGCTGATTTCCTGTTGGACACTGCTTCTCTCTCTGACACTATATTCAATTTCGGCTATTTTATGAAGGCAATAACCTTTTCTATGCAAAGGTAGAATTTGTAACTTTTCTTCTATTTGTTTCTGATATAATTATTTTTTATAGCCAGTGACAAAAGAAAGAAAAAATTATTTTCTATGTCTGCCTCAAGTAAGGTTTTGCGGTCCTAAATGTATGAGAGTTTACATTAAGTAAAGCCCTGATAGGACTGACTTCATAGTTTTTGGAGGAGAAGCATTCTCAAAGATCATCTTAAAGTCAAATAGATTAAAAATTTAAAAAGAGAGTGAAAAAGCCAAACCTGATGTTTATGAAGATGAAGGAATTTTCTAGTAAGTCCCCAGGTAGATAAGAGATTTCTATCTACCTTTTCATGGCATCAACAACGGGGATACAAAATTTTTTATGGTATTATTATCATTTTTTTTAGTACTTTTTCTAGTTTCAAAAAAATTGAGTCCATGTTCCTTAGCGTATACAGACATTTTTATTTTTTACTTTTGGTGGTTCCCTGTCTGGGAATTGAACCCAAGCCATGGCATTGAGAACACTGAAGCCTAGTCACTACACCACCAGGGAACCCCCACCAGGCCTTCTTTACTCTATCTCCCACCCACAGCTTCTGCCCCATTTTCTACTACTCCCTTTCTTAAATTTCATATTTCATGAATATTTGCATTTCACTAGGAGGTTATGTTTTCAAGTCCCCCCCTCCCCCCTTTCTTTTTCATGCTGTTCTCATGTCTGGCTAACTTTCCAGGTCCTTCTCTATTAAGCAAAGGCTCCATTCTCAAGAGTCACTTCTCAGAGGAAAAATTCATAGCTAGTGACACCAGGCTGGGTTCAGTGTTTTCTGAAGTGCTTTTGTATAAGTTCCCTTTTCTATCTAACCTCAAAAATCTCTTTGAATGAAAATAAAAGTATCTTGCTTTATCTGACAATTCTCAACCATTTAGCATGAAGTGAGGCATATATCATGCCCTTCACAATGTTTTTGATTAAAGGGAATTAACACTGTAAAATCATTAACATATTTACCCAAAGTTTTCAGTTTACCTGAGAAATAAAATTTTTCATTCCTATGTTTGCTATTTAAAAAGTCATTTAAAAATTATTTTTATATACTGTATTCAAATTAAATCTTAAATTTAGACATTTGGTTTTACCTTAAGCCTAGTTTAAATGTTATTGAACCTAATATTTATCTCCTTTGACTTACAGTTAATATTTTCATTTTAATTGAATATACTTAATAGTACATTCAATCAGAAATAAGCTGGCAATTTTCTATCTACTTATAACTCTGATCACCAGTTTCCTAGTAACAGAATTTTAGAACCGAAGAGTATTTTAGGGATTAACTCATTCAACTGTTAATAATTCATGATGAATAACTCATCTGTAGTTAGTCTCAGAAAAGCTGTATTGTATAATGTACATTGCATTATAGCCAAGCTCTTTCAAGTACACAATGTTGTCTTTCTGTTGCATATTTATTAAAAGTTAACTATCGCAATAAATTTCAAAGTCTAGGAGAAAGATAATTCATTTAATTGGAAGATTCTTCCCTAACTATCTATGGGGGAAAAAAAAAAGAAAAAGGTATCTTTGAATTACAGACCAAGTCATTGAGAAAGCCCTGGTCTGGCTTAATAGTTAACAAATACATGTATATTCATTCAGTAAATTTGTAATTAGTTTTCCTGTCTTGGGGTACATCTTACTAGAAATCTGTCATTGGTATCAGACAGTCTTGCCCTAGGAATCTCATAATTCTTTTGGGCAATTCAGTACCTAAGAGGAATCTCAGTACATTTTCATTTCACCACAAACATGAGGACTTGAGAACTTGAAAGTTTCTGCTCTTCCCCTAGAATTGATTCCTTATCCTTGCTGCCAATTGCAAGATACTTCTTTGACTAGAACATGATGAGTGTTCTATCTGATTTTAGTCGGTTTCCAGCTATGGTCATGTCCTACCCACTAGTTTGGCTCTTTTTGCATATTGATCTTGGTATAAAGCAAACCTTAATCCATTGTGTTCCTTTAGAAACTGTTTAGTATACTGACTACCAACTCTGAGACCAGTCCTACAGAACGATCAATGCAGCCCTGCTCTGCCCTGCTGTCCCTCCGACACCACACCCCCACACCATCATTGCTCATGTCACTGAGTCTCATTATGTTTCAAGGCTAAGCTGACCAGGTTATAACAACATGAGTTACAATTACTCAACTCTGATAACTTAATATATCAATACATTTGATCTTGATACATTAGGGTAATTTTTGGAAACCTTTACAGTGATGGTGCCTTAAAAATTAAAAAACAACAAAAAAGCTAGAAATATTAAATAGCAGTCAATTTTTAATGTCAATTGCTTCATTAGTTATATATTCAGTTCTCTTTTATTTTGGTAAAATACATATAATACAAAATTTACCACTTGAACATTTTTTATTATTAAATTTATTTGGGTGACATTAGTTAGTAAAAATTACATAGGTCCCAGGTGTACAATTCTACAGTACATCATCTATGCTGCATTATGTATTCACCATATAGAGTCAGTTCTCTTTCCATCATCATATATTTGACTCTCCCTACCTCCTCTCCCATCTCCCTCCCTATTACCCTCAGGTAACCACTAAACTATTGACTGTCTCTATAAGTTTTTGTTTCTTTGTTGCTTTCAGTTTTATATTCCACATATGAGTGAAGTCATATGGTTCTTGGTTTTTTTCTGTCTGGCTTATTTCGCTGAGCATGATGATCTCAAGGACCATTAATGTTGTCATTAATGGCCCTATTTCATCTTTTCTTACAGCTGAGTAATATTCCATTGTGTTTATGTACCACAGCTTCTTTATCCAGTCATCTGTTGCAGGGCACTTTGGTTGTTTCCATGACTTGGCCACTGTGAACAGTGCTGCAACGAACATTGGGGTACATAAGTCTTTGCAGACTAAGGTTTTCATATTTTGGGAGTAGATACCCAGAAGGGGGATTGCTAGGTCATATGATAACTCTACTCCCAATTTTCTGAGGAACCTCCACACTGTCCTCCATAGAGGCTGTAACAATTTGTATTCCCACCAGCAGTGTGCCAGAGTTCCCTCTTCTCCAAAGCCTCTCCACTTGTTACTATTAGTCTCGTTGATAGCAGCCCTTCTAACAGGTGTGAGGTGGTATCTCATTGTGGTTTTGACTTGCATTTCTCTAATAGCTAATGAAGCTGAATATTTTTTCACATATATGTTGGAAATTTGTATGTCTTCCTGGGTGACCTGTCTGTTCAGATCCTCTGCCCACTTTTTAAATGGATTGTTTGTTTTTTGTTGTTGAGTCATATATATTAGTCCCTTGTCAGAATCATCTAAAAATATTTTCTCCCATTCATTTGGTTATCTCTTTGTTTTGTTGATGGTTTCTTTTGCTGTGTAGAGCTTTTTAGTTTGATATAATCCCATTCATGTATTTTTGCTTTTACTTCCCTTGCCTTTGAGATCAGGTTCATAAAGTCCTCTCTGAACCCAAGGTCTGTAAGTTTATTACTGATGTTTTCTTGTACACAGTTTATTGTCTAGATCATATGTGGAGGTCTTTAACCCATTTTGAGTTAATTTTGGTATAATGGTGACAGTTCACAGTTCACATTCACTCTTTTGTATGTGGTTTTCCAATTTTCCCAGCATCACTTACTGAAGAGGCTTTCTCTTCCCTACCATATATTTTTCACTCCTTTGTCAAAAATTATTTGTCTAGATGTGTGTGGGTGTATTTCTGGGTTTTCAATTCTTTTCCATTGGTTGGTGCGTCTGTTTTTCTGCCAATACCACACTGTTTTGATTACTGACACATTGTAGTATAGATTAAAATGGTGAGCATGATACCTCCAGCCTTATTCTTTTTATGTAGAATTGCATAATATCCCAAAGAGCCAAAGTAGCTCTTTGCTACATCAATTTTCCTATTGTCTTTCTGTTGTCAGTTTCATTTAGTTCTGTTCTAATTTTTATTTTTCCCTTTCCTTCTGCTGACTTCGGGGTTTTGTTGTTGTTGTTGTTCTTAATTTTTCTAGTTCTTTAAGATGGGATGTTAGGATGGTGTACTTCTCTTCGTTTCTTGAGATAGGCATGTAATGATATAAATTTTCCTCTTCTTACTGCTTTTCCTGCATCCCAATAATTTTGATATGTTGCATTTTCATTGTCATTAGTTTCTATGTATTTTTAAATGTCTTCTTTTATTTCTTCTTTGATCCATTTTTTAATTAATATGTTTAATCTCCATCTATATGTGATTTTTTTCCTGCTTTCTTTTTGCAGTTGATCTCCAATTTCAAAGCTTTGTCGTCTGAGAATACACTTGGTATAATTCAATCTTCTTGAATTTGCAGAGGCTAGATTTGTGTCCCAGCATATGGTCTATCCTTGAGAATATTCCGTGTGCACTAGAAAAGAATCTATAGTCTATGTTGTAGAATGAAGTGTCATGTAAATGTCAATTATGTCCCATTTGAGTGTATAGTTCAGTGGCATTACCTACATTCACACTGTTGTGCAACTATCACAATCATCTCCAGAAGTTTTTCATCTTCCCAAGCTGAATGCCTGTATCCATTAAGTACTAACTCCCCATTTCCTTCTATTCTGGAAACCCTGGTAACTACCATTCTACTATCTGTTTCTATGAACCTGACTACTCTATGTGCCTCATGTAAGTAGAATTATATGGTATCTGCCCTTTGGTGACTGGCTTACCTAACTGTTCTCAAGGATCCATCCATGTTGTAGCATGTCTGAATTTCATTATTGTTAAGGTTGAATAATATGCCATTAATGTGCATACCACATTTTGTTTATCTATTATTTTGAGTTCTTTGAGTATGAGAATAATCCATATGTACACAGAATAAAGGGTATTATAAATGTTTAGTAGCAGCATTACGTATAAAGATAGTCTAAACATCCATCCATGAGGGCAACAGCTAAAAAACTATGAACTCTCAATAGAAGAAAGGTTATTTAATATACATATATAAAAAAGGAACTGAAGAATCATAAGGTTAAGAGCTTATTGTTTGGATTATAAAGCCAGTGCTTGCTCTTACAAACTGGGTAAATTGGGATAGGTATTTAAGTTCTCTGAGCCTTATTTTTCTCATTTAAACAATTAGATGATAATAGTATTTTTAATGAAAAGTTACTTATGATTACTAAATGAATGGCATATACAAAGCAATCAGTTCAACCTCTACTATAAGAGCTAAGTAAATGTTAGCCATAATTAGTTATTACTTTTATTGAATGTCAGCAGGTTAACTCCTAGCTATAGTCTAGAGATAATAAGATGAATAACAAGAATCACTGGATTTGGAGGGCTCACATTCAAATGGAGAAAAATATCCAAACTCTGAAACACATGTTGAGTGCTCACATATTTTCATGCACATCATCTAGTTTTATCCTCAAACCTGAAAATAGGTTTGAGGATAAAATACTCAAAAATAGGTTAATAAAATACTGTTAAAAGTAAAAATCAGAACATAAAATCTAGGAAGTACACATTAATTACAATTATGCAAGCTATATTTTGGGCATGCACACATATACACACATACTTCAAACAAAAAGAATGTTTGCATAAATGTTTACATGTAAAAGTATTTAAAGTCATTAAAATATTAAGAATACAATAATTAACTATGTAAAGATCATTTTAGGATTTGTGATACGATTAGGGACCAATAAGTTGGGTAGCTCTCGGCAGCTGAAGGTTCCATAACAACATTTTGTTCTTTCATAGAGATCTTTTCTTGAAATTTTTTTTATTGAAAAGCATATTATTTCCTAAAAGACTGATGGAGAGCATTTCCATGATAATCTAAATAGTTTCCTGACTTTCACTGAAAAGTATATAATGTCTTGGCTTAGAAAGAAAGCTTTTTGTTTTGCTACATACATTTAGAAAGCATCCAACATATCTCCTATACAGTCAACACAACCTTTGAGGCCATCTGTAGTTTGCAACAAATTTATGGTTTAGTAGTTTAAATTGATGAGAAAATGAGCTGCTGACAGACATGTTTTTCCAAACTGATGTTTGATGATGGTGCAGCCAAAATACTTGGCAAGGAAAATAAAGATTTTGTATCTACAACTCCATACTGTCACACAAGCTAAAAATGCTTAATATCTGAAATTTTACTAGTACTCTGAAGTTCTATTTTATAATCTTTAATGCAATGATGTATTAAACCTTAGGAAGACTACAGCATCTTTTTTCTTGCTTATCTGGGTAGATTCAGACATTGTAATTATTGGCAAATTTTCTTGAGAAAGCAAGTGCCTTTTTAGATAGGCATTCTTCTGAGTATTGCTCATGTAATGATTCATTAAATCTGCAAATATAAAAAACAAACACAAAAACAAAAAAAAGTTCATCATATGTATTATATAATAGCTGTAGGAAAATTATTAACTTTAAAGTACTTTTGAAAATCCAGGCTCTTTGTTTTGATGTCATTTTTTGTTAAATTTACTATTGTACTGTATATATAGACAAAAATATGTGTACACACACATACATACACACACTCATATGGAGTTATGTAGTGTCTCAAAAGAAAAAATAATTTTTTTTTTAAATTTGAGGTTAAATAATGATGTTGGTTTCTTTGGTCTAAAACAATGGGTAAAATAAAGACCACTGAATGACCATCAATACAACCATTTGCAAACAAACTTTTTTGACTTATAAAAACTAAATTTGTGCTCTTGCTTTTCTTTAGTATGTAAATAATCACTGATATTGGGAATTTAATTAACTCGCTCAACAGATATTTATTAGGTCCTAATATATAGGACCTCACTCATGAATGAGGTATAACTGCTGCCTCTGTTCAAGGCAAACTACTGCCACACTTGAATGTGAATGTCCTTTCTCCTTAGAGACTCAGGATTTGTGTGTAGTTAAGGTCAACAATGAGACTTAATGGACATCAACTCAGCGCAAAGAAGACCCGATTGGTACTCTAGGTGTTAACACTAAAACTTCACTAGTTCTCCAATTTCGAACTTGGTGTAAAAATCATTATCATTTATATTCCTCATTCCAAATTCACCAGATCTGTGATTCTAATATGTCTAGTGACAAGATCATGAAGATTTTCTACCAAATATCTGCTAAAATAAAGCATTTTCTATGTGGAAAGCATTCTGAATTAGTTTGAAACGTACTATATGTCAGGGAAAAGCAATTCTCTTTAGACCCAGACTGCTTAATGGAAACTAAAATATTTAACAATAACCTAAATGTAAGTTAAGGAATATGTACAAACATCAGTATTATCTGAAATTTATTTAATCTGTGAAGGGGATTTGTCCTGCCCACAGTTTTGACTCACAAAGACATAGACTGTGCCACCTCAGGAGTTCCACAACCACTCAGCTATAAATCTGCCTCCCCAGGTAGTCCTCCAAGAAAGCCAAGCGTGTCAGGAAGCTGCAGTGAATGGCTGTGTTATGCATTGCTTACAACTGCCATGCAAAGCACTCAGCTAGGTCTGAAGCCATGTGAATTTGCCTAATTTCAGGTTTCATTAGAACTTAAATATAAGCTTAGTTTCAGTTAAAGTCACAGCTATTTACAAAGAGGCCATACAAGGGCTGTCTGCAGAAAACCTAGCCATAAATTTTTCATATTACGTGGCTTGGAATATACAGTCCTCATGTATTCCAAGCAGTGGTTCTGGGTTTGAGTTCTTGAAAAAAATAAGCAAGTCAGATTTTGTTACATTTTGACTGATTCAGTTAATTGTAATTCAGATAGAAACTTAAAATGTTATAATACTAAATGAGAGAAGTCTCTCAGTTTACATGAATTTGAAGTTTAAAAAGAGAACTAGCTAGGGGTATAATTTTTTTAGTCATGAAAAACTGAGGGCATTCCATTAATGTTCACTAAGTGCCTATTAGTTGTTAGGCACTATTCTAGACACTTGGAAGTACAGATATAATCCAAATAGGGAGTATCTCTGTCACTTGTGGAGCTGTCACTCTAGTGACAGCAAAAGTAATTTTATAATGTATTGTCAAGTAGTGATAAATGCCATGGGAAGAAAAGTGGACAGGCATAGACAGTGGCACACAAGGGGGCAGGTGTGAGAAGTGTATTCACCCGAAGGTAAAGTGATAAAGAAAGCCTTCTCATATAAACTCATGGATGAGCAGAGACCTCTATGGACTGAGGGTGAGCTATGGGGAGAGTATCTGGGCACAGTGAAGACTCTGAGGTGAGTTCTAGGAGTTGGTGAGCTCCAAAGACATCAGTAGGTAATATTGGTGTGTTGCTATAAAGAACAGCGAGTGTTAGAAGATGAGGTTAGAGAAGGAGTGGCGGCCAGTCAGAGGAAGCCTTTAGGCCATGTTGGGATACTATGGCATCTGTTAAATATTGAGTTCCAATAAAATGATTTTATCTGGGGGAAAGAAAAAGTACATGTAATTTTTTTTGTTATCTTTTAAAATATATTTTATACATATATAAGACTATATATGATGTGCAGGTAAGGATATTGGATAACTCTGGTCTCCTCTGGGTTTTCTCTTTTTCTCCATCAGCCATTCCTGTCACAACTGTTTTGCTTTAGGTGAGTGGCAATCTCTCACCTGGGAGATATGACTTCCCTACAGCTTCTACATGGGAGACCTGGAGAACTGACCTGTCACTCATTCCTGCCTGACCTGGAAGTGAGGAGATAATACTTTCTATTCCATTGGGTTATTGGGAGGTTAAAAGAAGATGTTAACTGACTCTTGGAGGCAGATCTAACCACAGTCTGAAGCCTTTTAATTCTACCCACTGCCTGTGAATTCCCAAATCTCTCTCAGTCTTAATTAACCGTGTTGTCAGCATTACTCCTTCAAGCACAAGATTTTCAGATAAACATACTGTTTTCAACTTTGCTTGAAACAATATTTGGAATATCAATTTCCAACCATTCCATATCCCTGTACATTCTACTTCTAAGAATAAATGTATGACAAATTAAAACAAAAAAGAGGTGATGTCCCCTGGGGCAGCCCTTGACCAAAGGAGACAGGAGATAGTGATGAATGTATATCTCTGTGATTCTGAGGTCATTCTTTTGGTTCTACAGAAGGTTCCAGCAGATTTGAACCCTAGTTGTTTTCAATAACTTTATAGGGTTTCCCTTCTCTGTTCCTCTCTCCCCAAAGCCCCAACCCTGTTTCCTAAAATTACTTCCCAAAATAAACTGACTATATGCCAGCTCTCATGTCAGGCTCTATTTTTCTGAGGAAATCACAGCTAAGACAGTAGGTTAAGAGGTTTGAAGTATAATTACATAAAATATAATATCCTTGGCTATACCACCCAACCCAAGAACTAGTGTATTTCAATAACTGCAGTTACATATGGGCTCCTCTCTCCCACCATCCTCACCTCCTCCCAAGAAACCATAGTCATGAGCTTTGGTTTGACTACTCTCTTACTGTAGTTTTTAAAAGTTTTATCATATATGTATATATGCCAAAGAAATACAGTGTTCAGCTTTTGTATGTCTTTAAGCTTTATGAAATGGTATCATAATAAGTGTAGTTTTATCAACTCAATTTTTTTAACTCAAATTTATGTTTCTAACATTCAACCTTGTGCAAAGTTGTAGTTTCAGTCCTACATGTCAATATAATTTATGTATCACAATTTATTATTAATTTACTCTGTCAATAGGCATTTAAGTTTTTCCATTGTTTTGCTGTTTTGAGCATCATCACTGTGAACATTTTTGGACACACTTCCTGGTACACATATGCAAGAGGTCCCCTCAGGCTCTACTATCCAATACAGTGGCACCTTGGCACATGTGACTATGGACCTTCTGAAATGTGGCTAGCCCAAATTAAGATATGCTCTAAAGTGTAAAATATGTGCCAGATTTCAAAGGTTTAATATGAAAAAGACTGAAAATATGTTTTGAATAATTTTTAAATATTGATTCCATGTTGAAATAGTATGTCTGGATATATTGGGTTATATAAAATTTATTATTAAAATTAATACACCTGTTTCTTTGATGTTTTAATGTGGTTACTAGAAATTTTAAAAA
The DNA here is from genome assembly GCA_004026885.1 of Lyroderma lyra. Classification (NCBI taxonomy): domain Eukaryota; kingdom Metazoa; phylum Chordata; class Mammalia; order Chiroptera; family Megadermatidae; genus Lyroderma; species Lyroderma lyra. Next base: position 326,174 of record PVJL010000301.1, read on the forward strand.
TTATAGATTTGGCTTGCATTGTACTTCTATTGGACAACACTAGTCTATGTAATACTACTCAAAGTGGGTTTCCCTGGCCAATAGCATCAGCATCACCTGGAAATTGGAATCTCCCATTTCATTGACTTGCAGCAAAACAGAATTCAAGAAGAAAAAATGAAACAAAACAAAAAAACAAAAAAAGGAAAAGACACAGAACCCTCCAGAAAAGAAAGAAGTGTAGTATACAGCATCCCAATCCAGATTAATGCCAAACACAGACCTCACTGTCAAACACAGACCTGTGATAGGTCTCTGAAAAAACAAAACATGTGGTTAGAGAGGTTAATAAGAGATAGAGGGTATATTTATTATAAATAGTACATAAAAAGGAACAATTAGAAACTTCAGGGGAAAGAAAAGCAGTGGCAGAAGTGAATGGAATCATTATCAGGGAAAAGCATCTTTAATGAATAATATTTATACACAATCACGGAAAGAGTTGTCAGGGTGTCAGATAGGGGTGATTACATCCATACTTCACGAAGTGGAGCATTGAAGAGACCATCTGTACTTGAAGGAACATGAAATAAAAAGTTACCACATTATTTACGGATACAAAGGGTCATTTTAAAAAGAGAAATAACTTATGAGAAAAATATTTATCCTGAATATGAGAGGAGAAGAGCTGGAGGTCTGGCAGAAATGAGATAAATTTCATCTGTCATGGCAAAAGAGAGTCAGTGACTAAAATGATAGACGGAGAATTAGCACTAGAAGAATATTATTTTCCAGAAGAAAGAGCTAAAGAGATAAAAGTGCTCATTTCTAAGGACTAGGTCTAAAGTAGGAAGAGGGTAGAGAAATCATTGATTGTAATTAATTTTAAAGATTACTTCATAAAAATATGAAAAATTATAAAATGTTTACTAGCTATATTATAGATACTTAGATACAGTTATATGCTACATACAGTAGTATATATATTTATATACCATGAGCACACATAGATAGTATATAGATATATACTACTCACATATAGTGCCCCCCAGTCAATTATTAATAACTTATTTTCTGTTCACACTTGTAGCTTTTTCTCAGATTTCTTCAAGTTTAATGCTTTATGACATATGTGCTTGTTTTGTTTATTTTTAAATGTTTATATCAATATGCCATCATCTACCTTAAAAGTTTGAAGGTATTTTAGATGTTCTCTGTCTTGGTTATTGACCTTTAACAAGGCAAAACATTTGTCACATCATTTTTTTCTTATAAGAAAAGACTCTAAAAAAGTTTTAAGATATGGTTTAAACAATATTATGGAATTTATGTCAAAAGAGCAATTAAAGGTATATAAAGGCAAGTAACACATGATAAAGTAAGTTTTCTAGAAAAAGAATAGATATGATGAGAAATAAATTGATTTCTAAGGTATCCTCCAAAGAGAGGAGTTATTTTAAGGATTAGAAGCACCTCATAACTTCCACCATTTTTTGCAATGAAAATTTCTAGTGTTTTAATTCTTCCTTTTTTTTTTTTTGCAATAATTGATGAACCCCAGTCCTACTTCAATACATAGCCCAAGGTCCTCATATATCAATGAGATTTGCAAAACTTTGCAAGCAAAATTCTTGTGAGATTTATGGTCCTGGATAATTGTTTTCTTTGGGTTAGCATGCTATTTATACAGATTATTTTAGTTTGCTCCTACTTAAAATTGGAAACTATGGTAAGCAAAACCAGGGATGAATATAGATGATTTTTGAGATCTTTATACCAAAAAGTTAGCTTAACTTTCATTCAAACGTAGAGGAATGTATTATGTTTCATGTGCCTAAATTATTGGGCATAGGTATAAGAAGCACACACTGTGGCCCAACTATGAGGAGCTGATTCACAGAGCACATACCATGCTTGTACTAGCAGCTTTTAAACCTGGGCCACTCCTGCTAGGAGTACTGAAGACACCAAGAGCAATGGCATTCAAATAAATGGAGAAAATGATAAATGACGACAATCATAGAATTATTTATCAATAATTTAAATACAGTTAACGCAGCAGTGGTTGTATTGATGAGTTGTGGATTTAGTTTAATGTCTATAAATAAAACTTAATTAATAAGCAAAATGACTAGAAATCAGTTTAGATGCCTTTGGATTTAGTATCACTTCATCTTTTCAGAAAATTTTTTTACTTTACTTTGATTTTGACTGAAAATTGGCAAGTATATACATTCTACTTGAATCCCAATGTTAGTGCTAAGTGTATTCATGAGGCTCCTGAATTTGACAGCAATGTATGTCTAGCCAATTTTTAATCAACATGAATAATTCCAGTGACAATATTTGTGGAATGTGATCCTTTGGTAGTGCTATAAAATTTTAGAGCTAGAGGCAAGCTATCATATAATTTTTACAAACTCTATCACATCATTTTCTGGGAGATTTAATCTAAAACAGAAATTAAGAAAGTTGCTACCATCAGAAGACCTATGATCTGAAACTTCAAACATACTTTTCCTGACTGATAAAGTATGTGTAGTTATCTTTTAGGAGCTTTAGGCAAATTCTGAGACTGGAGGCAGACACATCTATCAATTGGAAAAATTACCACTTTTCAATTCAATTGAGAGAATACTGAATTATCAATTAACTGACTTGCTGGGATTATAGATGAATGATTATTCATTGACTATCTGGTTCTTTTCAGCTATGTAGATAACTCTAGACATATCTGGTTTATAAAACAATAGACTCCTTATTCTGAACAAAACAGCTGCAATAGTTATTCAAGAAATGGGTGGTATTCTGCTTTGTGTAAAATATTCAAATTTTATATAAATGGAAAGACAATGTTTTATTGTTTAATAATAAGTTATAAGACAATTGCTAGTTCATGGCATTCTCTATAATTGGAGTCTGTAGATTTTCTACAGGGTTTTTCATTTATAATTGGAAGCAGGACCTTAACCACAGTGATTTCTATCTCTGAGTTCCTTTTTAAATTGACTTGTACAGTGTTTAAATCTTTCAGCTCAGTTTATCAGCCTGTTGGATATACACTATTGTTTGATTTCTGAATGTCTTAAAATAATGTGTAAAGCTTAAATGATTTCAGTTTAAGAACATGAACTTTTAATCCCAATGTTCCGTTGGCTATCAGAAATTTAATGAATTAAAAATTCACATAAAATTTATTTATGTTAAATATCTCCTTTGGATTTAAAAATATATTTAATGCTTCAAACTAATACAACATAATAACATCTATTATAAATACATGAAGTTTGCCTTTTATACTCTTTCTAAAGGAAAATGGAGATTAATATCTCATATTGATGTTATACATTAAAATTATTTTATATTGTGGCTATTTCCTGATATTTTACTAAATAAATAGACAAGCGCAGAGGAAAAATAATATTGAGCCAACTACGTTTGGTAAGTATGATGGCTGTAATCAAAGGAGAATGAATAAGCCTTAGAAATTGATCCAATTTCACTTAAATTGTGACATTTTCTGAAAGGAAAAAACAAACAGATCCTCACATCATTTAGTTATGACAAAAACTTCTGAGTCTCCTCTCTCTTACGCTTCTCCTTCCCTCTCTCCCACTTTCACCTCTTTCCTCCTGCATTGGTTTTTGCTTTTGTCACTAAATTGTTCATCAACCCAATTAGGTTTTTCTTCTCCCGCTTTTAGCCTAGCAAGAGACTCTTCCCTAGGGCCAACTTTTCCACAAGGATAACCTCTACTTCTTCAGGCGTGTAATTGACTCCAGGCCTTCTCTAAAGCCTATTGCAAGCTGGTTTGTTTATCGTGCACGAAGACCTTCTCTCTTCATCCTCTGAGACTAATAGAAAGCATCAGATCCTGTTTCCTGAGGCTCCTGCTATGCCGTGCACTTGGTTAATTTCCTCCAAAGCTTGGCTTTGTTTTCCCTTTTCTGCATCCCAAGGTGTAATAAAACACCCTCAACTATTTTATTATAATAATACTTTCTCTATAAGGCTCTCTTTGCTGCCAGAACTTTAAATATTATGAAAGCAGTTTGTAGTAATAAGACAGGAAACTGAAATATCTAAGAGGTCCATGCCTTTTATAAAATATGATTTTTCAGACTAAACACATCAGATTGATTTGTGTCAACAGTAATAAACATAGTATGCTAAATAAGGGTTGATATTTATGAGCTCTTTTTAACTACTTAGATGCCATAAGAAAATTGAAATTGTAGCCACACTTCCTATTAAATGAATAAAGATAATTCTATACATCCTCTGAATTAACGTGTCATATTTCTCAATTATTCTTTCTACATTTATATTGACACTTGTAAAATCAAAGCTGTTTAACCTAATAGCCTCAATATTTTAAGATAATAGGAATAAAAAAAGTCATTTTATGCACCAAGCTGAACACTACTCTGGGCATACCTTAAACAATAATTACCTGAAAAAGGCTCTGATCCCAGGAAGATTACAGTGTAGTCTAACATTTAAAAATGTAAACCAACCACAGCAGATGGACAAAGGCAGTATGGAACAGAAGAAAGGACTAAGAGAAAATGCTGGCTTAAAACTACACATTAAACACCAGGGAGAGCTGAAGTGACATTGACAGAACTTAAACCCTCACTGAATACCTTAAAAAGTCCTATGAGAAATCCTTGGAAGGAGGAGGTCAAGGCCCACATAGAGAGTAAACAAAAGCCTAGAGTGTGAGAGGGCCAGGGAAGACAAGATGGAGCATGGGCTCCTTATGCCTTAGGTTAAACCCTTTCCCCCCATTTACCCCAGCTGAGGACAATCTAGAGAGTCCTAGCAGAATGGTTTGAGGGGAGTAGCACCCCTCCATTATAGTCACAAAGGTTGTCTGGGGCTTGTTAGCTAGGTCCAGGAGTCAGGGAACTCACAGTCCCACAAACAGCTCTCCACGTGTAGGAAGCTTCCAAACCACATCAAAAAGAGGACACACTCAGGAGTAGGCTTTTGTTCCTCATGTAAGGTAAACATTATGAGTTGTGGAAGATGATATTCATCATGCAGTGATTTTGTACCCTGACTGCACATTAAAATCTCCAGGGGTGGTGGGATGTGGGGGGAAAAAATTCCAGATCTCCTCCTATACCAACTAAATCAGAGTCCCTTAAGGTGACATTATGGCAACATTGGTATTTCTTAAATATTCCCTTAATGGTTATAAGGCGCAGTAAGGGCAGAGAATCACTGCTCCTAAGGCATTCATAAGGAACACTTAAAAGCTATTTGAGAAAGACACGTAAGTGAACTAGTCCCCAGGTACAAAGAAAATAGCCAACTAAGGTATACTAAGTTGCAGACCATTCTAGCTGTAGTATGTTCTCTTTCCCACATAGCTCTGAGTAGGTCCAATCCAGGAGCTGCGATTAGGATAGTCTGAGAAAGATGTCACCTCCTCCACTGGCCTCATAAACTTCAGCTGGTATTTGCTGGTTGGCCATGGAATTTAGGATGCTCAAAGTCTCTCTCTCTCTCTCTCTCTCTCTCTCTCTCTCTCTGTCAGGCCCACGCACCATGCGCACATACACACACAAATACAAAATAAGATGACAAATCTAACAGTACTTACAGAGTACTTAGAGTTAATACATGGGTAAGAATAAGTTATTAATAAATATAACTGGGTAAAAACAAGAAAAAGAGGCTCAGATTTCTTTAAAAAGAATATTCCACAATATATCATTTGTAAGAAAAATGAAACAAGAAAGAAAAAGTATGAAAATAAAAGAAGGAAAACATATGTCAGAAATATGAAAATTTAAAGTCAATGTAACCATTTTAACATAAGACAAAAGAGAAATTAATAAAGTGAAAATCATGAGGTTTTCTTAACAAACAAACAATCACTGTTTCTAACTATAAATATTTCTACATTGGGTATATAGGTATATCCATCATACAAGAAATTATAAATTACTAAAAGGCATAATATATTAAAGAAACATAACAACCCTAAAGGCATTAGCACTTTAATGTAGACTCAATTCTGATTAAATTGATCAGGGAAGGCATCTGAGCATCCCTTTTTTAAAAAAATATGGATGGCCCAAGTGAATTATTTTCAGATAGGCTAGGAATCACTATTTTATACCATCTTTAATCAATAAATAAAATGTAGTACAAAATGTAATACCATCTACAAAGTAACAAATACCATTAATTATCTAGAAATTAACCTTATTTAGAAGGCACATGGTTTTTGTGGACAAAATCTAAAATTTTGTTGGCAGATAATTAAAGACCTGGAATAAAAGGGAAGCGACATATTATCTTAATAGATGCAATAACTTAACTTTGCAATGTAATGCAATAATTTCCCCACAAATTAATCTATATATTCAATGCAATTTCAAAGAAATATCCAGTTGAATCTTTGGGATCTTGTCAAGTTAATTAGAAGATTAACACCCATGCTTTTTATAAGGAAAAGCAAAGAAAGGGCCATGCCTACCAGACACAAAAATATATTCCAAAATCACAATAAGTAAACAGTGCTGTATGGGTAAAGGAACAGAAAAAAAGAATAGACCAATAAAAAAATTATACCACACAAAAAAATTCTAGCTAAGCAATTACAGAATTTAAAAAATTAATTATCTTCTAAACTCTAAAAAAGTAACATTTCAGACAATGAACATCATTGAATGGTAGCCATTAAGAGAAATGTTTATGTGAATTTTGCAACAAATGGAAAAAGCTGACATTGCATGAAAAAAAACTGAATTAAAAAGATCTTGACAATATTATTTTTAATTGTTTCTAATTAATTATACAGTGTTAGCATACTGGGTATATGCATTCATACATTTCACAGATTTTTTAAGGGCATTTACTGTTGTGTCAGACACTGTGTTAAGCCCTTACCTAGGAACAAACAACAATAAATTATTTGTTGCAAAAGTAAACTTTTTTCCCCCAAGGGAGACCTCCAATTCAGTCTGACACTCAAAAACATACCCAAGAGCTCAAATAAACTAGGAGTTCTCCCCAATCTGATGTGTTGTGCATTGATGCATGCATATATCTTTTCCTGTGCTGTTCATAGTTCTATCCCAATCCCTCCCTATACCCAGCAAAAGAAAAATATTTTATTTAGTCCTTTTTCCAAGTCACCATTTTTATCTCCAGGTCAAGTGACTTCCACTTTTGCAATACTTTCTAGTCCTTAAGACTTTATAGTACATAAAAATTATACACCCCCAGAGCTCCTGAGACTACACAACAAGAAACAAGACATTCCACAGTGTATGACTAGGGATCCCAGGAAGGCTTGCAGCATTTGCTCCAGATACATCAGGAAAAGATTCCCAGTCTTGGGGCCTCATATTGGTACTGCGGAATATTGAAATTCATTATTTTAACCAATGTGGGGGTATTTTTAATAAAAACAAAATTCAAAAAGATTGACCAAGCTCAAATTTGGTTTTCTCTGGGAATTATTATGCAAAGCATAATTTATGGTAGGCAAGGTTGCTGTAGTTGGCAAGAAAGTTAAGAAATAGACATGGAATCAAATTCATGGGATATAAAGCTTAATGAAAACTCAAACTGGGTATAAAACTTGAAGTTCAACTTGCAGTGGATAAAATTACATATTCTTAGCTAATTATAAATTGGACCTCAGCTCCCTGATCTGAAAAGGGGGTCAAAGCAGAGTAGATATTACTTTTTGTTTGTTTTTTTAAACCAAAGGACACAGTTGAGTTTTACATAAAATGGCGTTGGCTTTAGAAACAAAATTATATCTTAGAACATCACGTGTCTGTTCTCTAAGTTCCCTTGGCAGACCCAAGTGGATCATAAATTTCACATATGAAACCTGAGCTTCTTCATGCCGAAAAGCAGGCCAGAAAATGTCAAGCCACCAAAAAAGCATACTATTCTTGGAGGTATAAAATATTTGTTCTGTAGCTACAATCACATTATAATTTCCTTCAGTTTGAATTTAAGCGTTCCTAGTGGGATGTGAGATGAAGCTCTACGGTCTTGGCAGACACTGCGTAACCTCCTCTGGAATCTTTTTGGCCTGGATATGTTAATGCAACTTGGTTCTGTTTTTCTTCACCTTTGATAGGTATCTCGGGATAAGGTCACAACTCTATTTTCTCCGCCTGTGACTTACATATTTGAAGCCTAGTTTCCTTAAGAACAGATCTCTGACTGCGATTTTAAGTTCTTCAGTAATCTGAAGATCTGAGGAGGACATTTGGCAAAAGCATAGAGATATGTGATAAATTCTGTTATCGTGCCATTTAAATACAACTTCAAAATATGTCCAGGATGAGTGACACAAAAGAAATGATTCTGAAAGAAAGGTCAGGACAATGGCATTTACATGAAAAAGCAAAATAAAGCAAGACAATATGCAACAATAAAATGAAAGGTTAGTCTCCAAGGTCAGAGGTTTAAAGAAAAGGACGTATTAAAATCTGTCAATGAAAGAAGAGCCTTCTTTCTGCTTAGTCTTCCAACATAGCACCCAACATAGCACCCAACTGGACCAACATTACTGCATTCTGATTAAAATCAACTTCATCAACTCTTCCATTAAAGCTGAATTGATCATTGAAGTGAATAGCAAACTGTCTCTATGCCAAGTGCATCCTCCTGTATAACTAACAAGAGAAATAATTGGAGAAATTGAGGCAGAAGTATCAACGGGCCCTAAGGAATGTCAAGGTTCTGAAATGTGAAGGATTCTCATGTACACACAAAAGAACCCAGATGAGTGCTTAGTACTGAGTAACTCCAGACCAGTATTGCCCTGTGGCTACTGTTGACTTTAATCTTAAGTAAAAATGCCCGGAGTTCCCTTTGCAAATATTTCTAAGCATAGGTACATCAAATGGATGCTGTATGATAACAGAGGGCCTTGGTTTTGAGTTTTTATAAGAGCATTTGCGACTCTTCCTTTAATTTTCACAATTTTGTTGTGATTGTAAGATTTATTATCCCAGAAGTAATCCTAGTTTCTCCTAAATTGGCAAAAAAAGTCCTAGAGGCACAGAATCACAGATACAGCACAGATTACAGTATAGACCTTGAAGAGTATTTATTCCACCTCTTAACTTTCTCTGTCAACATTGAACTTTCATGAGGTTAAGTGAAAATACTAGCTGATACCCAGGTTTCCTTTGCCCTAATCTGGCACTAAGCCAATGACAGTAATGAAAATGATTCTCAACACTAGTCAGAAAAATGTAGTATCTATGTTTCTTCAATTCTCAAGCTTGGAATATAAGGAAGAAATTTCCAGCAGCCCTAATACCTCACACACTATCACCTGATTACCCCTAACTGTCATTCACGAGTGAATGGTCTCATTTTCTTAATCCATGTGTTTGGAATATACTCTGATTATAGAAGTAAAATATGTTCAAACTCTGAAAGCTGGTTTTAAAAATGTCCATAATTGTTGGTAAATCTGAAGCTATAAGTGAAGGAATTTTGACATAATCCAGCTGCTAGCACCATTACGACATAAACATGCTTGGTTTCTTATTACATCTTCCTAACTCCGGGAAGAAAAATGCCATCGTGGTTATAGAGTTTCTAGCTATTAAAAAAAAGAAAATGAGAAAGTGTTTAATCTGAAGAGCAAAATGAGGTTCATGGATAAGAATTATTTCATGCTAAAGACTTACTTTCACAAGAACCACTGGGTTTAACGGAAAAGAAGGAAGCAAGAACTGTTCAAACAGCCACTCTTGATAAGTTGTTTTCCAAAGAAATAAAATACTCTAATTCTCAATATTTTCAGACAAAATTTTTATAGGTCACAGAACAGTTGGAATTTTCCTCTTTGACTGTTACTGAGATTACTTTGCACAGTTTCAGTTTGTATAGTTATTTCCACAGTCCCATAACACCATGTAAAGTGAGTACATACATATTAATATATACAAATACACACATATGCGAATGTATGTATGTGTGTGATAGTGGTATATTTGTATATTTGGTGGTATCACTCTTGAAAAATAAAAGTTACAAATCTTTTCAAGTGAAATTTAAAGTTTTAGAAGTCATTGTTAAAATCATTAAGTCTGCCTATATTTTATACCTAAATTATAGCTTTAAAAAAATAAATACCATAAAAAGCAATATTTCTAGCAAAAAAATTTATATTATACAAAGTTAATGTGGAGCTACACAGAGCTTATTTTTTATTCAAATGTTTTTAATAGACATTTGAAGTGGTTATATAGCCATGTACTATGAGCATATCTTTCTGGCAAGTTTACCTCAACCTTCCTTGCAGGTATACACAACATGGCAATATAGCAGTGAACACCTTCTGGTCCCTCCTGTCAAAAAGAACATTAAATAGTTTCAAAGGACAGTGTAACTGAGCTACTAATATTGAAATACAGTCATGTGCCACTTAAGGGCAAGGATGCTTTCTAAAAACTGCAGCATTAGATGATTTTTTCAATGTGCAAACATTACAGAGAGCACTTCCACACTTAGCTGCTACAGCCTACTACACACCTAGGCTATATGGTATAGTCTATTGCTCCTAGGCTACAATCCTGTACAGGATGCTACTGTGCTGAATACTGTATAGATGATTGTAACATAATGGCAAGTATTTGTATATCTAAATACATCTGAACAGAAAAGGTACAGTAAAAATACTGTGTAAAAAATAAAAAATGGTACATCTGTATAGGGGACTTATCATGCATGGAACTTGTAGGGCTGGAAGTAGCCCTGGGTGAGTCAGTGAGTGAGTGGTGAGTGAATGTGAAGGTCTAGGACATTACCATACACTACTGTATACATCATAAACACTGTACACTTAGGCTACACTAAGTTTATAAAACAACACAAGATCGAATCAAACACAAGAGAAAATGGTGCGATCACGAAACACAGTAAACACAAAATGTTTGAGGCTGTAGCCAACACAATAGAGCACACTGTTTACAGCAAACTTTATATATCTACATATAGAAAGTGTATATTCTACAGATAATGATAAAAAGTATAGTAATACATAATCCAGTATTAGTCATGTATTATCATTTTCAAGTATTATGTATTGTATCTAACTGTATGCACTGTACTTCTATACAACTGGCAGTGCAGTAGGTTTGGTTATACCAGCATCACCACAAACTTGAGCAATGTTTTCTGCTACAAATATTACAGTCGCTATGGCATCCCTGGGTGATAGGAATTTCTCAGCTTCTTTATAATGTTATGGGACAACCATCATATACGCAGTCCATTGTTAACTGAAATGTTTGTTATGCGGAGCATGACTGTACTCTAAGTGAAATCATTTGCCTCCTAGAAATAGGCTTGTAAGCACATTTCACCTGCTGTAATTATCTGACTCATTTATCCTTATTTCTTTTAGATATGAACACACTATACTCAATAATGGCGTGCATACTGTAACCCATTATTCAAATAAAACATACTTTTTTATATTGAGGCTTTACAGAGCAACATATTGCCAAACTATTTTTAAGGGTAAGGCTACTAAGAGTTATTTATCTGTGTATGTGTATGCCACTTAAAAAACAGAAGAGCAAAAATAAACAAAAATCCTCTATGGTACTGGAAATTTTTCCCACATATATGGTGAATGTTCTTTAATTAATAAATAAGAGAATAAAATGGTCAAATTATTTAAATATCCTCAGTAACACAGTGACTTCACATGTGTTTTTAAAAATTTAGCAAGTCTCACAGAAAAAGAAACTGATAGCGTTGCTTTCAGTATAATTTTTAATTAATTAGAAGATATTTTAAGTTATTCTTCATGAAGAATAATAACTGTAGACCTCAGGAAGTACAATGCTGGTTAATGGGAATTGCTGAAGGGAAAAGACTGCCAGATTTTCAAATGTACTATTTATACAAAATGTTCTTTAATTTGCAGCAACTGCTATTTCAAAAGACCGGTGCTGTTGAGGAGATTTCACCCAACAGTTACAAGAAAAGGCAAAAATTACCAACAGGGTCAGACTCATTAGTAGGCCATGTGGAGTTACAGTGTGCTCTAAGGAGGTCTCCTCTCTAATATCACCCTTAAAAAGTAACATGTATCTCCCACCCCAACACCTACCTTGCTCCAGTAACTCAGTCTTAATCTATCATCTCTAAAGTTACTACCAGAACATGGCTGAATTTCAGTCTGCATCAACACCTGATAGCAATATCAATAAATAGGTCTTTATAAAATTCATTTTCACAATTTATACTTAATTTATCTATTTTATTAAAGTTTCAAGGGACAGGTCCTGGTTTTCCTATTCCAGACTTGCTAAAGGAACTGTCTGCCTTTTCCAAACCCTTCATGACTTATAAGCCTCAATTACATCCTACCTTACAGCATAAAAACAGGAAGTTCACTGAATTTATCATATGGATATTGAAACTTATCCCTACTTATACTTTAAATGCACAATTCTACAAGGCCAAGGAAGTGTGAATTTGTTGTGAGGTGATAAAGAAGTTATAATAAAGCAACTGGGGTCAGTAATCCCAGGTCCATTAATTAATATAATTGCATGGTATTTATAAAGTCACATAACTCTATGCTTCTCAGTTTCTTCACCTATAGCATGGGTATAATAATAATTTGCACTGTACGGTATTGTTGAGTGGATTAAATTAGACGATACATATCTTTATCCTTAGTGGAATATATAAACACTAAAATATTGTCAAGTATTATTAGAACAACCACATCATTTGTTATCAAACCTGAAAGCTTTGTCTGGGACAAATGCCAAACCAGACAGTGTGTGGGGCTTAAAATAGAATTGTCCCAGAAAATCCAGGCTGTATGATGCCCCTAGTTATTATTACATTGTTTTAATTAGTTTTGCCTTTGAGAATTGCAATTAACCTTTCCACCCACTCATTCTTCCATCACTTTGTTAGTGTATTTTAACCTATCAAAGATGGCAAATGTGAAAACCATAAGATGGTAGTTGTGAGTGCAGTGGGGTAGTATGATATGTCCAAAGTGTCTGTAGACACCTGGGAATGCAAGTGATTGCTGGAGTAGGTCATCCCAACAATCGTATGGACTTGATGATGGCAGAAGCGCAATACATCATGGCCCCCCAAGTTGGGCAATCCATTTTCCAGACGGGAATCTTTTATTAGCAACTTTCCCATCTTTTTCAAAACCTTTGTTACCATTACTTTTATTTACAAACTAGTGTTACGAAAATTTAGTTGTAACTTACATTATTCTGTGTATTCCTGCTGTAAAACAGGATACAGAACTACCATCTTCTCTAAGCTTTAGAGAATTGTCATATGTCTTTTCAAGTTTGGATATGCTTCCAACATTTTATCCTTTGTGCTTTCAATTTTGTAAAATACTTCCAGGAGTTCCTTTAATGTAAAGTGTTTGCCAGCATCACTTCCTCTGGGGTGACTTCATCTTTTTTGTCATCATCACCATCTTCATTTATGTCAGTAAGCTCCCCTTTAATAAAGTCTTCATGTTGCACATCTGAAGTCGTTAGAATGTGAATCATGTCAACATTCCCACAGTCAGCCATTTCTTTTGTAACTCCATTTATGCTCAATTCATATTATACTTCCACAATTATTATCCTTCATTTGTTTGCTGCACTTTGATCTCTGTTGGCCAATTTATTCTTTTCATTATTCATTTTTGTAAAGTGTCATGTGGATTTATCATTGGGAGAAAAGGAAATAAGGCAACTACACCCTTAGCTGCCTGTGGGTCAATCAAATAATAAATGTGCAGTAATCAATCACTGTTAGACTTTGAAAGAAGTGATGTGATGGGATCATGATGTGCATGTTATTTTTTTGTGATTGGTACTTATATGAGGGCTATCCGGAAAGTATCCACCCATGTAATATGAAAAATAGAGGCATTTTATGGTGGATTCTTTCCGGACAGCCCTACAATTACTTACAATTAATACAGTAATCATTAAAATTTGAACACTGTTGATAGACTGATGCTATTTATTAAATTGTGGCAACTGAATTCTGTGCATATCAGATCAGTACAAAGAAAGGAATGACTGTAAATTTCTTATATTCCATCATTATATCTTGGTCTATGCCCCAATGTCAAATATTTAAATATCACAGAAGTTAGAGCAAATGAATTTGACTGGGATGTATATTGATTAATCTTTGTTAGGACAGGCATAAAATACTCAGTGCTGAACAAATGTGGTTCTTAGACAGGACCATTAGAAATAACCCTCATGTTGCCTGGGGGCTTCGGAGCAATTAAAATTCATCTATACATAACTGAGGCACAGCAGACAGAATGGCATGGTGAATACACGGAGGCAATACGAAATCCATCCTTGGGCTGTTTACAGGTTTGCAAATCCTGATTAATCTTCAGTGGAAATGTTCCCCATGAGAATTAATGAGAGTAAGATATAAAATAGATCGCAGGTGTGGTAAGTCTTGTTAGGAGGCCACACTATTTGTTACCTTAGTAGGGCACAGAACTACTTACTCCTAGTAAAGAGTCATTGAGGCATTGACAATAATAATGAGGAGTAATAGTAGTGACAGATTGTTACAGAGGTGCAGGATTTAGAACTCATCAAGAAGAATGTATGGAGAAAGGAGTCATCTGGAGACAAGTACACTTTCAAGCTTGAGTGATTTGCAGAAACCTGAAGTTCCGAGCTTCATAAGATACCAGTAATATTTAATGTAGCTCATTTGGAAAAGATAAAAACAATTGCTAGTTTCTCTCAGTAGGTCCTACATGTTGTCTTTTATGGTCATTCACTTATATTGCTGGGTCCCTTAATTTGTAGTTTATTACAAAAGAAACAATAAAGAGCAGGTGACAAGATCCAGTCCTTTAAGAATTTTTTTTAAAATCTAGGGTGTCTAGCACTTTTCAGACAATATAAGCTTCCCTTTCTCAAAAATTTTGAGATAATTACAAGTATTTATCTAAATACACACACACACACACACACACACACACACACACACATCTAATGAACTATATCGTGAAGAACACAATTACGTTTTACTTGTTTTATCATTGTTCTATCCATGAATATTTTAAATATTTAGGTTTATTTAAATCCTTTCATTATTTTCATTTTGGGAAAAGATTCTTTGTAATAGAGGCAACAGACCAAGGCTTTCCTAACTTCCCACATCATAGTTTTGGAAAATCAGAGAAGTAATGTGCACATTTTATTTTTTCTTAGTCTGTCTGTCATCAGTGATCATATGTTCCTAATATTCTGAGCCTCACAAATGCCATAGCACCTCTTGCATTTGCTTCACAGCATGTGTTTGCCAACTTTTGTCTGCAAGGGAAAGCTTTTATTATAAATGCCAAGTAGGTCTGGCATAACTGTTCAAATCCAGAGAACTTATAATGATATAAGCTGAGCCATGAAAGAAAAGAGAGCTAATATTTGGTCATATTAGAACAATATTGCCAACAGAGGATTATTCATGCTCTTGTTACCACAATCCAGTTTGCCTGACAGCCACAGTATACTCTTTCATAAATCAGGCATAAAAACATTTTGCATAGCTGTGTTTCTTATCCAGAAGCTCTGGTGTAATGCAAGCTTCAGTGCATTCAAATATATTTCACTGTAGTTTGTAGATGTGTCTAGCGTCATATGCTAGAGCAGACAACCCTCTTCTGCCACACAAGTAATGAAATGGTATCAGCATGCTAAAGGAGAAGACCTGGGGTCAGATCCTGATTCTGCCTTTCACTTGGCTATATGTTCAGGAAACAGTAAGAGAACCACAGGAGCCTCAAATACTTTGTTTATAATTTATGATAACAACAATTCTTCTATTCACATCAGAGCTTTGTCTTTAAAACCAAGGAAGAAATGAAGTCTTATTATATAAACTTATAAAGCATTATACAAACATAAGGCTTCATTATTACCTATAAAATACTACCTTTTATACTGGAAAATGTATAACAGTCTTCACATTTATCAAACTCATATGCTTTCTTCTAGTAGAGGTAAAATAAGGAGTAGAATCTATGGAGAGAGGAAAGAGTATTAAAAAGGATTTTGGCTATGAGTTAATAAACTCTATCTCATATTAAGTTCTTGAGCATTGATGGACAACATAAAGACTATTGAAGAATATGTTGCTGGCTGAGCTTCAAGACGCATGACTTCATTTCTGAAGGAAATATTAAAATACTGCTGTCAGTTTCTACTTCTCATAAACCAAAGACTAAGTGTTAGTGGTTCCAATGCAGAGCCCAATTCTGCATTGACATTCAATAAAACAGGTAATAAAAGTCTTTTTATATATTGTTTCATAGCATAGCATAGCTCAAATACAGCAAATTTTACATTGAAGGAAAAACAATATGGCCAAGAAACTTTTTTCCTTTCTAGAAATTTCTGAGGAAGAAGAGAAAAGAGGAGGATTCATCATTTTTAATGCATACTATTCCACAGTAATAAAAGGTACAGTACTCGTATAGAAATAGCTACATAGAATCAAGGAAAAACAAGAATGCCCAGAAACAGATTTATATTTAGGTAGGGTAGTATTAAGTGATAGCAGTGACAATTGTAGACTTTTGGGGGAATAAATATTTTTAATAGAATTTGTAATACTAGCTTTCTATATAGAAAAAAAATTCAACTCTTCATTTAAACAATATAGAAAAGTTAAATCCAGATTAATTAAATATCTCAATGGGAAGGTAAAACTGTAAGATAAATATGAGAAACACAACAACAAAGGTCCAAGGACATATACAGACAAGTCACAAAAGGAGATCCTAAATGATTTTCATGTTGGAAGAACATAATCAATTGATTGTGTATTTAGACAAAAGCATATGAGGTCTTCTTTTTTTCACCAGAAAAACTAACAGAAACTTTAATGCTCAATGATACTAAGTTTTACAAAACATATGGGGAAATAGAAACCTTTATAAACTACTAGTGGGAGTGTCAACAAGTACAGGCTTTCCGAAAAATAGCATAGCAGCACATTCCCTCTGACCACGCTGTCCTTCATCTCAGTGTGTCCACAGGGACTCTCCCATGGGTCCAGGGGAGGACATGGATATTGAGCAGTTTCTGAGGGGTTGGAAAGCTCCTACAGTGGAAACATAATATTATGCTATGCAACAATCAAAAACACTGAAGTTGATGTGCATGTTTAGGGGTGTGTGTGTGTGTATGCACGTGTGTGTGTGTGTGTGTGTGTGTGTGTGTGTGTATGCACGTGTGTGTGTGTGTGTGTGAGTGAGATATCTCACTATGAGTAGGTCCTAAATGTGTGATGTTGGCTAGGAAAAAATGAGAAAGAAAAACAAGAATGTATCACAATATCATTTTTCTAAAACAAAATACACTGCAATCATTCATATTATGTATTACATATGCATATATTTCATGAATACAGTCCATACTGAAGTCATATATTAAATACATTAAATTTGGTTCCTGTAGATGGCAGGGGCTAGACGGAGAGGCTGGAGTAGAAGAATTCACTGCCTCAGATAAAACAGACCAATGATGATACTGTGCCATGAACTGAGGACTGTAATAAGCTAAACTACATAGAAATGAGACTTATAAGATGAAAAACAGAAAAGGAAATAAAACGTACCTTAATTAAGTGAATAGAAGGTATTAAATTTAATTTTTGTTTATATTTTTTTTAAAAAATGGCCTTAACATTAATGTGAATATATCCAAGAGAAAGATCATTAATATTGGCAAGTGTAAAAAGTGGCAGGAATAGTAAAATGAAAAGCAATGAAATATTAGTGTTCGATCTGATGATATAATAACATAGATAAATATGTGAAGATAGTACATGATAACAGTCATATCTGAAATGGCATGAAGAAATCTAATACAGTGGTAGGAACACACTAGTAGAAAATGTTATAACACAAACAGATATCACCTAGAATTCTAATTCTGAGTTGACCTTGCGTACATTCCCACAGGTAAACAGAAGAAGAATTCCTATCACAACATTTTATTTAATAGATTGTAATATAGATAAGTAAATTCTGGCCTTCCAAATTAGATTCTGATTTTATATAATTCTTTATTGTCTCTAGTCCTGGGATTATTAACTGTCTTAATTGTAGAATGGACCCCTTTGTAGTATGTAGAGCCCTTGATTTTTTCTCATAATTTTCAAAAAAATATTCATTTGTTAAATATTAAAAGGCTTTGCTATCATTTGTGATTCTCAGAGGGAGACAGTGATAGGTCCCAGATATTTATGGACAAATGCAGGTTTTTATAAATGTTTTTGCATGGCAGCAGCTCCTCAGGCCCCTGAGTAGCACTGATTACTCCTGTTGCCTAGCAACACTACTTCATCACTAACACCTGATAGTTAATTGAATTGGAAGATTCAGAACTTGAAAAGTAGTTATTTGTCTAGATTGAGATTTGCCTGGTCCTCTGTAACTTGTGAATGTACTGGTCCTGGGAGTATTTTTTTCTTGTTTATAGCCCCATTAACATAGGAGATGTCAGATATTAATAAACTCTGCTATCCCAACCTTATCTACTTATTGGTGGCAAGGGTCTCTGGCAGCCTGAGGCAACTGCTTGGACTACTTTAGCTTATGCAGTTACAGGCAGAGTCAAGAATAATCATTTGAAAAATGTTTCAAGGAGTCAAGCTACAAATTTTCTACCATAAAATTTAATTATATTTTGAAGCAATCTGGTCACCTACAGATGAGACATTGAAAAACATCTCCTTTTCTCACCCCCCTACTTTACAGATGTGGTTTTGCACCCCGCTGTTTCTTCAGTCTCTCAGTTAACTGGTCATATTTAAGCCACTCACAGTGTTAGAGGCAAAAAAAAAAAAAAAAGCGGGGAAATGAGTAATTATCTGGTCCTCCTTTTCAAGCTTTTCTGTCTCTTCCCTTTCCATAATTAGCAAGCTAAGAGGAAGAGATTAATGAATTGTAAGAAATGTGTACATGACGCCAGTTTAGGACAATGTGCTATCTTTGATAAAACTTGCCCCAGGTTCCAATTTCAATAGAATAGTTTCAGAGAAGATCCACCTGTATCTCCCAGCTCACTCTATTTTTGTTGTAGTATTTTATACTATCAGTATATCCCTTTGTTTAGCACTTAAAATCTGTCCTTTCAGCCCTCTTGGAAGTCTATCCCCCGTGGAACTATACTCCCTTTCATTCCCACCTTTGCTATTATTCTCTTACGTTATTGACGCCAAGGATGTTCTTTCTCTTTTCAAAATCTTTTTATTCCTCACTTTATTTTAAATGAGTGTGCAAGATTTATAAAACCACTGTGCAATGTGTTCTTAGTGTAGTTTTAAAGGTGTCTCTGGATCTCCTAGTATCCCAAAAATGCACCTACACTTCACGTAACATGCAACATAGTAGTTGAGTTTATAAACAACAGGTGTGATTCGATCCAAGGAAACCAGTCAGCAATGATGACTGCGTAATCACTCTTGGCTCAGAGCATATTTTCAAAGATCTAGGTATTTCTCCTTTTACTCAGCTGTCTTGTGCATGGCCACTGTTTGAATGGAACCATTTTCTTTCCTGATCACTCTCTTTTGTATTTCTACAAAAGTTCTCACAAGTATCAGAAAAACTCAACCTTTCCTTGGAGTGAGAGTCTAACAATGCACCACACCTCTTACATCCTCCACACAATCAGTGTTCAGCTACTCGTCCCCTCAGCCCTGCTCAGCTCAATATCCCATCCAAAAGTCATCACCAAAGCCTACATTTTGGAGTAAAATTAAATTTAACAAGTTGTTCAAAATTTGATGGAGCACCTATAAAAAGTTCATGGCATACAGGTTAAGGTCACTGTTATCTCCCCCTGAAATATTCCCATTTGCTCCCCCTCCCCATAAGAACCCTACCTATCATGAAGAGTGTAAAGTTCAGATTCCCTCATTTCAGGCTCCTTTACCACCAGCCACATCCTGCATTGCTGTCTCCCTGCTCTGAAGTATTTTAGTGAATGTATGGTCAATGATAATCAATTTATTATTTCATATCTCTGTATCTCTCCAGCTGAATTAAACGGTATCCAAAAGTCAGAGAAAATGACAAATTTTTTACCACCCCAGTGAACATATTTTAAATAAATACTTATGAATGGTTATATAATTAACTAGGAATGCAGTGAGAGAACCACTGAAATGGGTACTGGAAAAGCTAAATTCTATTTGAAAATTTCCAGTAATTATTTGGATTATTTAGGAGAAATATATTTGGTTTTCTGGGTCTCTGCTTTCTCTAAGCAAAAGGAGAGATGCGAGTCTCTTTCAGCTCTATGATTTTATGAAGTGATAAAGAGGGCAAGTGAGTGAGGAATTAAGTAAGTTAAAAGATTTCCAGTAGGCAAAGATAATTGAAATATCTAAGGGACATTTGGTATTATCATGGTCAGAGGGTTATTTCCAATTTTAAATGTTAAATACGTATTTTAGCCACTATTCATGAGAGAGAGAGTTTGAATACAGTAAATTCTGAAGATGGTAGTTGAAGTTTAGTTCTTCCACTTCTAGTTGTGTTAATCTTGGGCCATTGACTTAGCTGCTTTGAGCATCAGTTTTTTCATATGAAAATTTTAATGATTTTTAAAAGAAGTATTTATGAAATGTTTGTAAATATAAGGTAGTTGCACAAGCAGAAATACCAATATTTCCTATATAAGTGATACACATACACAATTTGTCATTTTATTATGAACACCTTTTGTTACTTAACCAGGTTTGTTTTTTTGTTCCCAAGTCTGTATAGGCTAATCTTAATTTTGGTTGACATTTGTAAAGACTTGAACCATGGTTTTCCTGGGCCAACTTTATCAAGAAAAAGATAAATATACCTTGTTTACATTCTATATCTCTTGCATTTATTTCTCTGTACTTCATTGAAAATGAGATGTTGGTAGTTATCTAAAATGCATCAATAAATTTATGCAACCTTATGCATGGCCAATAAAGACTGAACTCACAATTAATTGAATGAGTATTTCTGGGTTATAGTTAGAAATATCTGAGTGGAATTATTATTTTAACCTATATTATATGTTTTGTGTTTATATTGCAATCAGGCTTCAATTGATAATTGATTTTTATTTTCTGTGGAATGTCTACAAATATCTGGTGCATTTACACATTTATTTAATAATGTTTGTTTTCATATGGCTGTATTTTCTATAATAATCTCCGATAAATTAAGACTAATATTTTCATCTATCAGTCCTTTCTAAACTAGGGAATACTTACAAGTAACCTCACAGGATGGAGTCTATTTAGCAAACATCGTGCTCTAAAATATTTTAGTATTAATATGATTTTTTTCTATAGATTCTTATTTTTTTTTTAAGGAAGAAATAAGATACTTGAAGGAAGATGAAAATGAAGCTAAGTGTCACAGAGAATTGTGCAGCTATGCCTCTCTGTCACCTCTAGTGGGTACATTTGATCAAATGAAGATGGTTTATGGGAAATGACTGTATTAAACTTGAATCAGACAAACATGTTCAATATCACAGCTAGCTAGTGTGATGCCCCAGCTGATCCTGAAGTGAAATTACAGATAATGGGTGAGAAAAGTTAGCAAATAGTAAAATACAAGACATAGGTCTGTTAGTAAATAACCCAGTTCTCTGGGTGGGGGGAAAAAGGCAGCTTCCTGCACAGGAAAAGAAGTTCTAAATAGAACAAGATGCTTCCTCTCCTGAAACACTGAAGCTTACTTCCAAGCACTGAAAGTAAGGAAATAAGGTATCAGTTGCTTTGAACATGAAAGGACAGAAAATTCAAAAGGCTCAAACTTGCTTTTATCCCATTCTTTTCTCCCATCTGGATGTTGAGAATATTCTTTTCTATGGAAATAAATAAAACTAAATTGCTCTTCAATTTCTTTATGTACACCAACAAGACTGGAGGAAATTTATACTAACTAAATGAAAATCAATAGAAATGCAGCAAAAACTAAGATAGAATATTTAACTTATCTTTATTCTTCATTCACAAGTTTTTGAAAGACCACTGTGCGTATTCCCAACATTTCATTTGGTTCTACGTCATGGTTGAACTAGACATGTCCTTTTCTCCAGGAACTCACAAACTAGTAAAAGACGTAAGTACATAACAACAAAACAATAAATATATTGAGTTCCATTGTAAACATTTTCACTAAGTTCTCTATACATCTGTGTACTTATACTTATTTTGATCAATGGGTAAATGAATATACACATAGACACACAAACACTTCCCATTTAACAAGAGTAATTTTGGCTGCATTTAGCAATTAGCTATGTGGGCATGAAGCAAGAGCACAGGAAGGCTAATTAAGTTATCTCCTTGATAGCCAGAAACAATTAAAAATTAGGATTAGCACAAAGTAATTCCGTAGTTTGAGTGAGGATGGGGCGGTATAATTTTATTCAGAAAATAAAACTAAAGATTTAATTAAAGTAAAATTCAGTAATTGTACTAGTTCGGAATTGTTATAGGCTGAACTGTGTCATTCCCAAATTCATGTTTGAGCCTAGTACTACACAATGCCATTGTAGTGTAGGGTAAAGCCTTAAATGATCTGATTAAGTTAAAAAGAGGTCATTTGGATGGGCCCTGCTTAAATATGACTGCTCTCGTTAGAAGAGGAGGCAAGTAGGACATAGACACGCATAGAGGAAAGACCATGTGAAGACACAGGGAGGAGACAGCCATCAGCAAGCCAAAGAGAGGCCTCAGAAGAAACCAATGCTGTCAATACCTTAATCTCAGACTTTTAGTCTTCAGAACTGAGAAAACATAAATATCTGCTGTTTAAGTCACCCAGTATGTGGTACTGTTATGGCAGCCCTAGCAAACCAATACAGGGATAATTTGTTCAGTTTCTGATTAGAGAATTTTCTTGATTTTTCTTCTTAGTACCAATTTCCTTTTAGTTATACTTATTCAGAAATGACAGAATTAAAAGAAATATACAGTCTTAGCGTAAAATCAACTTGACATCTACATCTTCTTGCTTTTTCCCCAGGCTAAAATCAGGCTATTCTAATTACATTCTCCAAGAGTTAGGGAGGGCATAATGGCTATTTAAAACCATCATACTTCCAAGTGTACACTATCTTCAATGTAGGGGAAACGACGTCATTGTTAGCGGCTCTGGTAAAAGTGTTGAAGAAAGTTAATGTGAGCAGTAAAGGTTAAAATAAAGATTATTTAGCTGTTATTATGCTTAATTCTACAATTAATTTATATATAAGTTCTGTATAGAATTCTTCTGTGTTCCAAAAAAGTTGTCCTTATGTTTTAGCTGGGGCCTTTCTTCATGAAAAGAAGTGGAGCCCAGGTTCTGCTTGGGTTCAGAACCAGAGAAGTGTAATGGAGATAATGAATCTCAGACAGGAACGTATCTCAGGGGAGCCACCACATATACTTGTGAGCTCCTCCCCACAGCTGGGTTGCTTTGCTCACAGTCACTTCCAAGCCTTGCATATTATTTCTACTATGAATACAAGTCAGGTTATTAAATCCTCATGTTTGGAGAGTTACAGCAGCAAGACAGCTGCCTGGAAGCACGTAGATAGATAATAAGGCTAAGGAGGGCTCCCTAACATTTCAGATGCTCCCAGTGATTTTTGTCTCTGGAGACTTGGGACAATTGTAGCCCCTGCTATGATGACCTGCTGCCATGACTCTGATCACCCTCAGGCCACTGCTCAAACTTCAACTCCTACTGGGAGGCTTTCTGGTGATAGCAATGCAAGAAACAGCAGAATTATGCAGGCCCACCACATACTAGTACATGAAAGCAGAGAAGAACAAGGACCCTCTGGTGAACTGATACAAGACAGTGCTGTCAGATAAATTCATTTCCTTCCTGTACCTGGCAATACTGCCCTGAGAATCAGTCCTTTATATGTCCTCTCAGAGGGGTTCCCAAGAGATTAAGCAATCCATCACACTTGATGCCAAGTAGCAATCAGATTGATAACAAAGCTTTTGATGTCTCCCATCTAGGCTTCTCTCACCTTGCTCCTCATACCTGCTCCAAAAGCTGGGAAAATAAACCTTTATATCGGGCTTTCTGGGTGACCAAGGCTGAAACAGAAGGAAAGAGAAAAGCATCTCTTTCTTAAACTAACAGGCATTATTTGCTCCAGAAATGAGAAAGCAAATAGATCTTTTAATTACTGATTTCAAATATATGTCAAATTATCTATACTTTATCAAAGTACCTTTTGATGTATCAACTTGCCTATACTAAACTACATTCCCCAGAATTCCCTTTCTAGTTTGTTTCCAGCTAGAGTGGGCTACAAGGGAATAGTCTCTTATAAGGGTTGGAGGACATACGGGAGACAGCTACCATTTTACGGCAATAAACACACTTTCTCCAGTTATTCAAACACTAATGCAAGTGTTGATATAAACAGATTTTTACAGATGTATTAATGGTCCCAAATGAGCTAATTATAAATTAACCAAAAGAGAGATTATCCTAGATTGGTAGGGTTTAATCAGTTTTAAAAGAAGGCTTGGCCTTTCCCAGAGCGAAGAGCCTCCAAACAGCATCCAGGGCTGCAATTGCTCCCATGGAATTTCAGCTGTGATTTTTCCATCCTGCCTGCCTGCCCTGTGGATTTCGGGCTTCCTTAGACTGTCCCCACAATCGTGTAACCAAGTCTTTGTTAAAATAATACACAAATATATGAAACTTGACCAAGTTGGTTTACACATAGGTAGCCACCTAATATACTTAAGCCTTGTGTTAGGCCTATTATTTATCTACCTGTGGAGGTCATAAAAATGACCCCAATACGTAATTTTTAATTAAATTGAAGCTATTATGTGACAGATATCACATAGCACTGTGGAATCAATAGATACTACATTGACTCTGTCCTCTAGGGACTCACAACCCAGTAGAACAGGCAGATTAGTTTAGACAGTGTTACGTGTCACAATCTAAGTAAGCCCAGGTCATCACACTGGAGTAGCTTCTGATTCTTTGATTCAAGAGTTATAAGACCTAATCCAGCTGTCAATCAAAAGATTTTTTAAAAAAAAATAGATTACTGTATCATTTTTTTTGTATATAACAAAGAGCCAGTGGCATTGCTATATCGAAACAAGATTTTTTATCATTTACACTTATAAAAATGAAAAATTTTTTAAATGCCAAACCCATTCTCAGTCTTGCATATTCACCCAAATATATGGAAACTATTTGAAGAAAAAGCAGCTGTTTTTAAAATATAAATTCCTAGTAAAATTTAAAATTTTATGTTAAATAATCTATTTTAAATGTATTTGTTATTTTTATCATTTTTGTAAAAATAATCATTATAACATAAATTTAGAACTTTTATAACACATAGCATAATAATCACTAAAATGTTAATTTAAAATTTTAATATAAATTACTATGTTGTATACCTGAAACCAATGTAATATTCTGTCCATTGGAAAACAAATTAATTAAAAATAACTTTAAAAATAAACATAGATGGTAAATACATATATATGCATTTTTTTAATTACATAGAAGTATAATGAAGCCATCTATACCAGGTTTCAATCATAAACTATATTAGAATAGTAGTAGCTGGTGTGATAGTTACATTTCTGTGTCAACTTGAGTGGGCCATGAGGTGCCCAGATAGTTGGTCAAACAATATTCTAGATGTTTCTGTGAGGATATTTTTGAATGAAATTAACATTAAATCAGGAGACTGAGTAAAGCAGGTTGTTCTTCCTACTGTGCATAGGCCTCATCCCGTCAGTGGAAGGCCTAAATAGAACAAAGGCTGACTCACCATTGACTCACAGAGGCACTGGTCAGTCGTCAAACTGGAGCATGGGCTCTTCCCAGTAGGACGGCAGCCTGCCAGCCTTGTAGCTCAAACAGGGACGTTGGCTCTGCAGATTTAAGACTTGCCAGCTTCCAAAATCATGTGAGACAGTCTCTTCTAATAAATCTTTGTACATCAATGTAGGGGAAACTACATTGATGTAGTTTTTTTTTTTTTTTTTAGTCACTAATGTCTACAGATTACATTGGATACATTTTTAAAAGTGGAATAACAGTTTTACTTCAAAACAGGGTTTCTCAAATTTTTTCTGTAAGGTATTTGGTTGCAAATATTTTAGACTTTGTGGACCATGCAGTCTCTGCAGTAACTACTAAACTCTGCTGTTGTAGCACAAAAGAAGCCAAAGACATATCCATGTGAATGAATAGTGTTATCTTTCAATAAAACTTTATTTACAAAAACAAGTGGTGAGCCTGACTTGGGCCTCATGGGGTAAAGAGTCTGCTGGCCCCTGCTGTATAATATTAATATTAATATTGCACTGAAGATTAAATCTTTTGGTGACTGCTTACACACATGATGAAAAATTTTAAGATACCAATTTGAAAACGGGTGAAGTTACATATCATTTTTCAAAAATCTTTAGATGGTGCACAAGCAAAGGATTTTGCAGACCAATGGTGTAGTGAAGAATGAGGACAGGAGGACTTAGCCAGCTGAGCAGAAGAGAAGAGAAGAGAAGTTCCAGAGAAAAGTAAGAGCATGATCAAAGGCACAGAGGAGGAAACAGCATGGTGTATTCCAACTTTTGTAAGAGCTTGGTGTTGTGAGAACACAACATGAAAGGTGGGTAAAGAGGTGAAGCTAGGCTGGCAGGCAATGACCAGATGGCTAAATCTTCTATATACCCTGCTAAAGGACTTGTACTTTATCCTGTGGGTAGTGAGAAGTCACTGAAGAATTTGAAGGAGTGACACAACACATGAGGTTCTGGGTATGCAAGATAGACTTGCAAATCTTGGTGTAGGAAGCAGATCATTAGGAGACTATTACTATAATGAAGTTGAGAGTTGAGAGTATCTGAACTATGGCAGTGGGACTAGGAATTCTTGCACATGGATTCACTAGTTGGTCATTGGGTAAAAAAAAAAAAGAGAAAGTTAAGGCTTCTATTGGTGTTACAGAAAAGGGTGTTGGTAAGGGCTTTACTTTGGTGTCAGGGTGGAATATGTTGTTACCAACTGAAATAGACTTCAACAAAACTGTCAACTGAAGAATGGTTTTGAGAAAATAAATTCACTTTAAAAATTTTTGATTTTGAGGTATATTTAGAATATCTAATTAAAGTGGTAAAAAAGGCATTTGGGTATAAGGTCTTAAAGTCATGTAAGTGGCCTTGTCTAGAGACATAGATTTTAGAGTCATTTTGATATAAGTGGTCTTTGAAAGCATGAAATTCGACAATTTCGTGCACAGAGTGCAAAGTGAGAAGAACAGCTGAGGATGAAGCCTCCAGGAAGATCAATATTAAAAAAACTGGCAGAGAAAAATCCATTAAGGGGGAAGAGCAAAGATAGGAAATGGCTCAAAAGAGTATGTTGTTTTTCAATACAGGTTAAAGAAGTTTTCAAAATGAAATGCTGATTAGCAGAGTCAAATGCAATAGATAAGTATAGTGAGGTAAAGAACATAAATGTCTTTTGTAATTTAGACCTTGTAAAGTAAAATTTCAAAAACCTTGTGAGAGCAAAAGTTAGACCACAATGGCATCCTGAGTGTATGAGAAATATTATAAAAAGCAGAACTTAGAGAAGTTTGTTGAGAAGAGGAAGTAAATAGGAGACTAAAGAGCTATTTAGGATTAAAAAACAAAAGCAAAAACGTGCATATGGGTTGAAGAAAAGATTCTAGGATAAAAGAATTAAGGAAGCTGAGGAAGCAAGGTATTGGTGAAGAAGAACGAAGGTGGAGAAACTGACATGACAATAGAAGAGAAATGCTAAAGCATGAATGGGGTTGGAAATGGAGCAGATCAAATCTAAAACATTCGAAGTTCTAATGGAAATAAGAAAGTACAATCTACAGAAAAAGAGGAGAAATGAGGGAGATTAGATGGGAGGAAAGAAAAATTGATTCAAGGCCTTAAGGACGGTGGTAAAAAATTTGAAATAAACATTGAGAAAAAAGGAGTTGAGCTAACCATGTGTCAGACATCGTTGGTGTTCAGCAAATACCCATCTTGTCTTCTACATTTTGTGAGCACTAATGCATCCAGGAGGGCTTATGTGAACAGATACAATGTGTCATATCCAGTCCAAGTCCATGTAGAGTGGGTATACCTCTTCCATGCTCTCTTTTTCCAGGCTGTGAACATCTTTAAGGCCATGGGTTTCAAATGGAAGAGCTGTAAGTTGAAGGACTATCAAGTGTTATCAGAATGCAGTATGAGCAGAAAATAAACCTTATTGAGTTAAACTGCTGAGATTTTTGGATTTACTATGGCAGCATAGGCAAGCCTATCATCACTAGTGAACCAAGGATAATTGAAAGGTTGCTACCAGGATTATATATCAGTATTTGCAGGAATAGTACATGTGGTTCATTGATTTTAAGCTCTCTGTCCATAGGAGTTGAAGAGGGAAGTGTTAGAGTTACTGGGGTCAACTGTGTGGGGGAGGAGTGGAGCGAGGGAGGAGGTGAAAAATGATTAAGTGGTAAGAAAGTCTGAAAGGCTGGAGGAAAAAGTGTCGGGGAGTGTGGGTCTCTTTTAGTCTAAAAAGTGGATATGTAGGGGAGTTTTTAGAGTGAGATTAAATAATGAAAGAACGTAGTCAAAGAGTATGAAGTTAATTTATGATTTTCAAGGTAGAGCATTTGCACAAAATGGTTAAGTTCATGGATTTTCCCTAAGGAGTGTAGCTGATGTTAAGTAGAGATGAAAGTTAGAATAGCCCATAAATATTTCAGGGGAATTGTTGCCTGTTTCATCTCCATAAATGTTGAAACAACATGAACAAATTAAAGTTCTAATTTAATTGCTCAAAATTTATCCTTAAGTCACTAAAAAATATTTACAAATGTTACTGTTAACGTACTTTCTTATTTATATTTGCTGTCACATAATGCTTTTATTTGGAGGAAACAGAAATGACTTATAGACTTTTTGCTGAAGGAATACAATCACAGGGCTGGGAAAAGTGACCACTATTTATCCAACTGTGCAATATTAACATGGCAGTTAAATAATATATTTTAATATATAAATTTGACCTCTAATAAGTTTGAGTAACAAGGATATATATGTATATATGTATATGTGTGTGTATACATATATATACATATACTGTACTGCAAATGTGAATTAAAATTTATATTTCATTTTCAAAGATTAGACCTAATTATGTGAGTTGTAGTGCTACTATTGCATAAAATAATTACTTTATGTAAAAAAGAAATTATTAATCCATTTGACTTTACATATATTATTACCTCAATTGTCTAGTGAATAGTTCATTTTATTAAAGGATTTAGACATTATATTTCACTGAATTTTCAAGTATCATAGCTTGGGATCTTATAAAGTATTTCTTTTATATATTGATGTACAACCTTAATATGATCATGGTAAGTTTTTAATAGATAAACCCTGACACTAAGAAAGAAATCTAAATGTTCATTTCTAAAGGTATACAAGTGACTATAGGAATAGAAGTAATTTTAATGAAGAAATACTTTAGAGAACTTGTAAAATTTGCTTCATAAATTCAGTTTGAGTTAATCAGTGTCCAGAGATCACATGGAGAGAGTTAGGCTAAGAGCCACAGCAAAAACATTCTAAAGGAGGACTCAGAAAGTATTCCATATTGAATGAGAGAGATCTACCTCACCTTTCCTGCAATCTACCCCAACAAAGTTAATTTGGTAACTCTATTAGTTTTCGATTGTTGTTGTTACAAATAATCACAAACTTAGTGGTTTAAAACAGCACAAATTTATTATTATTATTATTTTTCACAATTCAGTAGGGCAGAGGTCTGACATTGTTCTTAATGGGTTAAAATCAAAGTGTTGCCAGGGCTGTGTTTTTACTGTAGGATTTCAGGGTGAATCTATTTTCCTGAATTTTCTGTCTTTTAGAGGCCATCCACATTTCTTAGGTCATGGTCCCAGCCTCCATATCAAAGCCAACAATAGTGGGTTGAATAAATATACTGCATCACTCTGATCTCTTCTGCTTCCCTCTTCCACTTTTTTTTGGGGGTTGGGGGGTAGTTCCCTGGCTGGGAATCGAAACCAGACCTCAGTGTTGAGAGCACCGAAGCCTTAGCTACTACATCACTAGGGAGGTCCCCACTCGTTTACTTTTAAGAGCCCTTGTGATTACATTGGTACCAACTAGATAATCCAGAATAATCTGTCTTGAGATCAGCTAATAATTAGCAACCTTAATTCCACAGTGTTACCCTAATTTACTTTTGTTATTTAACTTAATTTATTCACAGGTTCCAGGGATCTGAATGTGGGCTTCTTCTGAGCACCGTTATTCTGCCAACCAGGCCAACAATTTGAAACTCAAGGTCTGTAACTCATTTCTCTATTTCCCGGTGGCCCTTCCAGCCCTCTGTCTTCACTGCACCCAGAGTGAAATTTCTCAAATTATGTTTGCCTATGTCCCTCCCCTTCATGTCATTATTTTATGGAGCCACCGTGGCTTCAGGATATAACCCACACTTCTTACTATGGCAGACTAGTTTTCCTCAAGATGTGGCTCCTGTCCAGTGCTCCAGCCTCATTTTTCTCAGTGTCCTCCTGTCATACCTTCTCTTCTCACATATTAAGTCTCTTGCACTTTGAAAAATATGCAGAATCAATTGTGCCTTTGCATATACTGTTTTACTATGAAACTCCCTGATTCCTTCTACCTCACTGCTCACCTTATTCATCATGTAACACTCAGTTCAGATGCTTTCTTTCCGAAGTCCTTTCAACAACTAGTGTCTTACTGTCCCTTATAACAAAACAAAACAACAATACAACAACAAAACCTAAGTTAGATAGCCAAACAATTTGTTCCAATACTGATTTATTATTTCATCATAGGAAAAAGCATTCTGTCAGGCAATTGTATAGAATTTGTTATTTTCCTCTACTTGACCATGACTTCTTAAGGATTTGATTCACTTGTAATTCATAATTGTATGAGCAACATCTAATATACTATCTGGCTTCTAGTACAGTGTTTTTCAACCTTTATATCACTACCCACTACCCATTTATTTTAAATAAAATAGAATCTTAAATAGAGTACAAGAGGTAAGATTAACATTTTGTGAAAATCTGTTTAGGCTATATACATATCTATAATTGTGCTGCCATGTAAAATATATATATTTTGTAATTACTAAGTCATTAAGAAAATGGAAGTTATTCATTCAATTAATATGAATAATTGCAGAATGTATGACATACAGACACATAATTACACAGCTGATACCATGTGCCTCTCGCCTCCACAGACTAGGGCATTCCTCTGACGGCAGGAGTCTGAAGCCGACTTGCCTGGCCTTCCCTTGACCTGCATGGCTGCCTCGGCCTCAAGAGGGAGTGTCCTGGAGGTGGGAGGCTTCCATCTCCACTTCAGTGGGTGCGGGGAGATGCATCGCAAGGAAAGCTGGACTAGTCCCTCTGAGGAGCCTGGACTTAACTGAGCTTCCAAGAATTTTAGGTAATGAGCAGCCGTTCCTTGTTCTAGAGGCTGCAGAGTGGCTCCAGTGTCCATCAACCTTAGCCCTGAGGGCAGCAGCTGAAGTGGCAGAAGCTGCAGAGGCCCTGCTGGACTTGGGGATGGCACCTGGTCCTCTCCATCCAGCAGCCCCCACACAGTTCACCCAAACTGTGAGGCGGGCCCTGTCCCCTATCAATAAGTGATTAATAAAACTACTAGTTGTAAAGGAGGAAGTCATTTCAGTACTGCTGGAGGTAGGTTCGAATTGGAATAATAGAGAGTGCTTGAATTGAATTTTTGTTTCTTTAATCAGGTCTTAACAACTGTGGCTAACTTTATTTCCATGTTTTTGTTGTATTTGTCAGTTTTCAAAAAGTACTTAAAGTAACGTAACCTGTATCAGACCCCATGATGTAAAGGCAGGGAAAGGGGAATAAAAAAAAATCTAGAAATTAAAAATAATTGAACAGAAAAAAATAGTTTTTCTGTGATATTATCTAGAGAAAGTAGACTCTCGCCACCCCTTCCCTAATCATTTTCATGGAATTACAGGAACTTAATAGGGAGAAGAGGAAGATGTTAATAAAGTGAAATATATTTGATTTGCAAAAACTCTGAAAAAAGAATCTTTTCTCAGCATTGTGAGTACTCTGCATGTGTACTACCATGATGGGCAAAAGCTGGTCATTCTATCCCTGGTTAGAACTATTTCCTGTTATTCTCCCTCAGTTTAAGAAACATACAATATGCTTCTGTGTCAGATATGCTCACTTGTACTTCTAAACTGGAAAAACAAAAGAAAACAATAGAAAAACCTGTGAATATGAAAACAAAGGAGTACTTTCCCCCTCACACTTCCACTTACAAATGAGGTTTGTTTTTAATTTTATTTTTCTTCTTAGTAATTAAGAACAGCTGCTATAAAATGACTTTGTGTTTGGTGAGATGGCTCAGCAGGAAAGGGGGGGGGGCGGGCAGGGCGTGTTTCACTAAAGCCTAAGAATGAAGAAATGACAGTAGAATGACTAAACAGAGGACACGACGAGGGCAGGAAGGTAAGAGACAAGGTGGTTCTTAAAGTGAAAATTAGTTTGGACATTTGGGCTGAAAATTTAATTTACAGTGAAGAGCATGGAATGAAAATAAAATCAGAACAGGGAAAAGAACGTTAAAAACTAAGCAAGAACCACTAATGTTTGATGACCTGTCAACTCTCAAATGAAAAGCAGCTGTCCCCTCTTTTAACCCACTTGTGCTTCTGAGCAGAGACTCGGGGCTTCCAGAGGGAAAGGAAAGAGGCTTCTATTACAACTCAGAGGACCTAGATCACACTGGATGTATGCATTTCACCTTTGTTTAAAAGTCATGCTGACTGCACCTGTGAAGGACTTGAGCAAACTTTGCTCCCAAAATGAAGTGTTTATTTTTTGTTTGTTTGTTTTGGTAAACCATCTCTGAATACTTGAAAACACTGTACTGTTGTACTGCAACTTACATGTGCCAAAATTTTTTTAAATGTTATGATGGGAAGTAAGCTGATATGTATTCTTTTATATTTTAATAGAAAATATAAATATCAAGAAACATCAAGAGGAAGTTATCTAAAATTCTATAAGTTACTTAGGTTTCTCTTATCGAAAACTGTGAGTCAGCGTCATGAAGAGTGTGAATTTAAGAGTGACCCTGCTTTTGACACAGAAACAAATTCAGTGGAGAATTATTTTAACTGTTTAGCATTGTAATCCAAATACAATCTATTTTGATTACTCTTCACTTTATAAATAATAGAGCTTTCTATATGATTCCAAAATTGTAAATAAAGCTACGTATTGTTCTCCAAAATATGGAAGCATTACTTTTTCTCAAAAACTTTACATGTCTGCAGCATGATTATCTTCAAACTTTGTAATCATCTGCTTATCTCTGTACCTAACTGCCTATCTCCTGGTTAATATCTGAAATTATAGTGTTCCACTTTGCCTCATCTCTAATTACAAAATTTACATTTTAAAGCTTTTTTGACTAGGGGTTCTGGTTCCCTTTCTGAGATACAGCATGAGTATGAGAAACTGCCACTTTTTATCAGCACTTTAAACTATATCATATGAAAATCCACCAAGAGCAGAAATCTAATTAGCGAGGCCTCCTGTAGCTGGAGCTGCTGGAACCCCGAGAGCCTCTTTCTGGCAAGGTCCTGAGTGAGAGGAGTGAGAGCTCAGGGCACGGCTGGGAAAGGTTAGCCCCGTCCACACTCGTCAGAGTGTGCAGACCTCCGACAAAGACAGGGTCGATGGCGGCACATGATGGAGCTTACGCGGGGCAATAGGGTCACGTATGTGAGACATACCACGTAGCACCTGTGGCACCATCACTTGTCCATTCCACATTAAAATAAGCAACTGTAATTTCTCCTCACTTTTTCTGTTTGGGAAGATAAATAATGGAATGGTTGTACATTTTGTGTAAGTATTACAGGACAAGATAATTGAGAAATATTTATATATATTATATTCACATAGGTTAACACATAGATTCATTGCTTAGAGGTCAAGGACACCTTTTCTCTAGGTTAAAATATTATGGCTCAGAAGGGGTTAAGTGCGGGGGGGGAAATCATAGAAAAAAGTACTTTTTGATCTGCTTTTTCCCTGAGGACTTTTTGTTTCTTCTGAAATGTGTGTGTAAAACACATGTGCATATATATATGAAATACATATGTGTGTGTATATATATATATATATACTTGATTTATATACAAATATATTTAATATATTAGTATACAAATTTCTGTGTGTGTGTATGTATATATTTTTTAATGGAGAAGTGGTAATTTGTAAGTTTGGTATCTAATTTTAATTGATGAGCTACCATATTCTTTCTTATTTGGCAACAGTTCCCGACTCTGTGTCATCTTGTTGAAAGCCAGTGCTCTGCCTCCGTGTCCCACTGCCTACACCAGAAGGGCAAGAATTTCTTTTGCTTTGCTCTGACAGGTAATACATATGCATGTTACTTTGCCACAGCTAATTAGGTGGCTCAAACCAGGCCTTGTGTCTTGAATGAATGTAACAAAGAGTGAGGAACAATAATTCTTTCAAGGATGCAATAGAGACCATGTTCTATACAGAGCCTTGGAAAGTCGTACCCTTAACAGTTTCTGCTAAAAGACAGCCATTGTGCTTCTGGCTTTTTGCCTTTAAGCAGCTCCCTTAGTACTCTATGTATTCTTTTAATAATTATTCACTTTTGCTTAAGCAAGTCAGAATTGGGTTTCTTTTTTTTTACACTCAATTGCATGTAGATGACCCTAATGCAGAAAAGAGATTCAGTCTCAATCTTGCCATCTAAGATTTTCTTTCCTCAAAATAAATTTTTAAAGCTATCAAATTGGTAGATTTATAGAAAATGATTATTGCACTGAATAACAATAGTATCTCTACCCCTAAACAAATTCTCCCAACATAATAAAAAAATAAGACAAGGTTTATTTTTTTGAGGTTTTGAAGTTAGGAGCAAGTTGAAACTTGACTCTCTTTATATCTGCAAACTTGAAATCTACTATAACATCTGTCCTTTATAAAAGTCACTATTGTAAATGTTCTTAATAAAAAATGTTAAATGGTATTTTAGTAATATGAATATACTTGTATAAATTATGTAAAGAAAACCTATCTTACTATTTTTCACCTACAAGGTCATTCCAACTACCTTCAAAATCATGTGGCATATACAGATTGAAACATGAGGTATTCTATCAGAAGTCGTCACTAAAACCACTAAAAATCATGTTATGTCACATTAAAATGGTTAGATCTATTCTAGCATTAGGAATTATTCTGTATTTTAAGATTCGTAAGATACAAAGAAGTGTTTTCTAGAAATTTTTAAAATGACATTTTCACTTAAAAATACTTTTGAACAAATTCCATTTACTGTGTAGTAGGAATTTTAAAATTATGTTTTGCATATAATTGAGAAAGAACATAATAAAAATTAAAGTCACACTAGCTAAGGCTCTTAGTCAAGAACTCTATATAATCAGACTAAAATAATGTTATTAAAAGGTGTGGCTCAATCAACAGGGTCATGAAAGTTTTTAGAGTGCACAGCTATAAACACACATGTATATGCACAGCTAAACTCTTAACACGTTTATTGGCAAAATGATGATGAAAATCCAAAATGATGATAAAATAAAAGCTGATTTTTCTATAAAGTATGAAACTATTTTGAGAATAAAAAAAAACCCAAAGACTGTCTTGCGTTCCTTGGCTAAGCCTCCATAGCAGGTAGAATATGAAAAAGCAGTCCCACCTCTGAAAGGAAGTCTCAATGAAACTTACCAAATGGCAGGACTGCAGAACAGACCTAACAAATATATGGGCAATAGGAATCAGAAATTTATGGTAACACTATCTCCTTTTATGTTTCTAAAAGTTTTTAAAGAAAAGATAATGGATCTACTATAGAGTATGTAAACTTTCAACCACGTGAAATGCTACAGAGTATATCCAACAATGGGCTTTGCTAATAAAATAGTATTATTTTATTACTTTTTTATGCAAAAAGTTGATACTAATGCATAAACAATGATAAGAATGATATATTATTATAATTTTACCTGCTGTGATTGTCTAGTTTCTTACAAATATCAGAAATTTGCACCCTCTAAAAAATGTGTAAAAATAGTTTTAATAGATGCAAAGGAGATTTTTAAAAGTACAAGGAGCCTATAATACACCAAAATATAGCAATCCCCACTTGTTTTGAAGCACATATCATCTCTCCTTATTGCCATCATCTACAAATTTCTTAGCTACAAAGTGTTAAGTGCTTCAAAAGACTTCAATCTTTTCTATTTGTTTTCCCCAAAACCCCTTGATTAAATCTCACAACCTATACTAGGACTCAAGGAGATGAATTTTGATGGAGAGAATTACATAGTTAGGACATTTCATTTTCCTTTAAAATTAGAATCATGGAATTTCAAGTGGATATTTATTTATGTCAATAATCCTACAATACTTTCCAATTAAAGAAATTTTGTTATCCTCTGCTATGCTTATTTCACATTTTTCCTTACCCCTATATTTAGCATAGAGGTTATGATCTCAGGTTCTATGTGGAAGCAAAGATGGCACGTGATTGGATTTCTCATACTGTGCAGGTAGAAGTATAATTGATTCAAAATTGTTTGGCTGTATCTAATAAAGTAATTCCACTTCGAGGCACATTCCCAAGGAGAAAAGATGTATATACCAAAACACATGTTCAAGAATAATCATAGGAGTTTTATTCAAGATGGCCAGAGACTGGAAAGGAACCCAAATGTCCATCAACAACGAAGCAGAAAAAAAGAAATGTGGTATATTTACAGAATTGAATTTCACACAACAATTGAAAAGAACAATGGTTGGTGCATGCACCAACATGGATGGAAGCCAGATGCACAAGAATATATACATACATATATGTATATCCTTGCAGTCCATTTGTGCAACATTCCAAGATCAGGAAAAATTATTGATGGCAGTGGAAGTCAGAGTGGTAAGAGAAGTCTGAGTGAGTAGGTATTGACTGGGGAGAAGCATATGGAAACACTGTAGGGTGACGGACATGTTCTACTTCTCTACTTGGATGGTGGTTACAGGGACATGTGCATGTGTGGAAAATTCATTGAGCTATAGACACTTGGGAATGGCACATATTTGTGTTTTGCTTTATGTATTTTAAAAAACATTTTGCTTTGAAACATGTATAGATTCAAACAAAGTCGTAAAAAAATGTAGAGAGAAATCAAATGCATCCTTCCCCCAGTCTCCCACAAATTTAACATCTCATACAACCATATTAGAATATCAAAAGAAAGATGAGATCAGTACAATTGATAGAGCTCATTTAGATATCATAGGTTACACATGCCCACTTTTGTGCTTATAGGTCAATGCAATTTTATTAATATGCAGCCTTGTATAACTATCAGCATAATCAAAATACTGTTATATCCCCACAAATTACCTCGTACTAGCCCTTGAGAGCCAGACTTTCTCGCTCTCCCCATTGATTCCCAACCCCTGGAAAATGCTCACCTGTTCTCCATTTTTCTGATTATATTATTTCACAATTGTAACATAATAGAATTAAGCAGTATACATATCCACTTGAGACGGGCTGTTTTACTCAGCGTAATTTCTTGAGGTTCATCCAAGTTATTCTATGTAGCAAGTTTGTTCCTTCTTATTCCATGGTGCAAATGTACCACAGTTCGTTTAACAATTCACCCATTGGAAGACAACTGGGTCATTTCCAGTTTGGGGCTATGATAAATAAAGTTGCTATTAACATTCATGTATAGGGGCCTACATGAAAATAAGTCCTGATTTCTCCATGCTAAATGCCCAAGAGTGCAATTTCTGAGCTGTATAGTAAGTAAACCCATTATTAGTTTTGAAAGAAACTGACAAGCTATTTCCCCGAGTATCTATACTACTTTAAATTCCCACCAGCAATGTATGGGTGATCTAGTTTCTCTGCATCCTCACCAACATTTGCTGTTATCACTATTTTTCATTTTACCCATTATGATAGATGTGATATCATGTACTTTTAATGTGCATTTTTCTAATGTTTAATAATGTTGAACAAATTTTCATGTGTTTGTTATCTGTTTATTTTCTGTTGATACTTTACGTATTTTGTACCTAATACAAAGGTTAAAAATAAATCTTCCTTAAGAAAAGAAAAAGTTTCAGGCTCTGGAGGCAAACGCCATTAGTATTATTTTTTTAAATATCACCTATACTTTCTTTAAATTAAATTTACTGGAGTGACATTGGTGAGTAAAGTTACATAGGTTTCAGTTGTATAATTCTATAATATTCTATAATACATTGCTCTGCTATTTATTAGCTATGTAACCTTAGGCAAGTTTCTTATCTGTATGTCTAATAGATGTGTGGGTATTTAATATACTTATATATTTAAAGCATTTAAAACACTTCCTAGTAGACTGTGAGGACAAAGAACATGTTAGCAAAAACAACACTTTCCAAAATCCCCTTCCGTATGTCTTGTCACTCTTAGATTTTAACTCAGTTTTCACAAAGAATTATAATACTACTCTAAGTGCGTTAGCTGTATTAACTCATTAAATCCTCACTATACTTTACAGATTAAGACATTAAGCCACAGAGAGGTATGGTAACTTGCACAGGATTAGAAAGCTGTGAGAGGCCAGGCTAAGGAGTGGGACCTGGGCAGTCAGACCCAGAACAGTGCACTTAACCACTAAGAAGTCAAATGGGAGCGAATTTGCTTGAGCAATACAATTCCACCTTCTGCATCTGCACTCATTTATTCTGCCTTTCCTTCTTTCACATTAAAATAAATACCTCACATTCGTCTAAGGTCAATCTCTACAGGCATGCTTGGAACCAATCTCTCTTATTTATTCAAGGATTTTACTTCTGTGGTCATCCCACTTTTCTTAGGTATCCTCAATTTCTCTCACACATGCATTACTATCATTAATAGAGGACCATACCTCACTTAGTGTTAGGCCTCTTCTATACGTCTGGTATTATTCTATAGTTACTACCCATGCAACTCTTCAATTCATAGCAAAATTCCTTAAATGAGACATTTATACTTCTGAGGTCCACTTCTTTATGTCTTTACTTTTAAGGAACTCTAGGCTTTTTCTCACTACTCACAAGAACACTGAGAAGGGCTCTTAACATGCTGTCAAATCCACAACAGTCTTTATCTTTCCCAACCATTTATACTGAGTCCATTCTCTTTCTCAAAACAGCATTTCCTTTAACTTCCTATTACAACAAAGTTATCTAATTTTGTATACCAGCGGTGTCCAACCTTTTGGCTTCCCTGGGCTGCACTGGAAGAACTGTTTTGAGCCACACATAAAAAACATAAACACTAATGAGAGCTGGGGAGCAAAAAAAAAAAAAAGGTTGCAAAAAAAAATCTCATAATGTTTTAAGAATGTGTGTTGAGTTACTTTCAAAGCCGTCCTGGGCCGCAGGTTGGACGTGGTGGTTTTTTACCATTTTGGCTACTGCTTTTCAATCTCATTTTGGCTTTTTCCCCCTGACCCACCCTCTTAAAGAAAGCATGGCTCATGTTTCAATTACTTTTTTTTTTTTTCTCTTCAGGACTTGCCCTTTTCCTTCACATATACGTACACCTATATACTGATGACTTTTAAATTTGTATCTCCACTTGTAACCCCTCTACTGAGATCTTTAGTTGCATGTTCAACTGCTTACATGATGTTTTTACCATAATATCAAATTAGCACCTCAACTTTGAAATTTTTCAAAACTGATCACTTATCACTACTACTCCTTAGTAATCGTAATCTTAGCTAATGATTCTGAACCCAAAATTTACAAGTCATTTTTTTATTTTTCTCTGTTACACTCCAGTTATTCCAATATCTTTTGGCTGCTTTCTAAGGAACAAAACAAAACAAAATAAAACATACTAAATCAAATTGCAGACTGTCATCCCCATTGCTACCATACTAATCCTTGAGATTCTACATCTTCTATTCTTGCTTTTACTTTTGCTTCTCAATGAAAACAGCCAGAATGAAATCAGAGTATAAATGAGATTATATCATATACTTGTTTAAAACTCTCCAGGGGATTTCCATTCCATTTTAACTAAAATCAACCACTAATCAAAAGACTTGTTATGGAAAAAGTCTTATGTGAATTGGTCCCTATCCCTCTCTCTGAATTTAACTTCTTTATTTTCCCATTATTCACAACTCTCTAGCAGCAATGGCCTTCTTGATGTTTCTTAAGCATGTCTAACCTTCTCTGCCTAGCCCTGGAGTTCTCTTGCATCTGATATTTTTATGAGTATTTTCATGCTTCTGTTCAAATTTCTCCTCTTCAAAGATGCTTTCCCTGAAGACCATAGTCAAATTAACTGTCTATCATTTCTTGTTACTCTGTATGTTAAGTCTTTCATAGCACTTCCTACCTAAAGTTAAACTGGTAACAGTCCAGAGCTTCTTTGTTAATGAACTTAAGATATTATTACATTCAGAACTTTTTGAATTAAATTTCACTTTACAGTCACAAACAGAAGAGTGAAGAGATAGTGGGCCATCACTAAATATAAATTTGTGAAAAATAAATTTTTCCAAAACAATAGATTAGTCTCTTTTGAAATTGTTGCAAACAGAATATATTTAATTAGTTTCTTCTATTTTCTCAGAACCTCAAAAGATATATGAGACTTTAAATTCAGTTATAAAGTCAAGACTGACAGGTGAAATATTAACAAATGTACCTGGAAGAATAATCAATTATTTTTTAAAGTCCTACATAATTTTTTTCTACAACCTGCATATTTTATAGTACATGATGAAATACTGATACAACCAAACATTTGCAATAATTATCTTTCAAGAAGTTACTGTTCTATATAATTTAATCTTATGATATGACTAATTTTCTAATAAATCAGTGAAAATTAAAATATTGCCATTTGTGCCATATACAGAAATGTTGCCAATCAGCCACAGTAACACAATGGATTTCCCTGCTAACTATTGGATAGGAGATCAATACAAGACTATTACTGTATATACTGTGCAGAACTCAATACATTGTTCTTCCAGATCTACATATATTATAAATTATGTCATTTAATACCTTATTATGTAGAAAGAGTTAGTTATGAACAGATTTTCTTCAGAAATCATTTCATTTGCACTAGTAAGTAGAGACTAAACCTTAAAGAATTGTGGGAAAGGTTCATTGGGAAAGGTTAATTTAGATACATTTTTATACAGTTAATTATATAGTTCATGAAGTTTAAACATGTAGCACCATTTTTAAATTTTAAAAAGGTATATTTTTGTGTAAATACCAGAATTACTTTTGTGGGGTGGTGGTGATGACTGAAGTATATAACAGAGTTTCCAACCATTTGGAAAGTATTAGCTTTAATCTGTAGCAGACTGTTATGGTATTTGCAACACTATCTTTTAAATCATCTCATTACAAGTTAATGAAATACATACCTCATTAAAGAAATAATATAAAATGTGAGCTTTCCTATTTATACCAAGCTAAAGAACAGTCAACTCTTAAGACTCAAAATGTTCTTAACTACTACATTTTTGAGAGAACTATATATAACTCATATGACAAAGAAAATTTTTTTACATTTCTCTAAAAGTTAATTCAAGTTAAAGACTTAAGTAAATGTAATTGATTTTGCTTAATTTCTTGCCAGGTATGGAAATACAAAGAGAATGTACATTTAAAAGCCAATTAATTACGGTGTGTCAACGAAACATAGTTTGGAGAAGGAAGACACATGCTGTGACCAAAATTTAACACATATCCTAGAAGTATCTAAATTCCCTGAGCTTGTAAATCAACTAGTTCATGTTTAAGTCTTTAGTACATGAATCTTTGTCTAGAAAGTACATTTTAAATTATATTCTAATAAAGTTATCTGATCATGTCTTTAGTCGATAAACCAAATATAATTATGTCTTCAGAGAATTAATGTAAGCAAATAATATCTGAGACCTCAAGCTAGGCATCCTAAAGTTCTGTCACAATGAGACTGTGTCAACATAATAGATAGATTTATAATGATTCCCTTTGGACTCACACTACGAATTAATTTTAAAGTTGAAATTTGAAACATTTAGAATTGGAAAGATAGTTATTCATGAGCTCATTTAACTTCTGAATTTTGAAAAAAAAAATGGGAGTACAGAGAGCTTAAGAAATACTCACAAGGTCAGATAATTAGCTAAGGATAGTTTTCTGAGTTCTGGTTAAATGCTCTTTAACGTTATCACCCAAGTAATTAGACAATGAATCGAAAAAAATAAGAAAGTCTTGAAACCTGTCACAAACTTTCCATGGCTCCCTTAACCTGTAAAGTTCATTGCCTGGAATACCTAGGTCTGTGTGAATGCTTCATTATTTACAGCAGTCAGTAATTGATCAGCATGTATGAAAAAAAGCCAGCATAGAATAAAAGGCTCAATGTGCCTGGGTCTGCTCCAACCATAAACGCCCAAGCTTCCTACACTGCTTTCTTTGCCTTTTTACAGTATCAATCAACAAGCCATAAGACTACAGAAGCAGATGATAGAAAAATTAATTTTTAAGTTACATTGTTATATTTAGATACCTTCTAACCTAGTCTCTTCTCATTGTTTTATGAACACTTGCAAAAGTTTGTACCCAAATCTGATTAATCTAAACTTTGTTATGTTAAATTGAAATGTTTCAAATTTATTTTTAAGAAGTCAAACAATATAGATACAACTGAAAAATCTCTATATACCCTCCTTCTATGCAATTCCCCAGTGTCGTTTCTCTAGATGTAACTGTCTGAGTGAATTTATTGTTCATCATTCTCATGAACATGTTTGTCTTATGTTTTTATCACAAATACATGTGGTAAATATATAATTTTATGTCTAACATAAAAATATAAAGTATTGGTATAATGTTTCCATAGTACTTTGAATTGCTGTATTTAACGACCCTATATTTTTTAGTTTTACATTTGTATATAAATTTTCTAGTTCATTTTTTTAGTGACTATAAAAATGCTACAATTCAGTTGTTTATTCTGTAGATAATTTTTCTCATTTTGCTATTATAAATAATGCTGAAAGAAAAATATGTGTATATTTTGCTAGATATATCTATAAGAATTTCTATAGTGTGTAAGTCAAGAAATGGCATTTCTGCATTTTAAGATATATAAATCTCAAAAGTTATAGGATGATATCAAGTATTTCTCCAAAGCAGTCATACAAAGTTTTACTTTCACCATAAGTATGTCAGAATTCTTTGCCAACATTGATTTTGTCATATTTTAAAAAAAAATTTGATCAGTGTATGGTACAGAATTTATTTTAACTTGCATTTTATGATTTCTAAAAATTAATTTTTTATAGTTTATTGGCCATTTAGCTTTCTTCTTTTATAAAGTGCTCACATATTTGATTTTCATTCAGTTCTTTGTTTTTTTTCTTGTTGATTCGTAGATATCTTGATATTATATGGGTCCTAATTCTTTGTGGGATATATCCATATAAATAAAACATACATATATCTCCAATATATCCTTCCAATGTGTTCCTGGTACCTTTTGTTAAGAACATTTAAAATTTAATGCATTTCTCCTTGTCTTTTGATTTATGCTTTTAATATTTTCTTTAAGAAAATTTTCCTTCCCTGAGGTCACTGTTATATATTTTTACATTTGTTTACAAAAGTTATAAATGCTTGTGTTGGCTGTCTGATACATCTGAAAATAATTTTGCTTATATTTATTAGATAGATCACCCTCTTCTGCTAACCTATAATTCCACCGAGATAGATCTTTTCT
Source organism: Lyroderma lyra (assembly GCA_004026885.1). Lineage (NCBI taxonomy): Eukaryota > Metazoa > Chordata > Mammalia > Chiroptera > Megadermatidae > Lyroderma > Lyroderma lyra. The sequence goes on from PVJL010000301.1 coordinate 370,127, forward strand.
CATATGTGTGTGTCTGTTTCAGGATTCTGCTACATTGGTTTATTTGTTGTGCTTTGTAATAGTTTTTTGTTTTTTGTTTTTGTTTTTGTTTTTTTGGTGGTTCCCTGGCTGGGAATCGAACCCAGGCCACAGCATTGAGAGTGCTGAAGCCTAGCCACTACACCACCAGGGAACTTCTGTGATATTTTTAATGAGCACCTTAAATGAGAAGTTAACAATAAATGTTGGTATTTTGCAAGAGTAATACCTGGCAATACCCACTTTCTTCTTGTTCAAAATGACTTGTCTATTCTTGATATTTGCTCTTTGCTATGAAGTTTAAAATGAACTTTTCAAGTTTTATGTAACACATATTAAGTGAGCTTCTGTAGTAATTACTGCATTACCAATTTTTTTATGAATGTAATTTACTTTATGTGCCCAATGCTAAAGTATACAAGGGTGGATCTCCCCCCACCCCACCCCCCCACCCCCGCCAAAGAAAAATCAACAAAAAAACGGAATTATCTTTTGGAGGGCCAGCCCCTTCTTCTGCTAGATGAGTGTTCTAGGAACCCATCTGCATCTGTGTACCAGCTGGCACTGTTGTGGGAGGCTGTATTCAGCTTCAGTGAATTTTTTTGTGGACCATTTCAGGGTGGGTGATTTACAGGAACAATGTGTGGCCTGACAATGGACCTGCCTACTCCGTTCTGAGTGTTCAACAGGCTTTGACCAAAAGCAGCATGACTCCAGTGCCCCACCCTCACTATTCACTGGATCTTGCCCCAAGCAACTTTTTGTTGTTGTTGGTTGCCTGATAAAACAGCCCTCGAGGAGAAATGTTTTGTCAATGTTGAAGAGAGGAAACAAAAAAAACAGCAGAAGTACTAAAAGGCATCAAATCGAAGAGTTCTGAATCTGTTTTGAGCCGTGGAAAATGTGTCTTGGATCAAATGAAGAGTACTTTGAAGGTGACGGAGGTTTGAACATGTAAGAAGAAATACATTTTTATAAATAAAAAAATGTTGGGGTCCCCACTCGCATACATCTGTGAACCCTTCAATATAACCAAGATAAACATTTTTATCAATCTAAGTGTCGTGCGTCATTTTGCATCCCATTCCAACTTCCACCTGTCCCAGACAATTACTGATTTGCTTTCTACCATTAGATATTAGTTTGTGTTTTCTAGAATTTTATATAAATGGAATCATACAAGTATAGGATGTACAATTCTTTGTATAGCTTCTTTTATTCAGTATAATCATTTTGACATTTTGGTATTAAAATTTTTCAAAATTGTGTGTAACAACAGTGTATCTCCTTTTTACTTCTGAGTAGTGCTCCAACGTACGGCTGTATCACAACTTGTTTATACATTCACTTGCTGATGGATATTTGGCTTCCAGTTGAGGCTATTACACGTAAGTCTGCTATGAATGTTTATGTACAGCCTTTATGTGAACATACATTTAATTGGTAGGTCATATAATAGGTGTTTAACTTTTTATGAAACTGCCAAACTATTTTCCACAGCATTCGTACGATTTCACATGCTCACTAGCAGTGGATGGGAATTCCAGTTCCTCCATATTTTTGCAAATACTTAGTACGGCTGGAACTACTTCTTGTGTTATTTTTCAGCTTAGTCGTATTAATGTAAACACAAAACTCATGTAAGATGCAGCAAAAATTTAGGAATTCACAGAGGGCACTTTTTCTTGCCCGGATGGAGTGAAAACCCTTTTTATCTTTTTAAACAGGGATTCAGACATTTTTATCCACTCTTGCACTGATGATGCAGCATTGCAAGGACCCTCACTTTAGGTCAGTGGTTCTCAACCTTCCCAATGCTGCGACCCTTTAATACAGTTCCTCACGTTGTGGTGACCCCCAACCATAAATTATTGGTAGCTGCTCTCTACACAAGTGTGACTGGTCCGCGTAAGTACATTACGGCGCCCACCCTATCACATACACCTGTATTTGTACGGGGTGTACGTGATGGGGTTGGCGTGATGATGTCATCACGCCGGGTACGCGTATGTGGGCGTATCTGCATGTGGGTGACCCGTCTGGAGACGGAGAGACAAGCGGTGTCTCGGTTCCTGAGACCATCGGAAATACGTGTTTTCCAATGGTCTTAGGCGACCCCTGTGAAAGGGTCATTCGACCCCCAAAGGGGTCATGACCGACAGGTTGAGAACCGCTGCTTTAGGTGAAAGCCCTTTCCCTAAATCCCTAACCTTCATGGACCAAAGGCCTGATCTCCTGTGCCTGCGTGAGTTACTAGATTGTTGAGGCAGGCAAATCAACCATGCTTCTCATCTCCCATTGCAACTGCTTCCCAATATTCACCTTCACTTCTAATTACTGTAGTCTCTTGGAATATGTTTCTCTTTTGATTTTGCTTTGAGAGAAACGGAACCTGACTCTTGTATTAAAACTCATTTATTCATATTTACCATTTTGTTAGTTTTACAGCAAAACAAAACTTCTAGCCAATTAAATATAGTCTCCTATATTTGCTTTGGTGTAAGCCTAACAATTAGTTTAAGTTAGAAAAATAAAATGAAAGCTTTGGAGCACCACAATGCAAAATAGACAAGAGGTAGAAGCAATCCGAATGTTCATTGACAGATGACCAAATAAATAAAGTGTGATACACATTTTAAGAAAGGAAAAAAACGATATTAAAATTGTACTACTCAATATATACCGATAACAAAAGAATACAAGTCATGGTTGACTTCTGCAATTACAAGAGGTGCTCAAAGAAGTCACCATCAGCATCCAGACACTTTTAATTACAGCAAACTATTGCTTGAGCAATGCTGACCAAAGTATTCATTTGTATCCCTGTGCATGCTGTTTCAATTTTCCCCTAAGTATTGCCAGTGTAGCCAGTTTTCTATGGTATACCACATTTTTAAGGTCCCACAAGGTGTGTTAAGTCAGGAGAATGTGGTGGAAACTCAAACAATGTTCTGGAATTTCAAATACTACTTCAAAATAGTCTTGTGCTCCTCAAAGGACAACTGTGCTTCTGCCATTTTCTTTGACTGTCCTGCCTGTCAAATGGTGATGCTACCATTCGATTAACACCATCTTTTGAGCGAATGTCATCCTACACATTGCTACTATAATTCAATTCAACTTGAAAAAGTAATACATAGTTAACATCTTTTAAAATGTGTACACATTTTTTGGAACTACTGATATATATATAGATATATATCTATATAGATATAGATATGTCGTGTGTGTGTGTGTGTGTGTGTGTGTGAAGTTGTACAATTAATTCCACATACTCATACCATAAAAAGTGCTACATACCTCATGGCTGAACATCACTATGGTCACCTTCAAAGTAATCCCGTTGGGAAGCTACACAGCAATGACAGTGCCTAGTCCACTCTTCAAAGCAATTTTGGAAGTCTTTCTCTGGAAGGGCCCTCAGAGATGTCATTGTACCCAAAATCTGACAATTAAGTTCTGACAATTATGACACCTTACTGAGTTGTTTGTACAGTGCTATCAACGTAAGTACACAGTAGCAAGTTTGCGAACTTAATTGTCAGATTTTGGGGATGATGACAGCTCTAATGACCATTCCAGAAAAAGTGTTCCAAAATTGCTTTGAAGGGTAGATTAGGCGCTGGTGTCAGGGCATAGCTTCCCAAGGGGAGTACTTTGAAGGTGACCATAGTGATATTCAGCAATGAGGCATGTAGCACTTTTTATGGTATGAGTATGTGGAATTAATTGTACAACTTCATACACACACACACACACACACACACACGACATATCTATATCTATATAGATATATATCTATATATATATTTATCAGTAGTTCCAAAAAAAGTGTACACATTTTAAAAGATGTTAACTATGTATTACTTTTTCAAGTTGAATTGAATTATAGTAGCAATGTGTAGGATGACATTCGCTCAAAAGATGGTGTTAATCGAATGGTAGCATCACTTTTTCTAGGATGACTTCATTAAATTAACTGACCTCGTGTGTGTGTGTGTGTGTGTGTGTGTGTGTGTGTATACATACATATATATACAGATACATACACATACACACACACATATATATTCAGCCTTAAAAAGTAAGGGAATCCTATCACATGCTACAATATGGATGAACCTTTAGGACATTATGCTAAGTGAAATGAGCCAGTCACAAAAGAAAAACAAAAAACAAACAAACAAAAAACCCAAATACTTTATGATTCCACTTATATGAGATATCTAAAATAATCAAATTCATGGAAAGGGAAAGTAGAATGCACTTACCCAGGACTAGGGGAAGAGGGAATGGGGCAGTATTGTTTAGTGGGTACAGACTTTCAAACTTGCAAGATAAAAAAGTTCTGGAGACCTGTTTCACAACAATGTGAATATACTAAACACTACTAAACTATACACTTAAAAATGCTTAAGACTATAGATGTTATGTCTTTTGACCACAGTAAAAATAAATAAAAGCTTTGGGTAGTTTTCATTTCTATCAGCTTAAAGGAATTGTCTTCCTGTTTCTTCTGAAATAGGACAGTTACTGACTTTCCCACAAATACTGGTATGCATTTTTAGTGAAGCTTTTGAGCAACACCAACAACAATAGTTCCACTGTGATGGATTTCTGAGTACGGAATGAAGCTGAGAGAATTTTAAAAAATTTGGACTCACTGTAACCTCTACGCACTAAAGTTCAGATTCCATTGCTCCAAGGGCAGACGAGTTTCCTACTTACCAGATGTCAGTAGAAGGAGATTTCTTTTTTTAAGCTGAAAGGCAACGTCCTCTACATTTTTTTAATCAGTAATAAAGCTCAAAGGAAATGACTCCCTGTGAACTATGACAGTTTCTTTTTATGGGACAATTGTGTATATTCAAATCTGATTATCTTGAAACTTATCTTTAAAAGTTAATTACTTTAGTTCACAATCCTCCTGAAAAATCTGAAAACAAACTAAAGCAGATTTCATTTTATTTATTTATTTTAAAGCAGTAGTAATGCAAATGGTTTATCAGAAATATGTAGAGAATATTAAAATATGTATATTATTTCAGAAACGTTATATGTGCCACCAACATAGGTGGTCCTTAATATGCAATTGATTTTTTTTTTTTTTTTTTGGTGGTTCCCTGGCTGGGAGTCAAACCCAGGCCGGCTGCAGTGTTGAGAGCGCTGAAGCCTAGCCACTACGCGCCCCAGGGAACCCCATGCAATTGATTTTTTGAGGTGGTCATTGTGAAGGCAGTTTTTTAACCTTCTCTGTTAACTTCTAATTACGAAGTGTAGATGTTTTTTGAAGGAGAAAGAGGAATCTATTAAAAATCTTCCAGTATTTTCAGTGACTTGACTCTGATGCAATCACTTCATAGAGTACCTCTTCTGAATAGCTTCTTTTACAAATCTGAATTCGTATTTTTGAGTTCCTATTGAAGTCCACTCAGCAGGATAGAGTTTTAAGTTAAAATTTTAAGGAGGGAGGAAAAATATTCTGCTCAGCAAAAGCCTTTCCATAAATAACTTTTAGGAATCTGTTACAGGCTGTTAAGTTTCAGACTATGTAGCCTTTCTTCTTGAGAACTTTAAAGAGTAGTTTTAACTCTTTTCAGAAACAGTGAGGTCAAAGCAGTGAAATAGAGTTTCCCCCACTACCTCCCTTGGCCTTTCAGTTTATTTTCAAGACTGTTATTAATACTTAACACTTTACAACAATTCTGTCATTATTTTAAGAGGTTTTCTAAAGTTTTCTGTTGTCCGAGGTTTTAGAAGCCAAGAAGCTAGAAGTTTTAGGAAGTGTAATATTTGTATTTACAGCATAAATTTTTTTTTAAAAACATTATGTCTTTTAGAGTGTGTGTGGGGGGGAGCAAATATAAAATGAACTTTTAAAAGTCTTATTCCTTATACTCAAGAACTTTTAATACAGTTTTCTCCTGCATTTAGTTTCCCTATGCTGTAGATGGTAGAGTGGTTCCAACTATATAACCTGAGGTCAATTTAATGGAGTATCTTTTATCTTCCTAGATGGGATAATAGATCTAGCATTTAAGTTGACCTTATTGATACTAAATATTGAACTACTACAGTTTGCTTTAGCATACAATTACCTTCTGAATGAATGAGTCTCAAATTTTTCTCATATAGACTACATGGAAGCAGCTGGGTGAGATAAGAGAAAATAATTCTAGTTCTGAAGCTAGTGGGCTTGTGATCATTTGTCAGCTTCTCTATAGATGTTTCTCTACCTTGGACAAGTCATTTATACTCCTAACTCTTTCTTACCTATAGAATAGATACAAAAATAATTGCCCTATCACATTATCAGACTATCATTAGAATCAAATAACAATGTGAATAAAAGTCAGTTAAAATCATAACATTTTAGAAAATGAAAACCATAACATTCCATGGTTTTATATTTATAAACACAATGACTTAGAATCACAGAATTATAGCACTAGAATAAACAAAAAAGTATTTTCTAGTTCCAACTTTCCTAAATGTTCTTAGGTCCCAGAAGTCATTGGGAATTTGATTTTAAAAAGTATGGATGTTCTACCTAGAAAATATACCTATTTAAAGGTAAGAAAAATATTGAAAATGATTTCATGTTTTTCATGAATCCTAAGTATGAATGTCTGATCAATTTTAATGTTGTATTCTAGAGTGACTAATGAGACCCAAAGAAGACATATTGTATTCTGGCGTGTATAATGTGCACCCACATTTTTGGCCAAAACTTTCAGGAAAAAAACTTCCATTTTAATTTTTTAATTCAAATTTTTATTTGTTTATATTTAGGTACTTGTTTTTTGTATTATAAAGGAATTCTAACATTTATTTTTTAAAACATTATGGTACAAAAATTTAGTATAACACTTTTAACTCATAAGCATAAATAACAGAATTGATATGGAATTACTACTACTAATGTATATATGCATCCTTATTTTTCCCGTACAAATTTGGTCAAAAAAGTGTGCATTATACATAGTAAAATACGGTAACTGAGGTCAGAGAAGTTTTGTGGCAGAGATGATTCTTAAGTGTACGCTGCTCACTCACACTCCAGTATTCTATTTCCTTAGACCAGGACTATTGGTAAGTGTGTCCCACAGAGTTCTGTTCATTGCCAAGAGTTTCCTCAGGAGGAAACACAAGACAGCGTCCAACCCCACCACTTCTTTTATCTGTTTTCTACAGTAGGATTCCAAATTGCCACATCATAAAAAAAATGTTAGGAGACTACTGCCATAGAAAAATAATAAAATGATAGATAAGAAGTGAGAAATGTAAAGTGATACTAGAAAGAGTTCTCTTTTCATTATCATGCCCTTTCTGGAAGAAAAGTGAAACTCCCAGATTTATGAAGTTCTTTAAAAACCATATGGTGTCTGGTAGTCTAGGTATGGGTAGCTATAAAAATATTAGAGAAACAGAATTTAGAATTTTAAGATTCTCCAAACAGTAATCTAAAGGCCTGTATGACTCTACCAAATGTTGAAAATATAATTAACACCAATCAATACAATCTTAGCAGAAAATGAAAAGGGAACACTTCCCAATTTATGTTATGGAGCTAGTATTGCCCTAATACCAAAAAGAAATAAAGGCAGTACCAACAAAACAAAACAGCTACAAACAAATATCCCTCATGAGTACGGATGCAAAAATCCTTAAACAAACAATAGCAAATAAAATTGAACAGCATTAAAAAGAATTATACATGATGACCAAGTGGGGTCTAGTCCAGGGATGAAAAACTTGTTTTACTGAAACATTATGTGTGTGTGTGTGTGTGTGTGTGTGTGTGTGTGTATACACACACATATACATACATATATAATATGTATATTTATATAAAATCTACCATATCAACAGGCTAAAGAAGAAAAATCTCATGATTACATCAACTGATGAAAAAAAATTGAAAAAAAGGCCATACTCATTCATGATAGAGACGCTCAGCAAATTAGAAATTAAAGGAAAACTTCCTCAACTATAAAAAACCTACATCTAACATCATATATAATAGTGAAAGACAGTGCTTTTCCCCTAAGATCCCGAATAGGGAAAGGATATCTACTCTTACCCAACATAGTATTAAAAATTCCTACCCATGCAAAAAGGTAAAACTAAAAGAAACAAAAAACATAAAGATCATAATAGGAAAAAATTAACTGTCCTTATTTTCAGATGGCATTACTGATACAGAAAATCTCAAAGACTCTACAAAAACACTTCTAGAACTAATACTGATTTCCTCATGGTCACAGAATTCAAAATCAACACAAAAAAATCAATTTTATTTCTACAGATGACCAGTGAAGAAATGGATAGAACATCGCATCTGGAGTCAGATGACCTGAGTTTCCTTCTAGCTACAGCATTTTATGATTCTGTTTGACCGAAGTTCCCAGCTGGCTATCACTACTGACATTCCCTAACACTAGAAGTATTAGCGGACCACAGAGGACCATCAGTACACAAACCATTTGCCTAAGGCCTGGAGTCATCTTGTTGTCAGCTTCAGGGTAGTAAAGAGACACTGGTACCTACAATAAAATGTGATTATTCCTGAACTTCATTCTCTTTCAGTCCATTGAATATGTGGTACTTTTGTTTTGATTTACAAGAATCACTTTTCTGTTTCATTTTTTTGGCTCTTATGAAACCAATCACGTGCTTCAGTGCCAACTTTTACACAGCTGACATAAAGCCAAAGTGACAGGACAAAAAAGAATAAATGCTATCCCTTTTCCTTTGTCCTCATTACACAGAAACATCTCTATGGCTTTTTAAATTTCCTTTCAAATTCTGACATTTTGCAAAATTAAAGATTGTGCAGCTTTAAAACAGTAAAACTTTCACCACCCTGTGTTTCCTTAACGTGTGACTGTATAAAAACAAAACAATTATATGTATTCAAGGCCGTACAATTAATTTTGTAAACTCATCCTAGAAGGAGTGCTACATTGCTGAATGTCACTATGGGCACCTTCAAGTACTCCCCTTGGGAAGCTACGCACTGACGCCAGTGCCTCGTCCACCCTTCAGAGCAATTTCAGAAATCTTTCTCTGGAATGGCCATCAGAGCTGCCATCATGCCCCAAATCTGACAATTACATTTGCGAACTTGCCACTGTGCACTTAGTGTTGCCAATGTAAGCACATGGTGGCAAGTTCTCGATGTACGTACATATGAAGTATACTCACATACAGAATGTGAGTGTGCCAATGCATATTCACATGATTAAAATATATACAAATAAATAACCATACGTTCCTTCATATAGTCTTTCATCCATTCAATACATAAGTATTTTCAGTGCCTGCTATATACAAGCATTGTGCTAAGCACTGGGAATGTGATTACAAACAAGACAGTCTACATTTCTAGATTAATAGTAACTAAGATTTCTATCCATGCTCAAAACTGTTCTAAATTCTTTGCCTTTTCTAGAATTGTTTAGTCTTTATAACTATTTTTTTAAAGGTATAATTTGATTGAAATTCAGAGAGAGAAAGAGTAACTTATAAAATACCACATATCTAGGAAAAGGTAGATTCAGAATTTCAACACAGGTTGCCCAGCTTCAAAGTAAGGAATGGGCAACTACCATATCATGCTTCCCTGCTCTTCTGCCTTATCTCATGGAGCTCAAGTTGGAAAAATATTGATTAGTTATGAGGAGGATGAAATAAACAGAAATACTCAAAATGTATTTTCCTCACATTGCCTAAGATATTTCACTTATTTCTTCCCTTATAATTTGAACAATTCCGAATTCTTTTTTTTAACCAATTTCTATTTTAATGATGAAAATAATTCTGGGACATCTTTAGTACAGGTCCACTCTTTTTCCTAATGTGTATGAGACCAAGTAAGAGAAGGAGTGAAATTTTAATGCAAAGATTTGGCTTGTTGGGGGTAAAATGTAATTTCACAACATGGAATCCTTTAGGGAAAAAAATAAGTTTGATAGATGATATTATTTTTATCAATTATTCAGTATCTTTTTTGTAAGAGTCATATATCGTGTACATTGTCATATGATTTACAGAACTTCCCTGTAAGAGGAAAACATTTTGTACTATGTCAATGAAGATTTAACTATACAACTTGGTCTGGCCAATAGAATAGAAGAGGAAGGGTGTGCTACACCAGGCAGAAGGTTTAATGTTTATTTTATCATTCTGTAATTGCTTCTTCTCTCTTTCATGAGAATGATGTATCCTAAATAAGGATTATTACTTTGGTATAGATCACATAGTAAGACCCACAACGATGCTCAGCTCACATATAAGATAAGAGAAAAATAAATCTTTGTTCTTATAAGTCAGTGAAATTCTGTTCATTACCACAAAATAGTCTCACAAAATCAGAAGGATGCAATTGGCTTATCTTTTCATATTCCTTACCTAAGAGTTCTAAATAGTGATATTCAAAAATCTTCCAGTTGCCAGTGAAAGAAAACCATGTGAAATACTTTAGTAAGAAAGAAGCGTGGCCGCAGTGCGAGTACACATACGATAAAAGCTAGGTGTTATAAACAACCAAAACCAAGGCCTTCAGCATAACCTCACATTTTTGGTTTCTTATCTTGCCTCTGTATTTCTGGGTACGCCAACTTCTTTCCTCTCTCTCTCTCTCTCTCTAATCTCCCATCTTTACTATCGATGTATTAGCATGTGTTAATCTCTTTCATCTTCAAAAAATATGTCTTTTTGATCCTTGGTTGGTCTCCAGTTGATCCCTTACCTTTTTTCTCTCACGAGAGTCAAGCTTTATAAAAGAATCTTCTGTCCGTGTTTCCTCATTTCCCATGCCCTCCTCTATTTACTTGAATATCTTTTGCCAACATCCCTGAAGACCACCCAATTTTCAATTCCAATTTAGTTGGTCTTTCAGTAGATTTTATCTCTGTTGACCATATCCTATTTCTCAGAATAGTTTCTCAGTCGATTTTAGTTATGGCCCCCAATTTCTTCCTACTCTTTTTGGTCATTCTCCTTTCCTCTATAGATTTTTCTTCCTCCATATAACCATGAAGTACTGGCTTTCCCCTAAAAATTCCATTTGGCAAATTTTCTCACTTGACAGATAGTCCTTCAGGGAGCTCACCTATGTCTTTGGCTTATACTGCAGCACACCTGATAATAATTTCCATGGGGCCAATCCTGATCTCACTTTTCACCATGCAAAGAAACAAAGGAAGCAGTCCCTTTCAAGGGTTGATTGCAATGAATCTCCAAGCTTTTATCTAATCTTAAAGCAATCCCTATAGAAAAGAAGTTATTTATTTTCCTATACTTCCACAAATGTCCATTTAAAAAATATTATTAGCCCCAAGGAACTTCTCATAAGTCCTCTCATATGCAGAGGTGTAATCAACTTCTTCCAAACTGTATAAGCTAAGAATTGGAGGTGTTTTCTCATAAAAAAAATAGGAGCTTTTTATAAGAAAAGTGAATAAACGCTGCACAGATAAAAACAGATACCCCTTGCACACTATGATGTCACCAGAGATAGCCATACTGTGTAACTCCTGACAGAGCCAAAATTTGACCTACAAGTCAGAGAGGCAGGTGACAAATTTACTAAGGGAATATGAGGTTTTGGAGGAAAAAATCACTGAGACTAGAATCCAGTAAGTCAATAATGCTATGTAGAAGTGATGAATATTGGGACTAGGGGGCAGCAGCAACATGATACAGGAAATTCATGTCAGATAGGGAAGCAATTATCCACAGAAATATGAATAGACGGGTGAAGCTAAAAGCCAAGGGAAGCAGACAGTCAGAGAGCACAAAAGACGAGCAGGGAGCCAAAGCAATAAACCGAAGGAAGGGATGTGACAAGTATTTTCAGATATTCTGTCAGAAGCAGAAAAGTACAAGATTTGCAGGCACCAGAATGCAAAAACAAATAAACTAACAAAGTACGACAAAAATATGTTTATATATATGTGGTATAATGAGATACAATCAAAGGAATAGATTAAGCCAGTATATTTTGACCACTGATTTAACTGTTCATCACCAGCAATTGATTGTGTTGCTAACAAGCCTCTCCAGTGAATCCGTGGCAAAATCAAGTGTGCTCACAATCAATTATGACAGGAAATATTCATATGATTATGTTCAGCACAATAGTATGGTTATATTTAGCCCCAAATTGGCAGAGGATACAAGTCAAATCAAGAGGGGAAGTCTGAGGTAGAGGTATAAAATGAGGGGTATTTAGGTTAATAAAACCAATAACCCTTTGGGGCTAAAATCTTAAGACTTAGCATTTTGCAAGGGGAACAAAGAATGCTGCAAGTATTTTGATCAGGATATTATAGGAGACCATCTTGAATAGTTGGAGTTAGTAATTTAAAAGGGAAGTAAGTCCAGGAGAGCCATTTAGGTTTAGAGTTAAAGGTGTTGCCAGCTGAACAGATTGATGGTGGTGGGGGGTGGGGATGGGGGAACTGTGCTAGTGTAAAGTTGCTTTAAGATCAGCTAGAGAGGCTGTAGAATGGCCACATAATTAAGAGTATGCTTTAAGATATGGGTTGGGCTATTGGTTCAGTTAGGGTTACATAACAGTTACTTTGTCATGCTCTCACAGTGGATGATATTATATCAGGGGGTGGGACTAAAAAAGCAGAGGTCTGAGGAGAAGGCAAAGGTAAGAAGGGAAAAATACGGTAGCCCACAGTGGTTGAGTTGAATTAGAAAAGAACTGATGGGGGAGTAGTTGGAAATATAGAAGTGGAAAATATATTTAGGAAGACACATGCACACACACGCACACACGCTAGTTTTTATATGAAACTTAAGGTTTGAGGATGGTTCTATCCAGAATGAGTCCAGCTGTTCTAATTTTTGCATTGAGGTCATCATAAGGAAAGAATCCAGCCTTGGAGCTGATGTCATAACAAGTGAATGCTCTTGCAGGACTGCTGTCATTATAGGGGGATGGGTGAATCCAGCTGTGAGACTGAGGTCATCAGAATAACAACATAACTGTGTTCCTGGGGAAAGTTGAACATGGTTAAGGTCTTGTCTGTAAATATCGTGAGCCCTGGCAAGACTCTAAAGGCACTCCCCTGGGTAGTCAGGTAAGTAAGTGTACTGTGTCCCTTCAAAGGCACAATCTATGGAGGAATTCCTCAAGAGGAAATGTATTATATAACCAGGTTTGAACTGGGTTAAGTGAAACAGAGTGTAGGTTGAGCCCATATGGTGGCTAGGGATTGGGATGGAGAAACATTCCAGAGCCTGAGATAGAGAGAGGGTTGCAAGGTCTAAACTTATTACCACTGCAAAATAAAAGAGTGTGTGTGAGATTTCGTAACTTGCATAGATGGTACAAAAGAAGGAAAAAATGGGGCTCAAAAGCTGTCAGTGATGAAACATCAAAAATGAAGTCAGACTCTTTCTATTAAAGTTAGTTTTAAAGGATTTTAAAAATATGTATGAATCTAAGCAGACTAATTCCTAATTCCAAGTGACATTTTCGATATTGCTATTTAGAATAACAGTGGAACTATAACATCACTAAGTATAATAAAATGGAATTTCCCCCTTAATTAACCATGGTTTATAGACTAACAGAAAAACTAATACTGAAAAATTGAAACTGCTAGAAACTGAGTTTTACATGTGAATGCACATGTAATAATAAATTAAATCTTATGTCCTTGAAATTACTTCAAACTTAAGGACTAAGGGACTAAAGGAATTAATAGAGGAATCACTAATAGTTTTACCTTTTCAGGAACTAGGCTTAAAATACAAGGGCTGTCCAGAAAATATTTAGCTATGTAATATGAAAAATAGAGGCATTTATGGATAGATACTTTTTCTGGACAGCTATCGTATATTTTTTTTAAATTTTAAAAATAACCAAAAAATTTCCCATTGTTTTAAACTTAGAATCTATCCACCTCTGTTTTTTTATTGAAATAGTTGTAAAAACTGCATTGGGTACCATTTCCACCCAACAGACGCAGGAAATACTGGAAATCTTTTAACAAAATCTGTATTGCAGAGATTTCCTTCTGAATATTGCAGACTTCAGCAATTCATACAAACTCAAATTTAAAACAAAGCAAAACAAAACAAAAACCTTTTTCGCATTTAACCCATGAGTTACAGAGTGAGATTTTTAAAAGTAGAATAAAATGGTATTATGATAATTTTGGGATGGCAAACAAACTTTCCTTGTAAATTTTAGAGTTACTCTGCTTTTAATTGAAAATCATTGCATCTGAAAGTCCATTTGGTGCTAGAATAATTTTTTTCTGTAAGTACCTAACCACGTGCCACAAACAGAATAAAAACATTTTTATATAGACTCACCTAGTTCAAGAAAAAGTGTTTATAAATAAATTCCCTGGCCATTAACCAAAAGCAACAGTTTTAATATTTTGTTGAACATATTCATGTCAATATATGCTGGCATTACTAGGTGTGAATACATTTAATTGTGCCAACAGCACACCAGACAAGTCTGTTAGAAGCAGAATCAATTCCTGGTGCCCAAGTATAATATGAGTAGTTAGATCAGAGCACATTGGATTAATCTAATCCTTGATCTCATCCTGTCCTACCACATGTATAAAAGCATATTTTGGTATTTATTTTCAAATATAAAGCACATTAAATATGAAATACATTTTGAATTGCTCTAAAACTTGGCAGAATAAATGAAATGGTATTAAAATTATCATTATCTTTTAAAACGTATTTTCCCAAGACAATGTATCATAAAATCTATTCTGCTGAAATATTTAAGAAATAAAATTTGCATTTATGTTCAAATGAATAAAAAAATTAAGAGAATTGATAGAAAGGCTAGAGAGGTGGGTAGTTACATAATAAATTAAGTATAGAAAAATGTTAATGTTAGGATCTAGGTGATTAGTAGTATATGGGTATTTGCTGTAAATTTATTTTAACTCTTTTATTTTTGAAATATTTCATAAGACTATTAGAAAAAATTTTAACATAAAATATTTAATTTTCACAAATTTAAGGTAAATGAAAGGGGTAACCTCTGATGATACTAAGCATATGACTTTTTGATACATGATATTAATACATCTTAGGTTACAGCAACAACATTATATACACAAGTAAAAGACAAGTTTCTCCCCTGTGTATGTGTGCACATACACACACACACACACACACACACACACACACACTATATATATTTTTTTTACTATACATGCACATATATATACATATACACTAATACTGTTTATGAATATATATGTGATCATAAAACAATATAATACAAAAAAAAGAAAATTATAGATTTTATTACAAACATAATAATGTTCTGCTACCTGTTTTATTAAGCTCCATAGACAGTTTTGTTGTTGTTGTTTTTAATATCCTCAGCATATGCAAATAAACTGAGGCTTGTTGCAATGCGCCACAAAACTGGGCTTGCTTTTTTTGGTTAATTTAGGCCTTTTATCTCTGCCTGCCTTTTCCTGAAGACACTTGGAGCTAAATATGAATTTGAACTTCTGGTGGACAATGGGAGTCTATCATCTTTATCAATAAAGAGAGCACATTTCCATTTTCCTTTCCAGAAGTGAAAAAATGTTTTGCAAATTGAATATTAACATCTTAAAACTTATATAAAGAAATGAAAACAGGAATAGCAATTCATTTTAGTTATACATTGTAATCATAATCTCTATTATTAATTATGTGCTCTATTTTCTAAAATGCCACTGGAAAGAACAGATACCACTTTTTCTAATCAGGTGATAATCCAGCAAGACAACTACAACGCACATAACAGAATCTAAGTCCTGACTATAGTGATTGCTGCAAAGTTGAAACAGTGCATAAAATTTAATCAGAGTGAAAACTGCTAGAAGGGATATGTCTATACCTATGCTGAGTTCCTAATGCTCAGAACATCTTAAAAGAGAATAACTGAATTCTCATACAATGATCCATTAGTTTGGTAGGACGTTCCTTTCTCAAAAATATAGTTTGGGAAAAGCTAAAAGGTTGTTCGTGATTAGCAACTCCCCCCCAACTTCTCTCTTTCTTCATATGCATAGTTTTAAAAAGTTATTAACATTTTTTATACATTTCTATCTTAATAGACATATCTTTCACATGTGGCTTTTCTGAATATGTAGGGAATTACTACAAAATAACTCAAACAGAATCCAAATTATTTGTCCTCCCACTCTTGAGATACTTCTAAAATTAAACTTCACTTAAAAGTAACATCTGATGATTTTACATGGCTGGAAATTAGGACATACTAATTAGATGTCAACATAGCTTAAAATAATGAATGACTTGCATAAAATACATAAATACTGTGTTTTGCTCTGTTTCCTATTGTATTTCTTAGCAAAGCAATACAGATATAAGAGAACAGAAATGATTTCCCAATGTTTATCTCCATAGGGACTGATTTCTCAGTGGAGAAAATTTAAATATCGATAATTCCTGAAAGCATACTGAGCATGAGGTAAAGAACTGTTAAGAACTCATTATTTTAAAAAGCTGCTGTGCATACTAAAGTGGCTGCAATTTAAACGTCTGAAGCTTTGGGCCAGAAGAAAAATTAGCACAAGCAACAGTGAGCAATTTCTAGGAGAATGCCTCTAAATATTTGGAATGTCACTTATATGATGCTACTGAGTATATGTGATGTGACAGAGTGACACACATACAGGACTCTTAGTCTCAAACTATTTCATTTGCTGACCCATCTAAACTTATCAAGACCGGTTTATCTTGAACTTTTTTTTTTTCTAAAAGAATTATTGAAATCCCTTCCTTCCTCTGGTTAAGAATGAGATAATGTAATAGTAAACTAAAAGTGTTTTCTTTATTAGGTGAATGAACATAGGTAGGAAGTGGCTAGGTAATGAGAGAATAAAGGTTCACTGCTGATGACGTGGAACAATCTGAGCAAGGTTAGGTATGGCCCTGAAAATGGCCATCCCCATAGGCTCCTAGTTGAGTACTGACCTCCAAGCAGCGAGAAAGACCTTCCAAACACAAACATTCACAGGTAGTTCTTTGCACTGGTTCCACCTGCTCCAACATTCACACCCCACAAGCAGAAGCTCATGCCCATGTTATAAGAGAGAGAAAGACCTTCACAGGCATTGGGCTCGTACTTTACTTCCCAAACAAGCTGCTGCTTTTTTTGTTTTTCCTTTTATCAACTTACTGTTTCACCAAGCTGGGGGCTAAATTTAAGTAACTCCAGCCCAATTAAGGCATAGAAAAAGATTTTAAAGAAAGATAATGTAAAACATATTAACACATGTAAAACTCTGGGGGTTTTTATCTTTGCAGCTGTACTCCTCCCAAATGAAATCACATTGGACAAAGTTAGGAATGTTAGCGTAATTTTAAGAAAACAGAGAACTGGAGAAAGATAAACAATACCCCCATGAGATTCTCTAATCAGCAGACTTTCCAGCAGCTTTGGACACTTTCTGTGATGGGCTTGATGTCAATTTTTCATTAGGTCATTTCCAAATTGAAGTAAACATGACATTTTTGAATAAGATCTATGATTATTTCATTGGTGATTAGGTAATTCTGTGACAGATTTGTTATCTTAAGCAATATTTGATTAATACACTAGTGAAATGTGCATTTAACTTTCCCCCTAAGGATTTGAGGAATTTTATATTAAAATGCTACTCTTTATGGATTTTAAAAGTCTTAAAGATTTTTAGACTTCCGCTTCTGGGAAGATGAAATAGACACACTTTCCTATTTCTTCTGCTAAGTATATCTGAAAACCCTGGACATTATATATAAAACAAACATAAGAAGACTGAAATGTGGATAGGAAAAGGCAGACCATTCAGGACTGGGGATGTGGTGAGTCCATGTTTTCTTTTCACCTCATACATACCAGACTTGGAGGTAAAGAAGCCCACAGACAACTGAGCAACACCAACAGGTGCAGGCAAAATAAATAGTCAATGAAAACTATTCTCATGGCCAAAGGACAAGGAAAGAGGCAACATAACAAGACAAAAACTTCTAGATAATAACCACTCCACTCCAACCTAATACCACAGGAAAATAAAAATGTGGCTCTGTCCCTACCCATGTCAAAAAGATTGAATGGTAAGCCTAGATTGCCATCCTTGTCAGACTGTAATGAGGTGGTCTACTGTACTCCCCTCCATCACCAAGGTGGTGTCACAGAAGGCCAAGTAGGAAGCCAGAACTTTCATCCCATTTGGCATTAACAAGGTCATCTGTCCCCCAAAAAAGGGTGTGAATGGGAACCATAAAAAAGTCTGGATTTTCACTCTAACTCAGTAGCAATAAGCCATCCTTTCCGTTACCTGCTGAGGCAGTGTAGGAGGAAACTTAGAAGGGAGTCAAGACTTTCACCATCACCCAGATGTAAAAAAGTACCCCTCAACACCATAATGTGGCTAGTGGCTCATGGGGAGCAGTAATGAGGCATTCCTACCCATTATAGTCAGGGTAGTATCAATTGAGGCCTGGTGGGGAGCTAGAAATACCACTCACACCCCACAGCAGGATAAGCCCCATCCCTTTTACTACAAACAAAGGTTGAGTGGGGAACCTAAACTTCTACTCCTAGTGTAAAACCTGAATTTCTGCCCTATCTCATCATAACAAATCACAGACTCTTCTTCCCCTGCTGTTGGAACTATTTCAAATAAAAGCAGCTAACATAGAAAGTTTTTATAACATTCAGAGTTTATTACTATAAAGCCATAAATTTTTACTCTTCAATAGAAAAATCATGTATCATACCAAGAATGGGGAAGATCTCAAAATAAATGAAGACAATCAATAGACACCCATATCAAGATGACAGTGGTGCTAGAACTATCTCACAATGATTTTAAAGTAGCCATCATAAAGATGGTCCAATAGCAGCTACAAATACACTTGAAATAAATAAGAAAAATGAAAAGTCCCAGCAAAAATTATTGCACTACCTGATGTAGTTCTAAGTATAGACAGGGGAAACACGACAATTACATCATAAAATGGTAGGGTAAAGGGACATAAAGGCAAGAATAGTTTGTGCACCTCACTTTAACGGGTAAAAATGACAACACTAGTAGACTGTGTTACTTATAGATAATATTATATGTAGAGCATATTTATGCAGAGCAATCACTTAAATAAAACTACTCGAAACCACTAAGAAAACAATATAGATAAAATAAAATTCTAAAATGTGTTCAAATAATCTACAGGAAACCAGGTAAAAGAAAACAGAGAAACAAAAACAATAGAAACAAATAGAAAACAAACAAAAAACCACAAATAAATAAAAAAGCATATTTAAGCCCTAACATATCAATATTACATTAAATGTAAATGATTTAAATACATAGTAAGACAGATCATTAGTCAAGCAGATTAAAAAGCATGACTAACATATATACTGTCTAAAGAAAGCCACTTAAAATATAACAATATAGGCAAGTTAAAGTAAAAAGAATGGAAAAAGATATATTATGTAAACATTGATAAAAGTAGGAGTAAGAAGTTACTGTATTAATAGTTGATAAAGCATACTTCAAAGCACAGAAAATTACTAGAGGCAGGGAGGACCTGATATAAAAATAAAAAATAAGAAAAAAGAGGTCAATACACCAATAAGAAATAGCAGTTCTAAATGTGTATGCATCAAAAAACCAAAGCTGCCAATATATGAAGCAAAACTGATAGAAATGAAAGGAGAAATAGACAAATGTACAATTATAGTTGGAAACATCAATGCTCCTCTCTCAACAATTGATAGAAACACCAAGGACATACAAGAACTCAATATCCACTAAAAAAAATGTAATCAACATTTTTAGAACACTACCCAGTTACAGCCAGATACACATTATTTGCAATTGACCATGAAACATATACCAACATAAGTTATGTCCTGGACTATACAACCACAGATTTAATAGAACCAAAAAGTATACAGGGAGTATTATCTGAGCACAGTGGAATCAAATTAAAAATCATTAACAAGAAAGTAACAAAATATATCAAAACACTTGGAAACTAAACAATATAATTCTAAAATATTCTTTGAGTCAAAGAAATAGCTAAAACAGCGCTGAGAGGTGAACTTATGTCACTAAGTGAATACATTAGAAAAAAGAAAATATCTAAATCTCAATTTGAGTCTATCTCAAGAATCTAAAAATGATAAATTAAACAAGCAGAAGAAAGCAAATATAAGAGCAGAAATCAATGACATTGAAAGCAGAAACATAACAGACAATGAAACAAAGAGTTTATTCTTTGAATAAAATTGAAAAACCTCTCAAAAGCCTAATAAAGAAAAAAGAAAGATGACACAAATTATCATTATATCAGGAGTGAAATAGGTAGTTATCACTACAGATGTTATATAATTAAAATAATAATAAGAGAATACTATGAATAATTCTACACAGATACTTTTGACAACTTAGATAAAATTAAACAGTCCTTAAAAGTATAAACTACCACAATTAACCCACAATTTATTTTGTAGTGAAAAAGAAGTCTCTAAGCCCAGATGGTTTCATTGGGGAATGCTACCAAATATTTGACAATGAATTAATACCAATTCTACACAATCTCTTCCAGAAAGAAACAAAAAAAAGCCTTTCCAGTCATTTTATGAACCTAGTGTTTTTCTCTATCAAAACCAAAGACAGTAAAAATTAAAAAAAAAAACCCAACTATAGACCAATATTCCTCATGAATAAAGACCAAAAATTCTTAATAAAATATTACCATAGAATTTAGCAACATATGAAAAGAACTGTACACTGCTGTAACTAAATGTTTTTTATTTCTGGGATGCAAGGCTGGTTCAATATTCAAATACTAATCAATGTGTTCTGATATATTAATAGGCTAAAGAAGAAAAATCACAAGATCATATCAATTTATGTAGAAAAATTTAACAATTAAAAATGCATAGAAACCCTCCACAAGTTAGAAATAGACAAAAATTTCCTTGCTTGACAAAGCATATATGTAAACTACATACAGTTAATATGCTTACTGTTGAAAGACTCTTTTCTCCTAAGTCGGAGAACAAGTCAAAGATGTACATTCTTACCACTCGTATTCAACACAGTGCTAAGAATTTTAGCTAGTGCAATAAAGCAAGAAAATAAAATAAAAAGACAAACAGATCAGAATGGAAGAAATATATCTGTACAATTATATTTAGGGGTAACATGATTGTTGTCTTAGGGCCGCTATAATATTGTACCATGGACTGGGTGGCTTGTATAAAACAAATTTATTTCTCACAGTTCTGTAAGCTGTATTAGGGTGCCAGTATATTCAGGTCCTGGTTGAATGCTCTCTTCTGAGTTGCAGACTAATTCTTGTTAAATATCGCATGGCAGGAAGAGAGTAAGCTAGTTCTTTGGTCTCCTCTTAAAAGGACACTTAACCTGATTTACAAGGGCTTCACTCTCATGACCTAATTACATTCCAAAACTACCACCTCCAAATGCCATCACACTGGGGATCAAATTCAAATTCAACATATGAATTTTGAAGGCACACATTCAGTCCATAACAATTATTTACATGGAATAAGCCAAAGAATTTACAGACAAATTCCTAATAGGTGAGTTCAGTAAGGTCAGAGGAATATAAGACTATCAGATAAAAATCAATAACAATGATCATGTGTAAATAAAAATTATAAATACAATAGTGCTTATAATGGCTAAAAAATGTAATGCTTAGGCCTAAATGTAACAAGTATAGGATTTGCATGGAACAAAAACAAAATTATGATGAAAGAAATAAAAAAAACTAAATAAACAAAACACTCAACATAGTTTTAATTCAACATATATTAATTCAACAAATTAATATACAGATTTAACAGAATGCCTATTAGAATCCCAAAAGAATTTTTTAAAAATAGGAACAAAATGATTCTAAAATTTATATGGAAAAGCAAAGGAATTAGAATAACTACACAATTTTGAAAAAGAAGAATAAAAGAAGAATCAATTTACCTGATTATTATACTTATTATATAGATACAGTAATCAAAACAATGTGGTACTGGGTGAGGGATAGCCACATAAATCAATGAAGCACAATAGCTACCCACTAATTATCCCATATAAATATTTCTAACTGATTTCTGAAAAATGTAAAAACACCATTCAATATAGGAAAGTTGTGTTAGCAAATTATGCGGGAGGAATTGGACATCCATTGGTAAAAAATAAACCTAAGTCTCACATCTAGTATAAAAACTAACACAAAATTAATTACAGATTTAATTATAAAATGTAAAATCATATTTTTTTAATATAAGAAAATATTTTCAGGATCTAATTCTAAGCAGAGTTCTTAAACTTGACATCAAAATCACAATCTATTAAAAGAAAATGATAAATTGGACTTCATGAAAATGAGACACTTTGGTCTCCAAAAACCCTCTTAAGAGGATGAAAAAACAAGCTACAGATGGAGAAAACATTTAAAAGCCACATATCTGACGAAGAACTAGAGTCTAGAATATATAAAAAATACTCAAAACTCAACAGTTAAAAAGTCCAATTAGAAAATTAAAACATGGCATATTACTAAATAAGATACAGATGGCAAATGTGTACATGAAAATATTTTCAACTGCATTAACCATCAGGTAAATGCAAACTAACACCAAAATGAGAGCTATCACTATACACTTATTTAAAAAATATATAGTGAAAACATTAAATGCTGGCAAGTATGTGGTGAAACTGGATCTCTCAGACATTGCCAGTGGGAATATAAAGTGGACAGCCAGTCTGGAAATAGTTTAGCAATATCTTTAAAAAGTAAAAATTCAACTACCATACAACCCATAAGTTGTACTTCTGGGTATTTTACCTCAGAGAAATGAAAACTTATGTTCACACAAAAACTTCTACATGAATGTTTATAGCATCTTTATTCATAATAGCCCCAAACTGGCAATAATCCAGATATTCATCAATGGGTGAGTGGTCAAACATGCAGTGGTACACCCATACCATGAAATACTACCCATCTGTAAAAAAGAACAAACTATCGATAAATGGAACTCTGGATGAATCTCCGGAGAATTACACTGACAGGAAAAAGCCAATCCTGAAAGGTTATATGATTCCATTTATATAACATCCTTGAAACAACTGTAGAAATGGGGAACAGAACAGGGATGCATTTTCCAGAGGTGAAGGAGGTTGTGGTTTGGGAGAGTAGTATGGCTATAAAATGGCAACATGAGGAATCTTCATGATGATGGAAATGTTCTGTGTCTTGACGACCTCAGTATCAATAACCTGGTTGTGATAACTGCACTATAGTTCTGCAGGATATTACCATTGGGAGAAACTGGTTAAAGGGTATACAGACTATTATTTTTTACATCTGCATGTGAATCTATAAATTACTTTAAAATAAAATTTAATTAAAATAAAATAATCATAGAAGGCAACATGATTACAAAGAATCATACTTTTCTTTTTCTTTTGTCACTTGATATTGTAGCAAACATTTTCCCAGTTACTACATTTCTTATAAAAGAACCATAACTTTTAAAAACTGTCTTAAATAGTGATTTTCAACATTTTTCTTGATGAATAAACTGTACATCACTCAATCTTCCAAATTTAACGTATGCCATTAATACACTACAAAAAAATCAATAATTTTTTTCTGAAGGAAAACAATTAATTTAAGATTCATCTGGAAATATAAATATAAAAGATTATCAAATATTTTCAAAATATTTTAAAATAAACCAATAATGAGATATAACTTCACCACAAAATAATTAAATGCTATAATACTATCATACACAAATTGTATTAATGGAGTTTAAAGGAATTGTCAAGTGAGAACTGATATCTCTTTGTCACACATTATAACTCATTTCAAAGCAAAATAATTAAAATTTCATAATTTTATTACACAGATCACAAAACAATATTCATGAAACTGATCTAACATATGTCAAGTACTAACATTTGATATATGGGAAAGAAAGCATTATAAACAATGAAAAACTATTACTAAATTTTAATTTAAATTATAACTGGGTAATTATATTTTTAGAAAAATAGATTCACAGATCATACCAAAAAATTAATGTTCATAATTTTGCATAATTACATAAAATTAATCAGAAGAACAATTAATCTATGCAAAATAATCTGATTAAATACTTAGCCATCCTAAATCAACATCCTGACCACAGAACTAAAATTTTACTAAGATCCATTTATCTTTGTCACTAAACGTAGAAAAGATTTTCAATTAATACAGTGCTCTTTTCCAAGTGTTCTCTAAGCTGAATATTTTCTAAAATGTAATTGTATTTCTAGGCAAGTCATCCATTGAGTAAATTCTTGATCCTAAACATTCAGGTTAGAAGGTAATAAAAGGTAAACATGACTCTTGTTTTCTTGATTTCTCCAAATACTCTATATTGCTTTGCGAATTCACACGAGATATGAAAACAAAAGAAACTCATAAATAGGCAGAGAACATTCTGAAGTGAAAAATGAAGTAATCTTTCTATTTTACTTACTATATCTTGACAATAATGTAAAAACTCTATACAACAACTTTTTAGTATGCAATTGAGGACATTCTTTATTTCCAAAACTAAGCATTCAAATTTACTTCATAAATAGGCCTTTATAAGAAACTTTTCAGAATGACTCTGAAAAAGGTATCTAATGTTGTCCATAAGATGTACTGTGAAAATTCAGCCAATATCATTATTTTTGCTTTGTGGCATTTGCTGTTTCTTTAAATATTTATGTGTTCCTTACAAGCACAGCCAGCTTTGACTAAAACAAATGTGTTTCTCTTTAAAGCGAGATAACTGGCTGGGAATGATAATGGCTCTAATATTGTAGTGGCTTCGAATTTGTGGTTTTCTTTGAAAAGCAAATAGATATTATTCTAATAGTCTTTTCTTGGCTGCTGAATATTTTGTGTTGAGACTAGAATGTATAAAAAGTCTCTTAAACAAGGAAAAAATGTGCGTATAAATGTACAAACACTGGTCTTAACTATCAGTCAAGAAACCTGTAACTGGTTGACTCTGGAAATAAATGAAAAGGGAGGGACTGAAGACATATTTTCATTTTATGTACCTTGTACTTTTTACTTGTTTTACCATGTGCATGTGTACGCTCTTTAAATGAATGAATATATAAATAATTTAAATAATACTCAGAAATAAATAAAACTATTATCTGAGATAAAATTTTATTCTTCATACCTATTTCTCACCCCCCATCACCACCAAATACATAAAAAATAAAAACTGTATTTGAGTAAAATTCCATTTGGGAATATTTGAAAACAAAAAAGTGTTTGTAACTCTCAGTGATTTATTACTATGCCTGCCATTGGGTTTGGTATGTTCAAGAATCTGCAAGCAGTTATGTGGCTGCCAATTTGCTTCCTCAGTTGTTACTGATGTGTGGGGCATGTGCTATGAGTAAGTCATAAAACATCACCATGACTTACTTCCTTTTCTGAAAAATGGAGGCCATTATTCTTGTTGATTTCTTGTCTATTGAGGGTATTATAAATAATATATCAAATAACTTTGGCATGTTCATTGTTTTACCATTGTTTGCCTGGAAAGAAGGCAAAAAAATGTGTTCATTACTGTTACAGTAAACCACAAGGTTAAAAAAATAGCAACCTAAAAAGCATTATGGCTATTAAGTTTAAATTGGTTATGTTTCTCAGAATGAAGATAACATGTTTAATGTTGATTTTTGAATACTGTGAGACCAAAGGAAACCTAATAGTGATAGTTATAGCCACTTATGAAGATAAAAATCATAAGTGAAACCAATGTAAGCAGAGAAATGATAGCAGCAAGTAGTTAAAATCCCAAACTAGGCCAGGCCACTGAAGTTTCACCAGCATAATATTTCTCCAAAATTTCAGTGTTATGAGTTCATCTCTAGTTTCTTTTCCACATTTCTGTTTATAATCATTTAAGTTGCTATAAAAACACTTGGTGTGTCAAAGCAGAAAATGCAGTTGACCTG
The DNA here is from genome assembly GCA_004026885.1 of Lyroderma lyra. NCBI lineage: Eukaryota > Metazoa > Chordata > Mammalia > Chiroptera > Megadermatidae > Lyroderma > Lyroderma lyra. Next base: position 396,211 of record PVJL010000301.1, read on the forward strand.
CCATTTGATACCCACAGGTAGCTACAATCAGCTGAAGGAAGACCAAATACCATCTCTCTGACCTAGATGTTCCTAAAAGATCAGAGTTCCAAAAGTAAAATCTGTTATCTATGTGTGCAACCAAAATGCAAAAATCTTCTGAAATGTAACTAAAATTTTATCATGTTTGCCAACTTCAAAATAGGTAAAGATTGTTTTGTGAAGGCCTTGGCTAATTTTATTATGAAAGTTTTCAATATAGAAACTACAGTTGTGAACAAACATGAGCACCAAGTGGTGATTGTTATTCAAGTCTTGGAGTTGATTGTCACCAAAGTAAGTTTTACTAAAAACTTCATGAAATAGAATCACTGCATTGATAGCTCTGGAATTAGGGCTGGAAAAGAATATATCCTGAATGGGGTAGTAAATTCCAAGAGTCGTTAAACTTTTTTTAGCTTACATTTCACAGAAATATTAACATATAACATAAAATATTCTATATTAAGATAACTTCCTCAGAGATTACTATGTTTAGTATTGAGGACTCAGGCAAAAAAAAGACATTATTCTTGCCCTCGAAGAGTTCACGTGTAGTCAGCCAAAAGGGAAATTAGACTGTAAAAGGCATGGCAAAGAGATCACGTATAAAGGGTACACAATCAGTACCAAGGAAGAATGAGGAAAAGAGGAAAGGCTACCTAGGAGAAAGTGAAGGTTGAGAAACACAGAGAAATTAACCAAAAAAAAAAAAAAAAAAGATGAGAAAAATGTAGTCTAAAGTAGTCCAGAATTTTATGTTATTTTAATTATTTATTTAACAACATCTGTTGCAAAGACAAGGATAAAAGCTAGAACATGATTTGCTCAAGAAACTGTAAGGTGGGTAGGTGGTCATAAGAGATGAATGAGATATCATTGATTACCACAAAAGTAGGAGAGGATCAGACTATGAACATCAAGATATGTTTGAAAGGCCATAGACAGGCTGCTAAAAACCTGATGAGGCCATCAGAAATGGCATAGGGAAGTACTTGTGCAGAAATAGGTACACTCTTCAGGGCTGGAGGAGCTCCTCTACTGATCTAATGATAAAAAACAAACAAACAAAACTTCAAAACAACAACAAACAAAAGAACACAAGTGGTCTGCAATAAGAAAAGCAAGTCTTCTTTCCTTCTAGTCAGTAAGCTTTGTCACTTTTATAGGTTGTGTTGACCAACAAATTTCAAGGTGCATCCGTACATCATTACTCTTGTCATAAGTATATCCTTTGCACTGCTTATGTGCTGCCTTTGTGTGTGTAGAGTTAGGAAAAGGATACTGCTAGTATATGTTGCTTTTATGTTTTATTTTGGCTTGACAATGAGATTCCTTATTAGAAAAAATACAGAAGATAAGACAGCTCCAGGGGATAGAATAATGGTTATATCATCTTGGTAAGTACCTTTGGAAAACATAACTATATCATTTAATACAAAGAAACATAAATAAATCAGGAGAGGTTAATAGAAGATGTGCAATGATAACACATAAACAAAATTTGGTACCATGGAAGTATATAAGATCAACAGAGGAGAGCCAGAGTAAAGTAAGAGATTGAAGACAGAGCTCTGGAAGAGTGGCTCTAAAATCTGCATTTTAATTGAACACCCCATATAATTTGATAAACGGTTTTCTCACCTATGGCAATAAATGAATCACCCAAGGAGAGAATATAAAATTAGTTCCCCAAGGACAAGAACTTTTCTTTTTCACTTCTATATGTCTGGCAGCAATATGTTTTCTGGAATTTAGTGTATAATCAATAAATGATTGTACTATTATTTTTGAATCTTCTGGGAAATAATGTATAGTATGCACCAAGAATCATAAACATGTTCATATTTTTTGATCCAGTAATATCTGGGAACTTATTTTAAGCAATAATGCAAGAGGAAAGAAAATGTAATCTATGGAGATGATAATACAACATATTCATGATAACAAATAATGAGAAGAAGCAAATGCCAAAAAATAGGGATATGAGTAGGTAAGGAAGAAGCCATTTATCTGCTACATGACATATTTTGTCACAGCTACAAATAGTGATAAAGATTATGTAGCAACATGGATAAATAAATATTAGAATAATGTTAGTAAAGAAATTTTATCTATGTTAGGGTTACAACTTTAAAAAATGATATGCTGTGTATAAGTAATAAATAAAAAATGAAAACCATTTGATTCTCTAAGTTGACATATTATGAGTGATTTTTATAATCATTTCAGTTAATTATGCCAGAATGTAATATGTATTATAAATATTTCTGATTTAGAAACCAATGATGCTTCATTCAACCATTTCAAGTCACTATAAAAGTGAAATATGGTTAAATAAGATCCAATTTTATTCAAATAAAATATTGTTAATCTATTCTAAAAGAAAAAGTTTAAAAAAGGAAATAGAAAGGTACTATAATTAACTCCTAGATCCCCAAGGATTTTTCCAAATATCATCAGATGTTCTTGCAACCTCTTGCAAAATAGTTCTGAATACTAGTGTACTTTCAAATGAACAGAATAGAAAAATAAAATATTTCTCTCTCGTCTCTGTCTCTCTTTCTAGTTAGCACATAAGAATGTGGAATGTGTTTTGAGATTTTGTCACTGGATTTTTCCACCTGTTTCACGACATGCCAATATAAACATACAAGGACTCAGACACAGCCATTTACCTACCCCTTACATACACATATAACTTAAACAGTAGTATTTAACAAAACTAAAGAAAGCAGTATAAAAATTAAAGACCAAATCAGTCATATAGATAATCACTTAATATGTGGTTTTCTAGTAAATGTTTGTTGAATAATTGTCTGTAGTCTATGTGCAGAATTTGGTCTGTCTTGCTTTCATTATAATCTAGTAGCAAGTCTGGAGAAGCAGTGACCTCTTACTACCTCAAACTCTTAGAATAACTACAATTACCTACCAAAAAAACAAAAACAAAAACAAAAAAACTTAAGACCATGAACTGCTTAATTAATTTAGGTCTATTTGCAACATCTTAGAAATACTGATAGCTTAAGGGACAGAGAAAAAGGATCCTATATAGATGACAGAGTTACAAGAAAAGCTTAAAATACCATGAAAGAATAATAAGAGTGCATTCTTTAAAAGAACTAACAGAGGGGAGGAAAAGGGAGAAAATGGAGACAGCAAGTACAGAGAATGGATTCAAGAACTTCGATGACAGAGGAGTGTAAGAGATTGGTATAATCTAAACATAGTATTAGCAGCAGGGTCTTTCTTCTTTTTTAAGTTTTACATGGGGAGGGTATGTTCACCTGAATTGAGGAAGAAAAGGATCCAATAAAGAAGCAGAATATGATTTAAAGACAGAGTGGGCAACTGAGGCCTCCTGACAAGATAACAAGTAGTATATTAGGGAGCACCATTGAATGGGTCAGCCTTCAACGGAGTAATTAATCCTTCTATATTAAAATAAATAGGATAAGAATGAGGTGGCCCCATTGAGTAGTCTGGAGCTATAAGAAGTGGGAAACTGAGTGGGGGTGTGGGAAAGGAAGGAGAGTGCTCAGATCAATGGAAAAGTTTCGTAACTTTTGTTGAGGGGCGTAGGACAGAAATTTTTGGATACGAAAGGAATTGATAGTAAGCTGTGGTCCCGTGAAACCTGGGAGACAGTGAATGTGTACTCAGACCACATTGGGGAGTTTCCTAAGTTCTTCTCCATTGTTCAGCTGTAACTGGTAAGGCAGGTGCCTACACAGATCAAGGATAAGGACTTGGCAGAGTAGTTAGGAAGTAGAAAAAAGAACAAGGAAAGTGATGATCTAAAGCGTCCTCGTGGAAGAACTCAGATGACTCACAGAGAAATCTTTGCACTGAATAAAAATCTGATTGAATAAATGTATATGTAATTTCTGATCATGTGGTGCCCATGTACAGTAAAATAGCACCATCAGCATCATCACCATCAAATAAAAAATTATACTGTGAAAGAAACAGTGAGTTTTGAGTGTAAACCTGGTGGATATTATGTTAATTGTGCTGACTATAAATAAAAATTTAACCTTCTTTTCATCATTTTAAGTGCAAAAGGGTCTTGTCTATTTAGAGAGTAGATAAATATGTAAGAAGATGTTAGATGTCTGTTGCCTACAACCTCTTCTATTAAAGGAAAAGCATTTTTGAGAGATTTGGGGTACTGTTAATTTCATTTCCTAGTTATACCAAACCCAAAACAAACAAGTTAAGTCATTTGTCTCAGCTGGCCCTGTGGAATGCTTTAGGCTTACTGGAATTATGGAGCCATATGGAACTTGTAGTGTACTTATAACTAAGACAGATGGCAGCAGAATGGAGCCAGCCTTGAGGCTGTAGAAACACCCCAGTGACCAGGAGCAGCCAATTAAGAATTGAGACAAGAGGGAAATGTCATTTCAACTTCTGTAAAATATATCTGGTGCACACATCCTTGCTGCCTTTCACAAGCCTGCTTCATGGTCTATGGCTCTAAACTAGAGCCAGAGGAAATGTTTTCCTTACCCCCTTTTATAGAAAGCATCTAATTTCTGGTCTAGTTTTTAGGATATCAAGGATTAGAATTTCTGCTTCTACTTTTAGCAAGTGCAAGATGAATTATTCCCTTAGCTCCTAGAATAGATTAATATCCCCAAGACTCATTCAGTCATTCAACAGTTTCTGTATACCTATTTTCTACCAGTTACTCTGTAGCTCTAATGGTCCCAAACTAAAGTGAAAGTTCCTGTTTTCAAGGAAGTCATGAAGGAGACATACAGGTAAGTCAGCCTTATAACATAGCAGATTGGATATTCTAATAGAAATATAGCACTCTGTGAGGATAGATAAGGCTGAAAGATATATAACTTTTCACTTCTCGTTCCTATATTCTTAATTCAGATTTGCTTTAGAAAGAAAAAGCTAAGAAATGCTAGGTCATTTGATTTTTGCAAATCAAATACTGTACTATAATGTGCCACAATTTACTTGTTCCGCTATTGTTAGTGAAAGTGGTGCTGTGCATTGGTATTTTTAAATATAACTGAAACTTATCATATTACATAATTTGATTGATTTAACTATATTTCAAGGCAGGTTTTCTAAACCACATCAAGTATTTGTCTCTTCTAAAATGGATGGGTGTGTAGAATAGAAACAGAAATATAATTCAAGTTTTACTGGAGGACTCAGTGACATTGATGTGAAAGCAATGAATGTGTATAGTTATAGTACAGTAGTACTTATAATGTCTAATGAGATGTGAGAGGCCTTTGAAATTATGCCTATAGCACTGTTATTTTGTGTTCTTGTGACTGGCATTCATGTGGCCAGCACTCCAAAATCGGCAACTATGGTTTTTAACTTCAGTTAGTAAGATTTCTTTAGGTGCTCCCTTAACCCCAAATTATTATATTTTCTAGTCTGTGGATTTAAAAGCCATAATACCAAGGTTGTTAATATATCAAACAAAAGTAAATAAGCTCCGATCATGAACTCCTATGTATTTTTATTAATGAATATATACTTTAGGTCATCAAAAACCTTTTTTGTTTATTTTTAGGTTCTAGGCTATATTCTAGTAAATTGAGAATGTCAGATGGTTATAACATGAATATGAATAAGCAAGTAAGCAAAAAATGCTTGTAATGTGATCTTGACTGAACCCATAAATTAGTTTTAGCCTATTGGATTTAGCATCCTAATCGATATTCAAACTAATTATTTGATACATTTAAATTTTATAATAAAAACATTATAGAAAAAACTACAAACTAATATAGTGCATAAACATAGATGTAAAATTCCTCAATAAAATATTAGCAAATTAAATCTAACAATGTATACAAAGAATTATATACAATTTCAAATTTATATGTAGAAAATTTGAAAGAATTGGTAAATAAAAACAAAAACAGAACTAATAATCAAGTATAGCAAGGTTGCAGAATACAAAGTGAATATATAAGAATCAATTGCTTTCCTATGCACTAGCAATGAAAAATTGGAATTTGAAAGTTAGAAAACAATGACATTTAAATAGTTTTAACAAAGTAATTATTTTATAAATAAAAGATTTAGGTGTCTAACAAAGTATATACTGATCTATATGTAGAAAATTACAAAGGGTCCCAAAAAATGTATGCATATTTTAAGAAAGGAAAAAACTGTATTAAAATTGTAATACTCAATAATATACTAGTAACAAAAAATGAATACAGGCCATGTTTGACTTTTGCAATTACAAGAGGTGCTCAATATGGCAAACTACTGCTTGAACAACGTTGACCAAAGTGTCCATTTGTATGACTGCACATGCCATTTCAATTTCTTCCCGAAGTACCACCAATGTAGCCAGTTTTCTAAAGTATACCACATCTTTTAAGATCCCCCATAGGTAGTAGTCAAGGGGCGTTAAGTCAGGAGAATGTGGGGCAAACTCAAAACAATGTTCTCGAATTTCAAATACTACTTCAAAATGGTCTTGTGCTCCTCGAACAACAACCATGCTTCTGCCATTTTGACTGTTCTGCCTTTTGCATGGTGATGCTATCATTCAATTTCTTAATGTCAACTTCTCAGCAAACATCCTACTATACATTGTTACCGTAATTCAATTCAACTCCAAAAGCAATATATAGATAGCATCACTTAAAATGTGTATACATTTTATGGCACCCTGGTATAAACACTGATAAAATAAATAGAAGATCTGAATAGATAAAGTGAGCTTCTGTGATTGAAAGACTAGGCTAGCCAATACAATACTGGAGAATAAAGTTAGAGGGCTCACACTACTAATTTTAATACTTAGCATAAAGCTATAGTAATCAAGACAGTGTTGTACTAATTGATTGATTGATTGTCTAAAGAATAGAACAGAGATCAATAAAATAGGACTGAGAACTCAGAAAAAAGCCTACACAAATATAGTCAACTGATCTTTGACAAAGGAACAAAGATAATTAATGGAAAAATAGTCTTTTTTCAAAATATTGTGCTAAAAATTGAATATCCATATGCAAAAAAATTTAATCTAGACAAAGATTTTATCTTTCACAAAAATTAACTAAAATAAAAAAAAAACAGGTAATTTGTACCTACTCAAAATTAAGTTCTATAACATCTGACAGAACTACCAGCTTTATAAGTAAATAGCTATTAGTTTTTAGATTATTCAGATGGCTTTAATATTAGTGGGTGATTATTTTATCAATAATTAGTAACAGATTACACCCATATAATATTTTTATGGACAAAATACTTTAACATATTTCTTGTCTTTGATGTGTAAAGCAGTTCTATTAGTTGGCCAGAGTGGGACAAGCCTTATTACTACAAGATAATGAGAGGAAACAGGCTCCAAGTGGATAAGTGACCTGTTAAGAATACAAATTTTGTCCATGGCAGAGATGAATCTAAAATTCAGGCCTTTTGACTCCTAACCTAGTGCACCATCCAAAACACTTGAACAGGGGGTATCAATACTGCAGGTGACATATTGAAAGTGACCACTCAAATAACATAGCTAAACCCTAATAATGGGAAGAGCCAACGTTACTGAAAACCCAATCATGCTATTATGTTATAGGCATGCCTAGAGTACTGCCTATAAATTTCGAGAGGGAAGCCAAAGATTGAATTCCATAATAATAAACATCCTTCCATCCATTGCTTTCTATTATTTTAAGTCATAACATCAAGCTTGAATCCTGTTTCTTCTACCTTCTAGCAGTGAGATATTTAACTTTTCTGGGCCTATTATTTCCTATCAATAAAATGGGCATAATGGAAACAGCTACCTCAAAGTAGTATTGCGAAGATTAATCCATTAATCCAAGTAAAAAACTCAGAATAGTGCCCTGTACCTATTAAGAATTCAATTATTATTAACCATTATTTAACTGCTCTTGAAAAATAATTTAGGAAATTCTGTTCAGGTGCATAGTCGGAGACCACTAAGACCCAATGAACACTTTATGTATGAGGCTCACTGCGGCTAACCAGCTAAACCCTCTCAACTGTCTGAAGATTAGCTATTCTTCCCATTGATGAATAATTCATTAGTCAGGTCCTGGGGAAGTACACATGGATCTGAAACCTTACCTTTCCCTCCCTAAGAAAACTAATTATCACCCAAGTGGCTATTGTACAGTCACACACAAGTAACTGAACATCTTAATACAGAGAAAATTCTTTGCTTGTAGGTACTAAATTCTAGGCACATCTCTCATTCAGTTTGGTCAGTTATTGCTTTTCTCTTTGTGCTATGAAAACACAAACACTGATTCTGTTGCCCAATAAGTGACCTGAGCATGAACTTTTGATGAAGACTCTTTCATGTTAGTGATTAATGGCTGCAAAGATTTTGAAATAAAAACCTGAGACCACAAACTAGTCATACAGTTGGCTAAATATTTTGTTTGGGTGCTCACACCCAACTTACAGATAACCTTGTGTTGACCCTGTATTCCAAAGCAGGAAGGAAGGGCCAGGGTTTTCAAGAGGGAGATTTGTGGTTTGGGTTTGGTCTGTCTATAAAAAGAATTACAGAGCATGATCTTAACGAAGTTCATCTTCCAAGTCTCTGATCAACTGAGTATGAGGTTCTCACAGAAGCAAGTTGTGACAGCTGGAATTTGGCATCCACAGCCTCTCAGACAGGCTGCTGATCCCAGACTGATAGTTTTAAAACCCTAAAAGAAGTCTGTTACCATTCTTGAAATTTGTTTCAGCAGGCGCCAGGGAGGAATGTTACTGCCCCCTCATTGCTAGCCGTAGGTCTCATCCCAGCGTAACTCTGAAGAACTTCTGGGCTCCTGGCTCCTGCCTCATTCTGAGATTATGTTTCCCGGTTGGTGGCAGGACACTGGCAAAACCACATGCTTTGTTTGAACATTTGGAATAAGTAAGATCAGCAAAGGCCCTTAAAGGGAAATGTGAAAAGGCCACCACCACATGAGAGAGCTGAGCAAGATACACAAGGAACAGGTGATTTTTCTGAATTTTATAGAAGTAGCTTTTCAATCCTTTTTCAGATATATGCGGCCCAACTTGTATTTATTTTGGATCTCATGCAAAAGAAAGCATACATACAGCCACCAATTGTTGATTATTTAAAATATAAAATGCAAATTGTAGGTGGTATATGGCCTTTACCTCTTTAATCTTCCACTCTATCTCATGTCTTTGAACTACATTATGACTTCTAACAAAAAAAGAGACAAGTTAGTAAAAACTAAGAAACTTAAACAATATTTCCTTCTTTGTAGCATTTTTGAGGAAAACTACTCTCAGGTGTGGAAAAGGATTTGATTAATATGTGATTGGTAACAATTAAAGACTATGTAATATTTATGGTGATATGTCATTTTTCCTAAGTATGTCCAGTCCTTGTTCTGTTGCTTACTAGTGTGATCTTTGGCAGACCTCCAAACCTCTAGATAGCCTAAGTCCTTCCATAAAATAGTAATAAATTAAATGATGATTTAATGACTAAACATGAGCATAGCCTTTGACAACAATACAATTATATAAATAACATTATATTATAATTTATGCTCATGTTTATTCAATTAAATCCTTAAATTTTACTGTTATTTATAACATATAATTAAAAATCATAATATTGATAAGCACAGCAATTGAAATTACAAGTTTTATTTTTGTTTTAAATGACACATAATTGAGTAGGGTAAAATGCCAAAAACATGGAGAGTGAAACTGGGCGAGTTGGAATCAGAACTAAAGTAATTACATCCTAGAAGCTGACGGGGTCATCTAAGAGGTACTTGTGGCAGCGGAAGCTGTCAGTATGGATGAATTCCTAAAGAGAGTTTGTAGAATGAGAAGAAATAAAGACTCATTGCTGTGTTCATGGGAAGACCCACTGCTGTACTCTAGGGGAAGGGGAGGAATATTATTTAGGGAATGCTTGGAAAACTAGGACTATCCAAACCTGAGAAGCAATATCTAGCAAATTACTGGGAGAACCTAGACTGAATGACTTTTTCTGAGACTGAGATTCGAACATGGAAGCTATAGTCATAGGTCATCCTGTCAATGCTACTGGGAATTCAAATTAGATGAAAACTGGAAAATGTACCAGTCGTAAAGTGGCCAGTAATGAAACTGTATGTGGAGCTTAAATGGGTGATTAGGAAAGGGATCTGGATCTTAGTCAGATGAGATACGAACAGCAATGAAGAAAACACAGGCAGCAATGTGAACCACTCCATGTTTCCTGTTTTAAGCCAGGAGAAACTCGATAACAGAAAATATCCTCAGATAAAGGAGGAATAAAGTGCAATCATTCACAGGAGATGAGGTAGGGTCCTTGGGGAAGCAACTCCCTTCTCAGGAGCTGGGAGGGTGAAATGCAGTGCACAGGTAGGAAGATTAGACTTAGGATAGAGACAGAAATGATAGAGGGAGACCAGGAGAGCACCCATAGGGAAGTTTATGTATTTGGGACAGGAAACAAATTAAGCATCTTTATTTCACACATGAAATGCTCAGCTTTAGTATACTGTGATATTTAGGATATTACAACAGAGCTCAATGCAATGAAAACAGAATGGGAAAATTCAATCCGAGTTATTATTATTACCTAAAAAGTTAATACTGACCGACAGAAATTCATAAGCAAAACACTAATAATTAGCTATCTGTTCATTTATTAATTCACTCAGTCAATAAATATATTGAGTTTAGCAAGTGTAGAAATTTTAGTTTCTGCTGAGAGCACAACAAAGAAAAGTGAGACTTCCAACTGAAGAATTAAAACTAACTGCAATGACATGGCTTGACTCTAAAAATTCTTAAACATCACAATGAATTCTTTGTGAGAAAGTTAAGTATTTTACAGCTGTATGAACAATACTCTGATTACTATGTTGTCTGAGGCTATTCAATATTTAAGCATGAACTGTAGCCTGGGTGAAGATAGACAATACGTCTTGTTCAGGGAATGAATCTCTAACACACTTCTGGGACATTTGAGACTATGAAATTGAATTTTATGTGGCATAAAATTGGATAAAAATGTAGGAACAAATATAGGCCTTCTCTAATATTTGGGCTAAATCTCACAAAGCAATAAATGCAATATGTTTCTATGCTATTATTAGGTACTTAGTAAAATAAAAAAGGAAGATGTTAATATTTGAGTTTAGTATATTTAGTATATTTTTAAGAAGATTATTCTAAATATGCAAGGGGTTTGTGAGTGTGTGTTTATCATAGTATAGAAACTTTACATAAGTCCAATGAACACTGAAATCTAGCAAGCACATATATATTACTTTTCAAGGGCTTATACTTTACCTTTTATATGTATTTACTGGATATATTTAATTATATTTACCTGTTATATTAATAGTAAAATTACAACTCATGAATTAGTTAAGATCATTTCAGTTACATTCTGATTTTTATGTTGATTAAAAAACACAGAAAATGTAAATTAAACTCTTAGAAGAATTTAGTAAGTTGTCCTGTAAGATGCACCACCACCACAACACCATAGAAATTTAAAAAGCCTATAAACTAGATGTTTTGAATTAACCTAAGATTATTATTTCAATAGCTAGCACATACTTTTGTAAAAATGTGTCAATCCCTAATGTCTTAACTTTAACATTTATGTGAATGCTTATTGTTCTAGGCTTGTATCTTTTGTCTATTTCTCTCCCTGTTAAGAGCTATATTCAGATCTCGCTGGAAGTTTACAGCCCAGTATAAAAGAGAAACTCACACACACACACACAAATATTTACATATACTTTAGTAGTTGCTGCACGATTCAATTTTTGAAGTATTGTCTCATTTTATTTTTCACTTGAGTTCTAGCTTCTGTGAGATGGATTTGATGTCACAGAACAGATGAAGTAGCCATAGAGGTGAGCTATTCTTTTCAACCCTCTTTCCAACAGAGGACCTGTTGTCTGGCACTTACAACTTACAATAACTAAGAACTTGCATTATGATTTAACTTTTTGTGATGTTGGAATTCTTACCATAAAAATTGTTTTATCTGCAATTGTTCCGAATCATTCTTTTTAAAGATTATTTCCTCAGGCAAGAAAAGAAAGCATTTGCATCCAAGGTTTGCCAAGTTCTAGTGAACAACTCAAGAAGAATTTAATTGCGTAGGTTTACAATAAATCTTAAAATCTTTAAAAAATTCTTTTTTTCAAAAAGCCCAATATATTTAATTACCAAAAGAAAATACGCGAAGGAACCAAAAACCACATCTGTGGGGTTTCCAATGTTTGCTCTGCAAAAAAATAGGCAGTATGTCTTGAAGTTAACTTTTATTGGTAAAACTTGTATACTTTCTCACCCCAAATAACCCTGTGGAAAATTGTTTATATCCCCTAATATATTTGCTGCAAATACAACTAGAAGAACACATTGTGCATGAAGTTGTAAGTGAGCATTTAAGTTATTAGAATTTATATGTGCTATTTAAGCATCTATTAAGGATAACAGGTAGTATATAATTCATTTGCAATGATACAATAGGAGTAATTATCTGAAATTTTAAAAGTGATTAGATGCTATTAAAGATAAAATAATTTTCTCAAATCGTTATGACATTTAATAATGCTTAGAACAGTGGCATAGCTAACTTTCAATAGATACTAGTTTTAAAAATGCAAGGATAGCATATTTATCTAATATATGTATCCACAGAGGCAAAAAATACATTCAAACTTTTAATTAAAGAAAATAAAAATAAAATGATGAAATTTAAGATTAAACAATTTCATTAGCAAGATACATTGACCAGTACTTGCAGTGCAATCATACAACTGACTGAATTACAGACCGACCTTTACGTAATTCAATAATAATGCCTGAGAGCAAAACAATAATGACTTTTTACTACTGAAGGCAGCATAGATACTCTAAACTGAAAAATGGAGCAAAATGTAAAAAGTCAAAGAAGAAAATTACTCAAGACTCATAAATGACTTCACAAAATTTCTATGAAAGAGAAAAACAAATTTTAGTTGTTCTCCACAATGCTGAAGATTATCAGTTCAGAAAACTAATTTTAGATAAATTGGCTTTAGTAAGGTTGGGGGATTAATTACAGATATCAGGGGAAGAACTTAGATGGCTAAAATGAAATTTTTTTTCCAGTTGGTGATAAAAAACCTTGGAATCATTTAAAGTTTGACTACAAAAAGTTGTCAGGATAGCTTGAAAAAAAGTTCTTCTGGGAAAATGGTAGTATGAATAAGTATTTCCTTTTCCAACATCTATGACAATAAATATATCAGGGGATAGAATGTACATTTTGGTCTTTAAGAAAAATGAGGTGGATCCTCTATGCATATAAATTACATCCTAGGAGGTACCTTTGGAAGTTGTTTGAACTCTTTCAGCTGTCTGGAAGCCATTTCAGGAGTCCCTTCCACTTAATGTAACTCCCCAAGATGCCTATCATAACTAGGACAATTTGCATGCTAATGACATAGGTCCTGCCTATTTTACCTAAGAAAACAAAGCAAACAAACTACTAAGTAAATATATACGTATTATTTCCTCTAGTTAATATTATTATTTTTCTTTTTATGGACAGCCCTATCCCACTTTAAATATTGAACTTTAGCTACATCTAATGTTTTATGAACACAACTAAAGAGTTCATTAGGGGGGAAAAAAAGAGATAAGATGATTTAGTAATTTTAAGAACTGTATAAAAATGTTCCCCAGATACCTTTACACCAAAAAAAGTCAGAAGCAAATTGTATTGCCATAAATAATCAAAGGAAAATCAACAGAGTCTTTTTGGATCCATAATTGATGTGAGTCAAATCAAAGGGTGAGGGAATATTTTAGAAGAAAAAGTTAAATAACCCACTTTGCCCCATATTTGCAAGTATTTCAATTTTTTAAATCATAAGCTCCTAAAATTCACACATCAAAATGAATATATTAGTTATTTATTTGGATTTCAGTGATTCAAAAGATTTATAGAAATGATTCACTCAACAAATCAAAAATGATTTCCTTTCTACCACACCAGACTTTAAAAAAAAAAAAGTATGGATGAGTTCTCTTTCTCCTTACAGTTTATTTTTTTCCCCAAATCAGAATGCTAGCAACTCTTGCTCTCCCTGAGAAAAACAGCAAAGAGGGAACTTGTGTAATCAGAGCTGCCTAACAATCTGAGTTTGCTCACATTACAGAATAGGCTCACGTTTTAGCTCATGGCTGTGTGTTTGAGCCACACTGGGGGCTAGTGAAAAACGAAGGCCAGAACAAAATAAAGGCATGTGCCTGCCTATTTTAACTCTGTAGAATGGAAGGAGAGAATAACTAACACTTGAAAGAGCCATTTTATGAGAGAACTCATTGGTAGGTTTTAAATATTTTCATTATTTAACTTAGAGATTTAGTGAACTGAAATATCTGCATTTTCTATCATTCTCAGTTTCTAATAGTCATCAAATATTTGAAACCAGCATCCCATTGTATGGTAATCTTTAATTGTCTGTGTTAACAGAATTTTAAAAAGTTGTTACAATTTTTTTTTTATTCTGAATTTAAAAAGTGTAGAAATAACCCATGGGAAAAATAACTGAAATTGAATAAAATACCAAAACACTGCTTCCAGGATTTCCAAAAGTAAAATATTTTTAGCATGTGTATATGTTTTAATTGTAAAACTATAAAAGGATTTTAAAAATGAAAAAAAGCCTCTGAAACCTTTCCTGCTGAAGTATTCCTTTTGTGTAACTGTGAGTGTGCAGTTAAGATTCTTGCTTTGTATTTTTATGTATTTCACATACACTTATGATTAAATTTACTATTCCTATCAGTGAAGATATTCTCTTAATCATGGTATGGAAGAAATCACTCGTTCATCTTTGGTCATATTGACATCAATGTGGATTTAAGAATTATTCGCTGAAACAAGTTAGACTTTAACATTCTACATAGCTCTGAACTAGTGGAGTTAGCAATATTAAAGCATTCTGTTAAGAGCCTATTTGCTTTAATAATTTAATTATAAATTTCCAAATAATATGTACACTTCTTTAATCTAATATTAATTTTGAGTCAAATCAATAACATGTATTCCATTGCAATACACTTAGAAAAAATGCCTATTTGTGGTTTTATTTCTGTCTATACAATTTTTAAAGAATTAATTTAGTTAACATATAAATACCTGTGTTTAAGTGAAATGAAAAGAATTACTCAGTAATTGTATTTTTTGCTTTTCAAATAATTATGAAATTGCATTGCCAAGTCTCAAAATTGGTAACAAATGATTGTGTTTAATAAACTGGTCATTTCTTTTCATTACATAAATGGATTAACTGTTTTTCCTTGAATTGATGACTTATTTTAATGACTTAATTTGATTGAATGTTTGTATCACCAAACTTGCAAACTCATTCATGTATTCAAAACATTTAGTGAGTACTTACTATGTATCAGGCACTGGACTAAGTGCTAATAATACATTAGTGAATAAATCACAAATGGTCTCTACCCTCAAGCAGATTAGAATCCACTTCCATTCCTTACCTGTCCTATTATTAGGTAACATGAAATTACTGGCTTTTATCCAACTCTGATTCATCATCATTGAATCATTGTGATTAATCACAATGATAGAAATGTATTCATCAAAAAACTGGCTGCCGACTTCTCTTTGGGGTGAGAACTGTCTTTTTATGGGAATATACCCTGGTGAGCCACTTAGCGTAGGGAGTGGGTCCAAGGGAACATAAATATTAGAAAGAACCAAGGCTGCTCAACAGGAGACAAAAGGAGAAATTTCTCCATTTCTGCAAAAGAGGAAAAGAGAAGCAAAGCAAGAGTAGAGAAGAAAGAGAGAAGGGCAGGAACACAGAGTTAGTATGAGATGAGAGGGTTCTCAGGGTCAAGGTGAGCAGAAACTCTCCTGTTGTAGATGGCCAATGGGTATTTTAGAATAGGATCTCAGATGCCATATATTTAAAGTTTGTTATTCTTGCTGCTGCTTCTTACATTTTTATAATATAATTTCTTCTACTTTAGTAAATTCTACAACTTTGCAAATGCTTTGAGTGAGTGGGTTATTCGTGAAAAACCATGGGCAAGGCAGGATTTTTCATGGTTTTGGCTGGTACAAACACATGTGGTACTCAAAGAACCAAGAACCAAATGACAGATGTGACCGTCAGAACATAAATCTTCCCCACCCTCCAGAATTTATGAATGTATTAGAGGGAGATTTAGATTGCCATGCAATGTGGGAACCAGAGTTTAAACTAATACACCTCACATCTAGAGACCAAGAGATTTCTGCCGACCTAAGTACTTTTGTGCCTTAGAATGTGAGAAGTGGCTTTCTCGCTTGGTTCTGAGATCTGTATCCCAGGTATTAGTTTCTTGATCAATTCTGTTAACGTATCTGAAACTTTTGGGACAGAGGTCCTGTCTTCCCCTTTTCAATCTCTGTATCATTCAATCATTTGCTTACCAATGCCATCTCTCATTATCAAACATTTAAATTAAAATATTAAAATCACTAATGATCACACATTTCCTGGACACAAAACATGTGACTGGAAACAAAGTAATTGCTAAAGATGCAACTGTAACTAAAGCCCAGTTTCTGATGACACTCATAGCCTGGTGTGAGAATCAAACACAAATACAAAGCAGTTGTAATAGAGTGATAAGGGTAAGAAATTTAGGAAACATTGTAAACACAAGAGGAAGATACGTTTCTTTCTAGCTCTTAAGTCTCCATTAAGGTGACTATTCATCCTAGTCTGCTCATGACTATCTGGTTTTAGAATTAAAAATCTTATGTCCTGGAAAACTCCTCAGTTCCATGCAAACTGGGACAGCTGGCCACTCTAGCTCTTCAGTAAGACTCTGACAGTCTTCACTGATGCTATTAGTACTTCTGGGGCTAGTCATGTTTCAACACATCCATGACACTTTCCCTACCTATAGCAGGGAAGATTTTGGGTTCACATTTGGAATTTCATTTAAATTTGTCACAGATAAATAAGGAAGGTTATTTTAAGCAGAAAGAATAGCATGTATAAAGGGATACCATTATGAAATAGCATGCTGTATTCTAAGAGAAAGTAGCTCAATATAGCTGGAGTATGGTGTTCCCTTTGAATATTATTAGAAGGCAATTATAACCAGGTAGGCAGAAACCAGACCACAAAGGAACTTGATATCACACAACAGGGTCAGTATTGTATCCAAAAAGGCTTAGGGAATCATTGAATGGTTTTAAGGAGGAAAGTAGTTTTATTTTAGAA
This sequence comes from Lyroderma lyra, assembly GCA_004026885.1. Classification (NCBI taxonomy): domain Eukaryota; kingdom Metazoa; phylum Chordata; class Mammalia; order Chiroptera; family Megadermatidae; genus Lyroderma; species Lyroderma lyra. The sequence continues at coordinate 413,508 of PVJL010000301.1, forward strand.
AGATTACCCTGGAAAACTGTAGTGTATTGATTGGAAATTGAAAAGGGCTTTGGCAAGAAAACTGGCAATTAGGGTATTGTAATATTTGAGGTGAGAGTAGATGAAATTTTTAACAAAAAACTGGTAGTGATGATGGTGAGCAGGAGACACATTCTAAGGGTTAAGAGGAAAACAAATGTGAGTCTGTGACCAGTTGAATGTGGAGAGTCAGTGGAAAAGTTAAGGTTAAGTCCCTGAGAAAAAAACCAAGAGTTAATAAAGGAAGAATAAATACAGTTAAAATTAATAGGCAGAAATTAGGGGGGTTCCCTGGTGGTGTAGTAGCTAGGCCTCGGCATTCTCACCACCATGGCCTGGGTTCGACCCCCACTCAGGGAACCAACCAAAAAAAAAAAAAAAATAGGCAGAAATTAAACCATAAATAAGAGATGAAGAGCAGATTATAAGCAAATACAACTCAGAAACAACTCAAAATAGGTCGGGACACTCAGGGAAGGAACTGAAATAGTGGTCAGATATGTGTGGCTTCTCATTGTGGGAGGCATAACAATGGCTGTGTCAGTCTGGATTAAACATCTCTGTTAGACATGGACATTTCTGTGAAAATACCAATTTAGCAAATGGTACTTTCCTTTTTTTTTTTTAAATCCATTGTTTATCTGGTATTTAAATTGGGTGCTGATCCTCACTTTTTATTATAATAAAAGCAAGCTACTGCCACTAGTATTAAGTCTTCCTTGTGAACTACTTATTTATAACAGGAAAACCATTCACATATTTTCCTTCACTATCCATTTCATTTGGTACTGACAGCAAAAGGAGATTTCAGTCTACAGTAAGCACAGGATATACATGTTCTTAAAAAGAGAGGTGTTAAGATTCACCATATTAGGTCATTCATTCAAAGAAAAAAGCCAAGAACATATTCAATGTAAATCTCAAATCATTCAGTTTTACTTTTTCTCACATCATACTGAAGATCATTTAAAGTAAATTATCATTTCAAAATTTATAAATATAATTTCCTTGTTGAGCTATTTTCTTAGATCTAATCAAGATGTCTCTTTTTAAAAGAATTTAAGTAAAACCTGAATTACTATCTTGTATGTATTCTATAGATTTGCATGCTAATACCCATTACAAGTTGGCTTTAATTTACAAATTTTCAGTTTTTAACCAAATTTTCCCAATACATAAATTATTTCTTGGGAGTAGATTTTTTGTTTTGTTTTGTTTTTTGTTTGTTTGTTTTTAACACATTAATTCCTTAAGGCCACCAAGGTTTAGTCTTCAATATATAGAAATCATTATTTTTCAAATGATTCACCGGAGCATTTAATTCACATGAGTTTAGCATATATGATTTAAATTGTATATTTATGTAATCATTTCAAGATGAATTACCCTGAGAAATCAACTCACTTGTTTCTGCTTGTTATAGCTAGCCATTTTTTTTAAGGTATTAGCAAAGGGTTTCCAATTTGGATTGCTAAGGAATAATACTTTTTGTTTCTGTTGTTTGCTTGTTTATTTTACAATGCATAAAAGAAGAGTTAATTTGCTGCGATAAGTATCAGTATAATTATATAGTAACTGTAACCAGCTACTCATATAATCAAGTGAAAAGCCACATTTCAATTTAGTATTTTGCTCTGAGGAGGGACAGAGCTGTATCTAAAATATTCCCGTTTTTGAAAACACTCAGTTAATATTTTTACATTTTAACTGGGATGTTGGATGTTGACTAGATACAGTCTTACTTGAGTCATCTTACTTGAAAGTAGAACTCAGTTTTAAACCAATAGATACTGAAAATATTTTATAAATTAATTTTGTATTAAAGCAACTTTGTAGGGAAAAAAATTATGTTAGAAAATTAGTATCTTTTTCTGTCATGCCACAAATATAAAATACATTAGTAATCAGACCCTGGCTCCAGTGATCTCATGAAGGCACATTTATACTGACACACATTTTACTTGCAGTATTTTTTTCTCTCCAGGCACAGCATTTCTCTTAACATAAAGCTGATGGTGGTGTGAATCTTTGTGAAAAGATAAAAATTGTACCTCTTCAAAATGCTTTGGGTGTTGCTTGACAGTCAGGCTAGAAAAATATTTTGCATTCAACATCTTTTACTGCAGTGTAATGAATCCTGCCACACAGCTGTGTTGACAATAATAAATGATTAATACTTTTGATAAAAGATTTCTTTCCAAAAATCAAATAATGCCCACAAATCCATAAATTCTGTATTAGTGTTAACATTTATCTTGACATATCACATAGAATTCTATACCATAATCAAATCATTAGCTGAGCTCTATCATTTTTCATTCAATAGAATGTCAGGGGAATAAGACACAATACTCAATAATGTCATAAATTTAATACAATGAGAAATACAACAAGGACAAATCCTTGGTGATAATTTCCATTCTAACTGAAACTTTTATGATGACTTTTCTTTTTATATTTTATTTCAATAATATAAACTTAAATCTTTTAGCCTTCTTTCCCCACTATTCAAAAAAATCTTGGATTATTACAAAAAAAAATAGAATTTGGAACTATAGACTATTAGTATTAGGTTTTTTCCTCATCCCTCTAACTTCTCTACCTTGAAAGTATACATTTATTTTTGTAAATATTTATTTTAAAAGTATCTTCTTGTATCAATATAAAATCACTTTGAGCAGTTTGACTCATTAAATTATCAAGTTCTATTAAAAAAACAATAAAAGAATGAAAATTAAACACCAAATACCAAAGAAATGGCTAAAACTAAAATAAATTAATAGTCACAAGTTATGCTACTGGCACATCTGTCAGCTAGTGCTAAAAGAAAATGTAAAAAATGCTTTCCCAGAATTTGAAATGGTCTCTCCAATGAGGCACTTCACTTATCTCCTCCACTGCTTAATTCATGAGGGCAAATACTGGATTGTTTGCAAATGTGCCTACCTTACAGCCTGGTATATAACAGGTACAAAATAAATATTATTCAATGGTTGAATGAATATGTTTTCTCATTCCATAATCATTAGTGATTTTCTATAAAATACATTTAATCAATATCTATTACTATTATTGCTTTTAGTAACTGCAGCAATCTTTGTTCTAAAGCTCAATGGCTGAGGATACTAAATATGTTATTTTATTGCTCTGACTTATAGTTTCAGTTTCATTGTGTATAAAATAGGAATGATAATGATTTTGTGTGGTTGTAAAGAGAAAAATACTATAAAGAGAGCCCCTAGTACAAGACAAATAAATGTCTTTACTGTTACTGCTAGTATCACTACTGATACTGTTACTATTGCTGCTGGTGCTAAGATTATTATTAAATTGCTATTAAAACACTACCTCCTTCATATGTTTGAGAACAGTTTAGCTGAATTATCAAACTGCTAATTCAAATTAAATAATCTCAATCATTAAAAGTAATGTGAGTAAAATTTTCAAATTACTCTAAAAGTACCTATGTTAGATTTGTGTCACCCCAAAACATCTTATGTTGAAGTCCTAACTCCTGGTATGGCAGTATTTGGAGAAGATAGGTCCTTTAAGAATGTGATCAAGTTAAAATAAAGTCATTAGGGTGGCACCTTATCCAATCTGACTGCTATCCTTAAAGGAAAAAAATAATAAAAACACAAAGAGACATAGAGAAAAGACCAAATGGGTCACAACAGTAAGATGGCCATTCACAAGGCAAGGAGTGGCCCCTCATGAAAAAACTACCTGTCAATACCTTGATCTTGGACTTATAGCCTTCAGAACTGTAGCAAAATAAATTTGTTTAAGCCAACTGGGATGTGGTATTTTGTTAAAGCAAACCTAGCACGGTTTGGGAAGTGGTCCTAAAATGCCTATGAGTCTGGCTCCTTTAGCAAATACCACTGCTCTGTTACTGAAAAAGGAAACTTCCAGTAGTATACTTGGGCAATATGTGATTACTAATGAAATAAGACAGAAAATAAAAACCTACATTATATATATATACATACGCATACGTATCATTTACATATAAACAAAACGCTAGAGCTAGCATCAGTTGACGCGTTCCTCCTCCTCCTTGTAAGCAGTGACTGAACCGGAGGAAAACAATCTCAGCTCTGACTGGACTCAGAGTGCTTTGCCTAAGAGGAGCTTCATTCCTAGTAGAATAGTTAATCAAGTTACATCTACACTTCTTACAGTGAAAATTTATTTCTTAGGTTAAAAGAAAAAGACCTCCATATTGGTTGAGATTTATGCTATACTGCTTGGTGAATTTCACTGCATACACTATTTCTTACGGAGTTATCTGCATAGTCTCTGTAAGAAGTGTGCAGACACAACCTCTAATTCTTCTCAATTGTTTCAGAAGTATAATCATAAGTCATCCAAAAAATTATATTTTTTATACAAATTTGGCAGATTTTTTTTCACATCTGGGATCCTTGAACCATGTCCAATATTCCATGCTGAGCTTTCAAATCTATTTCCTGTACTTTATATATTGAAATATTCTAATGTTTGTCAATATGACAACAAAATGTACATAAGGAAAAAATTTTAGTTAATTTCCTGATTTTTATGTCTTCATATTCATTTAAACTGTTTTATTTCACATTGAAAGAGCTTCTTTCATAAAGTGTTATTTGTTCATATATTTTCTCATTATTTTAAAATGCTAGGACATGCACTGAAATCATTGTGTATCAGGCATTTTCCCAACCTATTTACATATATTATATGCATATATAAGTGGTATATACAAATACAGTTTTAACTGAATTATAAATCCTGATTTATAAATGATATTAAAAATACAAAACTGAAAATGCATATTAATTAAAACAGTAACTCAAACCCATTTACTTCATTTCTAAAAAATTCACTGCTTTACAACAAAGAAACAAAAACTCATGGACACAGTCAACAGATTAATGGTTACCTGAGGGTAAGAGGGGAGGAGGGTAAGGGAAGAGGGTGGAGGGCTCAAATATGTGGAGATGAAAAGAGAACAGACCCTGGGCGGTGAACACGGATTATGTATTATAGAACTGTACACCTGGAATCTATGATTTTTACTAACCAATATCCCCCAAATAAATTTAACAATAAAAAAAAATAGAGCTTTTGAGGTATGATAGCCAATAAAAACTGTGTAGGTAAAGTGGACATATTTTAATATATGTATATATTTTGAAATGATTACTATAATCAAGTAATTAGCATATTCATATTTACATAGTTAAACTGTGTGTGTGTGTGTGTGTGTGTGTGGTGAGAACACTTGAGATCTACTGTCTTAACAAATTTCAAGATTATAATATATTATTAACTACAGTCACCATCTTGTACATTAGATCTCCAGAACTTACATATATTATAACTACAAGATTGTAGCCTTTCACCAACTTCTTCTCATTGCCCCATTCCTTAGGCTGTTAATGACCATTCTAGTCTCTGATACTATAAAGTTTAACCTTTTGTATTCCACACATACATGAGATCATAGAGCATTTGTCTTCTCTGTCTGGCGTATTTCACTTGGTAAAAGGTTGTCCAGGTTATTGGAAAGCACAAGATTTCCTTCTTTTTATAGCTGAATAATATGCCATTATACACACACACAAAACATACATGTGTATGTGGTGTAAGTAATATAAGGGTTTAATTTCATGAAGATAAAGGTCTAATTTTATTCTTTTATATGTGCATATCCAGTTTTTCCAATATTATTTATTGAAGAGACTATCTTTGTAAGTTATTAATTAATCATATATGCACTGGTTTATTTGTGGGCTTCCAATTCTATTCCAATTTCCTGTGTGTCATTTTTTCTTAGTACCATCCAGTTTTAATTACTATAGCTTTGCAATATAGTTTGAAATCAGAAAGTGTGACACTTCTAGCTTTGTTCTTCTTAAGATTGCTTTGACTATTTAAGTTCTTTTCTGATTCCACACTAATTTTAGAACTGTATGTTCTATTTCTGTGAAAAAAATGCCATTGGAATTATGATAGGAACTGATTGAATCTGCAGGCTGCTGTGGGTAGTATAAACATTTTAACAATATTAATTCTTCCAATCCATAAACACAGGATATATTTCCGTTTATTTGTGTCTTCATTTTTTGTTCATTAATATTTAAAGTTTTTTGTGTACTGATCATTTATATCCTTGGTTAAATTTTTTTCCTCAGTATTTTATTGTTTTTGATGCTATTTTAAATAGTATTGTTTTCTTAATTTCTTTGTGAATAGCCTGTTCTCAGCACAGAGAAACATCATTGATTTTGTTTCTCCTAATTTTACTGAATTTATTTATTAGTTCTAACAGTTTCTTCAGGAAAATCATATAATCTACAATGCGAGAATTTTATTTTTTTATTTCCAATTTGTATGCTATTTATTTCATTCTTTTTCCTAATTGCTCTGGCTAAAATTCCCAGTACTGCAATAAATAAAAATGGTAAGAGTAGACATCCTTTTCATGTTGCTAATCTTAGGAGAAAAGCTTTCAGCTTTTCAATGTTGAGTATGTTCTTACATATGGGCTTGTCATATATTGCTTTTTTTTTTTATAGTGATGTATGCTGCTTCTATAACTAATTTGTTAAGAGTTTTTATCATGAAAACGTTAAATTTTATGAAGTACTTTTCCTGCATCTATTGAGATGATCATATAACTTTTTTATCCTTTATTCTGTTAATGGTATAACACATTTACTGATTTGTATATGTTAAACCATCTTTACATTCCAAAGATAAATTCCATTTTGTCATGGTAATAAAATTTTAACCTGCTATCGAATTGGGTTTTCTAGTATTTTGTTGGAAAATGTTTGCATCTATGTTCATCAGGGATATTGGTCTGTAATTTTATTTTCTTGTATTGTCTTTGTCTGGCTTAGATTATCAGCATGATGTTGGCCATATAGAATAAGTTTGAAAGTGTTCATTCATTTCCTATTTTTAGAAGAGCTTGAGAAAAATATCTTCTTTAAATCTAAATCCAATAATATTTAAATTCTTCCTTAAATATATTAAAATCTTTTAAGTCAATGACTTGGATCTGTTTAAATTACATCTGTTTTATAAATATGTACATTTTATAGTTTTGACACTTGATATAAAATACAAACCATATAAATGAAAGGGCTAAATACATTCATATATATTTTGAAAATATACCAAAACTTTCACCTTTCTGAAATAGTTATATTTTCACATTTTCTAGAAATACATACACATATTTATTTACCAACCTCATCATAGAATCAGCATGTCTGTAACATCCTAGAAGATTGTGGCCCATGTGAAATATTTCTCAATCCTGAAATTACCAAAATGACATAATATTTGTGCTTAAAAAGTGTATACTTTCCATAACCAACCCTGAAATAGTCTTTGCTTTTCTTTACCTCATCATGTCTGTAATTGAGGATAAATAATAAATTACAACCTAATATAAAAATACTCAGAAACATTTTTTGTTATTATGATCAAATTATTGAGTAAATTAATCTTTTGTCAGACACTAAAGTTTTGTTGAATGAATGAGTAAAATAAATGAAGCATAGTGATCAAAGAACGTTCAGCCTAGATTATTTGATGGTATGTTCAGAATTAGGTTTCCAAGACATGGTGACTTGTGTCACTCACATTACATTAATGCTGAGCAAATGTCGCCTCTTTTAATGTTACTATTCTAAACCTAAATTTATTAGAAAACTTAAATCCAATTAAGACTCTTATGTTAAAAATTTTAAATTCACTTTGGAAATCATTTAATGTCATGTTTAACTGTACTGGCAGATAAAATTAAACACACATATACACACTTACCCAAAATAAGACTGAATGCTAACTAACATTTAGCTTTAGTGTAAATAAATCTCCAACTTGCTTGTTTTGTTTTTACTAAAAACAGAAATATGGCCCTACTAAAAACAAAAGAGAGAAAACCACTGTGCATACAAATAAAATTAAAATATGTATATATTTTAAAATAATATATTGAATATGAATAATAAGTTCATATAATAATATGAATATGAATAATAAGTTGTCCAACCTTTTGGCCTTCCTGGTGACAACTGTCTTGGGCCACCATAAAATACACTAACACTAACTTTAGCTGATGAGCTAAAAAAAGTCGCAAAAAATCTCATAATGTCTTGTGAATTTGTGTTGGGCTGCATTCAAAGCTGTCCTGCGCTGCAGGTTAGAGATGCCTGATGTACACTTGAAGTTTATATAATCATTCACATCCACACACGTGTGTGTATACAAATTTAGGAAAATTGAAGCTTTGAATAACCTTATGCAAAGTTTGAATGATAGGATGTGAAAATTCATTCTTGGTAAGAGTCTCTAAGAAGTTTATATACTTAACTTTTCAAAAGATAGAGATAAATATGGAAATTAACTTTTGATATCAATGTATTACAATCCTAGTAAAATTTCAAGTTAAAATAATATAAAAATAAAATTACTTTTGAAAATATTTCAATATTTTATCTTTTCATATTAAACTCATAATAAACGAAATACTATCACTTACTGCACTAAGCCTCAAAGACATCTTTTAACTTTTATACTCCTTTATTTTATGGCCTCCCTGGAGAACAATTCCTACATGTTATACCATAAAGCACAGAGGAAGCTTATACTTTTTTAAAATTTTCAATAGAATACCTGGGTTTATATATAAAATGTATTCTCTAAAATTGTATGTATTTTCAACAAAAATCCTCATTTTAGAATACACTTAAGCTCACAACTCCTACAAATACTCTTTTTCCTTCTCTCAAATTTCAGGCAACAAGAGTGCCAGAAGATTCGGAATTTGTATAACCCCAAACTGTGTTTTCCTAGCTAATCTTGGCAAGCTTAAGACCCTGGAAAGTCACAATTCACTTCCCAGGCGATCATCCTGGACAGCTCAGCAGCAGAAAAGCAGAACAGGATATCCAGCTATTGAGCAGGACCACCGGCCCAGGTGGCCAGCCATGCAGCTGTGAGAGCATCCTACCAGGAGGGCAGCATAGGGCTGCAGGAAGACGTGTTCCTTTCCTCTGTCTGTTTTCAGCTGGAGAGGAAAGCACAGTCTACACTCCCCAAACACTGGCTGCCGACACAGCACTTTTCAGTAACAGTGGAAAGAGGGTATGTCTCTAACAATAAATGTCAGAAGAGGAACAAATCATTTATGAGATTCGGGAGGCCCCAACTCAAGCAAATAGTTGACTATGGAAAAACAGCTTAAGTTTTATATTGTCCTGAATGAGACATAACATTACAGATGTGAGGTCATTTAAGAGCAATTGTTTTTGTACCAAAATTGTATGAAATGAAAGAAACCGTGGATTAAAAGGCTAGGGTTAACTACAGGTTCTCTGGCTTTGGGTTAAGAGTTGTGTGAAAAGAATTCTCATCATTAGTAAGGATAAAGTCTTCTCCCGATAGCATTCTTCTATTTTTATATTTTATCTTTTGTTATCTTTTTAAGAAATAGTGATTTGTATTCATGATAAGAAATCATCAGGTCACACCTCCTCTGTTCATACTTATGAAATATTTTTCCAGTTTTATTGAGATATATTATTAATTGACATACAGTACTATGTAAGTTTAAGGTATACAGCATGACAACTTGACTTTTCTGTACTGTAAAATGATACAATAAATTTAATTAACTTCTCTCATCTTATATAGATGAAAAATAAAAGAAAAATAATTATTAAATAGACCAAGGAAAGTCCGGAGAGAGAGAAAACATTATATTTCCAAAACTGATAAAATGAATTGACACTTATCTTTATAAAAATGTACTTACATTTCTATAAGTATTTTTAGAGAATGATAAAGTACAGAATCTTTTCAGAGAAAACAGTATACTTTTCAAATCTAAGACTTCTTTTTCTATTTTATAAAAGAAAATTTCAAAAACAAACATTTTGTATGTAATTGTACTTCCAATTGGTAGGGTAGTATTGACATATATGTTCATTTATTTCTATTCCTAACACTCAGTAAATGTTATATCTACAATAAATACATGATAGATAAATGACAGAGACAGATAGGTGATAGAAAGAACAGAGAAATAGATGCTAAGTCTTAACAACTGAGGAATCGGAGAACAAAAATAGTGTCTTCAGTGTAGTTATCATTTCATGTTTCAAATCTGAATCCTATCATTTATTAGCTATGTGACTTTGGACAAGCCACTATGGTTCAGTTTTACCTTATATATAATGTAGATGGTAAACCTGTTACAGATAAATACTAAGTGAAATGTATAGGAAATAGTAAGTACAAAGTTAATGATAGCTTTTATTATTTTCATTAGCTGTAGTGTTTTAGACATTCAGGCCCTGTTCAAGTTTTATGAAATCAAATCTCTATCTTTATGGTTTCTAAAAGAGCTAACTTATGGGGTTCCCTGGTGGTGTAGTTGCTAGGCTTCAGTGCTCTCAATGCCATGGCCTGGGTTCAATTCCCAGCCAGGGAACCACCCCCCAAAACAAAACAAAAAAAAAGAGCTAACTTATAAAAGTCATTTAGGACTCAAACTCAAGAAACTGCCTGGAGTTGGAAATATAGCCATCATTTTTAGTAGCTGTTTGAGGTTAGGCAAGTCATTTAAAACTTTTTTGAATAGCAGTTTTTTCATACAAAAAATGGATGGAAATGAGTCCCTATTTTATAAAGGTGTTGAGACAATAAAATAAAGTATTACTTATGAAGTGTCTAGCATAATGCTTGACACATTAAAAAAAATCCACAATTAACTTCAGCTTTATAACTATAAAGATGGTAATTATCTTTCCGCCTTCAAATTATTTAAGGTTTTCTTAATTATTAATATGGCAGGAGAGGAATTCTCTAGGTTTCCCAATGACAATCCAGCTGATTATCATAGAGGCTTTCTTGGCTGCGTTTGTATGGATGCTGGAGGCCCCAGTGGAACCCCTCACCCTGGCAAAGAAAGTTTTCTCCTGGGAGTATCACTGATTGAGTAGGAGCTCTTGAGAAATTCATTAATGTATTTTAATGCTGCTGTGCGTGATATCGGGTATCTCAACAAACACTTAGACATTTAGCCTCACTGAAACAGGTGGTCTTTTTACTTTCCCTTTTGTAATCTCCAAAATGAAAAGGTTGTATTTTAACAAAAGTGATCTTGGAGTGTTTTAAAAAAAAAAGACACAGTTAACTCCATGTGGACAAGCTTAATCCCAGATCCTGGTGAGGGCCAGAAGTGTGGATTGACGGGAGAGGGGCACACTCACGAAGTGGGGCCCTGAGGAGCCAGATAAGGAGAGGCAGTCATTTCCTAATAGATCATGTGGTTCAACCACCAGTGGCCCTAGCTTTGTATTCAGAACATAAGATTTCCAAGACCCATTCTGATCTAATAGGAGGAGGTCCAAATAACTGCTTGGATGTTGGAGCAATGAATGTGTTGTGCGGGCACCTATCAATTTATAGGTACCACCTTCCTGGATACAAATATCACCACAAAACAGTATTTTGTTTTTCCTTCTGGAAGACAAAGGACGATGGCTTTCTGTACCACAGTCACTCTTATTTCACAGTTTAATTGGTCTTTGGGACAAAGAATTTGCAAATCAAAATGATTTTTAACATGCAAATCCTATCAAGATTTTCCTGTGAAGGAGTCCTTAATTTCCTTTGAATTATATTCCTAAATAGCTCACTTTCCTTCTTCTTCCATTGCTTGGATTCTTATTGGTTAGCATTTCCAATATAACCTGAATTCGTTCTCATGTGTACCGGGCAGTTGGGCTCTGTAGATGATATTTTCACCTTCCAGTTACAGAACTTTCCATCAGTCAGCCACGAATTTATGCTGAGGAATACTAAAAGCTCCAACATAAATCTGACAGTTTGAGAAGGAATCCCATCCTCACTAATCTCTATACTTGAGCAGGCTGATGGTCTTCTTCCTGCTGATGTCCCCTAAACTCGTTAGTTTCAGTTTTGTCATGAGACTTCCTGTCTCAGCTCCTTATCCACTGTACTTTAAACAGAAGGTGTATTCCTTTCTTCAAACCATGATTCTCACTTATTTTGAAATGTCTGTAGATTTCAGTATTAGATACTCCTGGTTTAGGATTCACAACTACTGTTCAGTACAGGAGGGAAAAAATAAAAATATTCTTGTTTAGTACCGGATGCAATTACGCTTGTCCAGATTTACGATATTTCACATTTCCTCTTAGCAAGATATCCATTTCCTATCTGCAAATATAAATATTAAGCATAAAGAATTTCTAGGAATTGCTGATTCTATTCTACAGTTTTTTATTGATATAAAGTCCTTATTATATGTCATTGTTGACGACGAGTCTGTGTGCTATGCAGTGTTTACTATGTAAATCCATTAAATTCAAGTCAGATTTCTTTGTGTTACTCATTTCTGTTTAGGGAAAATGCAAAAATCTTTCAACTAAGTACCATTTATGTGAAAGAAACAATTTGAAAAGGAAATGTTTTTCCTTCACAATATTTAATTTTATCAAATAATGAAGGGAAAAAATAAAACTTGCTATACTTTATAGAGAAAAATGCTATCCTTTGAGAAAAGCCTCTCATTTTGTGAAGTGGTCCTAAGAGACAGCTGGCATATTCAAGATATAACAACCACTCTGGAGAGCAATGAATACAAATACATACAACAAAATCTGTCACTCACCAACTAATATTCATAAACTATCAACAGAGAAATCAAGTTCATAATGCAGGCAGAAAACCTATTTCATCAGTGTGCTTCTGATAAAACATGCAACATAAACCAATTATGAAAAGCCTAATTGGAGTAGGCCCATGGGGAATTCTGTTGCTGAACCCATAATTCCATAATTCAATTAAGCAATATCATAGGTAGAGGAGAGAACACAATTATCATCTCCAGCAAAGTCGCCAGACATGCTTCTACTATGGGAACAGTGTTCGCCTAGATTTTTGTGCAAGATATTTGTGTGCCATAAATAAATAAAAAGTCAAGGTGCAAGTAAATTACATTTGCTATCTTTTGCAAGGGTCTTTCAAAGAAAATGTCAAATCCTAGCGCTAAAACTCTCAGCTGAGTCTGGTAAAGATATGCTTTTACGTCTTTCCTTATCATAAAACTCTAGCTCCTCATTCTACTCATGGCACTGACGAATTAGTTATACCTTCCTCATCAATTTTTATCCATTTAGTGTGCACTGGACTAGAGGCTTAGCACTGTGATTAGCAGAAATCATTATCAAAAGAGTTACCTATCTCATTATCAGATAGAAGTAATTCAATAGGTAGAGAGAAAACCTACCTCATCACGTTATTAAAAATGTAAACTTTTATTGCATAATGGATTCACTTTAGTTAAATAAACACATCAGCATAATTCACTAAAAAAATATGGAGTTAAAATTCAAGACTTATTTTGTTAATAATATGATAAGAACCTTTCCAAATAATGCTAAAAGGACAGATTTCAAATGTTCAATGCTGCTTCTCATTCTACTGGCCAAATTTGCTACCAGCCTTTTTGATGAATTGAAGATACAGATAAAAGTCATCCTTCGCCTGATAGTAATGTAGCATTCAGTGAATGGATAATGAAATTCCATTTCCTTTGACTACTGTGGCAACTCCTACGTAATAGTGCTGTCATTGAACGCACCTTCTGGTAATATAGTAGTGATCCCCATTCACCTTTGATCCCCAAGAAGCACCTTTGATCTTGGGAGGCCTGACTCAAAAATCTTTATTCTAACATGGCAAGCATGAGTACTTTTGTTGGAAAGAGCTGCCTCCTTGCCTATGTCTGTGTGACCTTTTTCCATGGGTCCCCCAAAACTTTTGCTCCTTTTAGGATGTTATCGTAGGGAAAAATCCAGAGTGGGAAAAGCCCCAAAACACTAGCCCTGATAGCAGCACACAGACTTTTACATGAATTATAAATAATCTAAAGTTAATTTGAAATTTTTCTGGTAAAAATGTAAAGATGGCTTTCAAATTAAAGACAGAATTATTAATAGGTGTCAGACACAAAGGCTATATGAAGATTTTAAGAAGTCCGACACTGTAAAAAATCATGGTGCCCACTCCTTATCATTCATCTCTATAAATTTGCAATAAAAAAATACTGAACCAGAAAATAAGTATAAGAACATCCAACTAATTTCTGATTTTTCTTTTGATGGTACTTTTAACATGAACATATAAGTCTGCCATCTCTCTCCAAAATATTTCTGAGGCCATACATTATGGTATCCTGTAAACATTTTTAACCTGTCAATTGGACAATCCAGTCTGGATAACAGCTATCAATTTATATTCTTTATGGACATGAGAAGCAACTGAGTTACCTTGGTCAAATCACTTCATCTCCTCAGGTCTCAGTTTCTTCCATCTACGAAAGAACTGAGTTGAAACTAGGTTGGTTGACTTCCTAACCTTTTATATTATAAGAGATTGAAGGAAAAGTAAGAATGTATATAGTATTTTCTCTTTTACAGATGAAAAAATAGATTCAGAATGCTAATGCAGAATTTGTCATACTTTTAAAAAGAAACATAAAACATTGAAAAGGCGAGTGAAAAGGAATTTCTGCTGGATATTTATACCACTTCTACCATATGCAAGCACTATGGTCAGTCTCATCTTAGTCTTCACCAAGTTCTACCACATCCATGAAGCTTTCTCAGGTTTTTCCAGTGTCCAAACTTTCACTAAACTTTGTTAAAATCCTACAGGACTTATTTACAGATTATCAAGCAGTTCTGTTATCTGTTTATAAGTTGAATGCCAAGATATAGTATATACTTCTAGAAAGTAGGGACTGTATTTTGTAGTTAATTATATCCTTCACATCATTTATTATAAAAAGTTATTCAGTATATAGGGGGAGGTAATTAAAATTGGTTGTTAAAGTTTTTGTCAGCCCTTGACTAATAAGGAACTAGCAAACATATACATGGAAAATAAAACAAACTAGAGAGTTCAATTTCTTCCTATCTGTCCTGATCACACCCTCTTCCTCAATAACTCTTCTCATCTGCCTAGAATAGCATTTTCTCTATTAATAATTCTTTGAACCAGTTTTGAATTATCAGTATAAAGTCTATTTGTTGTTTAGTGGTAAAAAATTCTAAAAAGTGCTTTCCGGTTACACACAGAGTTGTTTAAAATGCTCTTATATACATTGTATAAAGAATACATTATCAATTTTTTTAAAAAGTGACATAATGTTGACCCAATTTTTTTTTTTTTTTTTTTTTTTTTTTGCTTTTTGGTATGTGGGCAGCTCCCTGACTGGGAATCGAACCCAGGCCGCAGCGCTGACAGCGCCAGCGCCAAAGCCTTAAGCCACTACACCACCAGGGAACTCCCCGACCCAATTTTTTTTTATGATTGTTGTTAGTATAATTAACATCTTTCAATTTCCTTGTAATAATACATTTATTTCTACAAATTACTCTAGTCCTTTTTCCTATCATTTTTTTTTTCCAGGACAGAATTCCATTTTCTACGAGTATTTAAAAAGGCTCGTATCTTTAAAAACATAATACCACAAATCACTAATATATTGCTTTCATTCAGGATGCTTAATAAGGGCCACTTTAGTTTATTTTAGTTCTCAATAGAGAATTTTATGTGACATACACATGATATGTAGGAACATATAAAAAAATTCTTTTTCCATCATGTTTCTTGCCCCTCTCAATTTTGGTGAGATATTGAACAATAACATAGCAATGTTTTACTAAACAGATCACCCCTTTTCTGTTTGTGACATAACATAAACACACATGGGTAATATTTTTAATTATCCCATACCAGTAGTTACCCAAAAAAGCATCTCACATGAGTAG
This sequence comes from Lyroderma lyra, assembly GCA_004026885.1. Taxonomy (NCBI): domain Eukaryota; kingdom Metazoa; phylum Chordata; class Mammalia; order Chiroptera; family Megadermatidae; genus Lyroderma; species Lyroderma lyra. The sequence goes on from PVJL010000301.1 coordinate 429,395, forward strand.
AAACTGTATTGGTCAAGTACTGAGTTAATTTTACTATCACGAAGAAGTTCATCCAGATAATAAATGATTTTTCATATGCTCACCACTTGAACCATCACCTGATATTTTTCCCACCACTACTGGAGGAAAAGAATGTTTGTAGGCTTATATTTTTTCAATAGAAATTATGTAGGATAATGGACCCAGCTCTACTTCAACAATACAGTCCTCTGAGGAAGATTTCTAAGTTACTAGGTCACGTTTCATAATCAAAGTTGGGAGTTGAAAGGAATATTAATAATTACCTAGACCAGAAATTGAAAACTCAAATATCTATATGAGTCAGACAGACAATGTAAAGTAGCACTTTGCAGACTGCATGCCCATCTAATGTGAACAGCATCTCTCTATATAACAACAACGGCTGCCATTGCAATGCAGGTCAATACTGCTATTTTTTAAGAGAAGCCAGAAATGTTGATTTTAATATGAAATCTTCTATCATATATTACTTTACGTGTGTTCACAGCAAGTAGTTGTATCTCTTCGACTATAAAACTATCGATTTTTTTGAGAGGAGGAGGCAAGACTCTCATTCTGTTTATTTAAAAGCACTAGCAGAGAACGAAGCCTAAAGAAAGCGTATCATGGATACTGCCGATGGACTGACAGCCATGATTAACTGCTTCTATCTCTTTCAGGAAAAAGCAGGCCAGTTATAGAGTTAAAATTCATCAACTACTTTAAAAATACAAATTGTTAGGGTAGAAACACTATCTAATGATCTTACAAAAGTAGTGCCTTAGCAGACAGGAGCTGGGTTGGCAGTAGTAAGGTGAGATGATATTATAGTTTTGAGAAAAACCTTAATGAGAAAAAACAGAGAGTGACCACTCACTGTTGGAAACACAGACATACACATACAATGAAGAGGTATTAAACACATATAAAAAGATAAATTCCTCTTAAATGTAACATTTTCACTCTGAATAACTGCTGGGTACTCTACCAGGAAACAAAAATGACATCGAATAATGAACCATGAATTTAAAGTTGTATTTTCTGGGAAAAAAGTTTAACTCTGTTTTACAAAATATATCCTCAGAGCTTGTCATGTGATGTGGAAAATAAAATGAATTGCCTAGAGCGGCACTGTTCTAAGAGAAACAGAATGTGAGTGACATGTGGAATTTGAAACTTTTAGCAGCTACATTTTTTTAAAAGTAGGATTTAAATTGGTAAAATTAATTGGAACAGAAAATGATATCTACTGCAATATATCCAAAATATTATCACTCAGCATGTAATCTGTATTTAGAAAACTATGTACAATCTATTGGACATTTTTTGTCCTCAGTCTCTGAAACCCAAGGTGTTTTTTGCATTTACAGGACATTCAATTTGAACTAATTTTATTTCAAATACTCAAGTCATGTGCACAGCACAGATGTAGAGAAAACTGTGCTTTCTCCACATAAATTAGATATAATCTGATACTGTCAACGTTATTTCCATGAATAATAATTGTCAAGGAAAAACTGGTTCAAGTTTCTAAGAAAATGGTGACAAGAATGAATTAAAATAGCTTTAAACTGGCCTTTTTAATCTATGAAATGTTGTTGGCATCAACATCAGAATTGTTTCTTGCAATATTTGTGTTCTCTTAGTGAACTGTAAGTCAAATATAAACCCTCAAAATACTTCAAGTCACAAAAGTACTGTTAGGAAGCCAGTCTCTTTTTCTAATCATATTACAGTGGCTCTGAGAGTTACTGTTTATTCCTTCTCAGGAAGGTTAAAGCTGCCCGAGAAGTCGTTACTTAACCTTAAAAACCGTCTTTTGGAAGGCCAATATAATCAGCAAGTACCAAGTGAACTGTCACAGAAATAATTAAACTTTGTATTCTAATTTACATTTTAAAAAAGCTATCTTTCTTCTGAGAATTAGCAAATTTGTACTAATTTATACATGTTACAAAGCTGAATCGCCACTTCTGCAATACAAAGTGAACAAGTCTGCCACATTTCATCAATATTTATTGCAATAAATAGGTAAACACTTGCACTGAGTATTTCCATGGATTGAAATTACTTTTCATCATATCAGTAGACTCCAATGTATTCTTACGCCAATGGCATAGGGAAGAGAAAGAAATCCATGTATTTCTTTTATATTTCTCTGCCTCATTTAAGATAATCCATCTGCAAACTGAATTGTTAATCTATGAAAATCCTGGTATCACTGTGAGATGTGAGTTGTGAGGGTGTGTGTGTACATGCATGTGCTTTTTGTGTCTTTACTCTCACTAGCTTTGTTGGGCCTAGAAGAGGAAGGAGGCTTGTGAAAAAGGAGCCGTATTGAGGAAATGGGGTTTGAACTCTTGTATTAACAATAAAGGCCGTAGGCTCTTTTTGTGACTTAAGATAGAAAGATTAATTTCATTAAGAGCCCAACACAGGCCTCCAGAAGTGCTTATCACTACACTTCAGAGAGGAAGTAGCCATTTTTGTTGTTGCAAAACAAACAGTGCTTGTTTTGGCAGCCCTGACCTAAGATCTCTCCCACTGTATCTTTCTGTTTGCAAACCTCCTCCCTGGGTCCAGTAGCAGGTGTGAGGGAATTGAAAACAAAATGTTTAAACTGAGCAGTCCTTTTTCCATTTAAGAGCTCTATTACCATTTGTGTTCTTGGAAAGGCACAGCTGAGGTCAACACCATGATTACATGAAGCGGCAGCTGCTGCCAACCAGCAGATATTTTCCAAGGTCATGGAGGGTCTAAGAAGTGAAATATATTTCTAGTCTTTTATTTTGAAGTTTAACAATTGCATTTGTTTATATAAGTTGAACCCCATCAAAGAAAAGTTTCCATCTGGATCAAAAGGGACAAAAAAAAAAAAGTGCAAGTTTTGGTGTGACTAAAATATTTGAAGTTGAGGAAAAAATCCTCCATCTGAAATCCAGAGGTATTAAACTACCAAAATATTCCTGTTTAGGGGAAGGGATTTTGCAGTAAAGAGCTTAACCATTTCCAAAATGCTGAAACTTGTTGGGAATAACATCTCTTAAGCTATAGTCTCATCTCTTCTCTTAGAAATCAACCCCAGTGAGTAGAAGCTACTGACTGAATTAAGCATTACACAAGCCACATAAATAGCCAGGCTCTAAGTATGTACTTAGTACATTCTACAGGTCCATAAAGGGTTCCTGAGTCTGCTTCATTTTAATGTCATCATTCTTGTTCCATTTATGAGAAAGTTTCTCAGCAGGCTTTCTGAGAATTGGGTCATTTGGTCTGTGGCCTAGATAGAATTGCAGATGACATGTGTTTGCTCCTATGGGGATGGCAAGTATGATGGAAAGGGAAAAGGCCTGTGCAATACATATTTGTTAAGTACAAATAAACTTATTTTTTAATTCATTTGAGACAGTCTAGTAAATACACGTATTTCATGAAATACAAAGTAAATCATATTATTTCTCTTCTAGGGATGAAGCACACTAACACAGGTTCCTGAGAGATGATAAAGAGACATGTCCTCTGTCCTCCCTCAGCCCCCGATCCCAGCATGCAACACATACACACCACACACACTCATATACCCAAACATACACACACAACATATACCATAAATGTAAATACACACATACACACTACAAACCTTCATAGAAACCAAATATAACACATATATACATACCACACACACATACACACAGCTCATATACACATAAAAACACACTATTTCCTATGGGCATTTGACACTGTTTTGCCTAATGGTTGTTTCTTCCCATGAAAAACCATCTTCACCATACACTAAACTTATTAGGTAATTCATAAAATCTTTCTAAGGCTCCATTTACCCATGTGAAATAATGATAATAACCATATCCTATATAGTATGGTAAGAATAAAGTAAAACATACAAAGTATGTGATAAAGTACCTGCTATATGATAAGGACACAATAAAGGCTATAAATTGTTAATATATTATTATTATAACCTTGAAACCATGGTTGTCCTTCTAACAGCTCTATTTCACTTCTGAAAGAGCTTTAAAGGAATAATATCCTGAATACAAGGGACAATTTAGCCTGGTCACTATTACATGGATTTTTCTTCTGTATTACACACATTTTCAGAGTAAACACTTTAGAAATCTTCCCTAGCTTTACAGTGTATATAATAGTCGCCTCTTATTTCTGTTGCCAGTTGGAGAAGTCATTGATAGGCTGGAAGGAGAGTTGTCTTCTGGGAAATATATAAGAAACAATTAAATAAATGCATATATATGTTTACATAAATAAGTAAGAAATGATTACAGGACAAGAACATTTATCAACGTGAGTGGGTAAGGCTTTCCACAGATGTTCAGTAACAACACAGATGAAAATGTCAATGTACTGTCTTATGTACTAAGCCTATGGTCAAAAAAAAAGAATGAAGCTCAAAGAGGTACTTAAGCAGCCATGCTAAAAGCAATAATTTACCAAGCATACAGAAATGTATTTTTAGAGCTGTTTTTATTTTCAGTCATGCTCCTTTATAATACTGTCAAGACACTAAGTTAGTACTGAATAGACCACCTGGCTCAAAATACTGTAAGCCTTGCAATTTTAACTTCTAAGACTTTGGCTTTGCAACCTACGATTTTCTCCAAGCTTATTCAACTAGGCTATATGTCAGACCCAGTGAAAATGATTATCTACACTGCAGCCTACTTAATAAATAGTCAATGAAGACAGTGAAGACAGTGGTTATCCTTTGGGGGGGGGGGGCTTGTCCATTAGTAAGAAAGTAAGTCTGCAATTAACAAAATGCACCTTATTATATGTAGTCTATTCCTCACAAGTCAAGAAAATCCCTATACAGTTAAGTATTTTCTATGGAGTATGAGTGTAATTTGGAGGAAAGAAATGATCTATCCTAAGATTCAGGCAGCATTTTCCTTATTCTTTGATTTTAGTTAATGTGGAGAACACGTATGTGAAAGAACTTCCCACTAGTTTAGTTTGATGTATGAGTCTCTGTAGAACAGACTCTAATACCATTTTCAATTTGTCCTGTGGATAACTTTAAATAAACTTTAAATAACCCAAGTATTACTAAACTTTGATAAGTGTGGCCAAAGAGACCCCTGATTACAATGTCTCCTCCTACTCTCTCTTCCCCTAAACAGCATTCACACTGCAGTGAGATTGGTCCTTTTTTAAACAAAAATAACAGAGGCAACACCCCTCTGTTAATTAAGTTTCCTTGTTGATTTCCCCATTCACCTACATGGCAAAGTCCAACTCGTGGGCACTATCCTCTGGAAACCACTGCTGTCTAGTGATGGAGCCTCACTTCCAGTACTCCACCATCACACGCTATTAGGAGCCTAGCATTCAGAACCACTGGCAGTTCTTCAAACAACTCATATTTTTCTAATTCCCTACTGCCTCCAAGAATTTGTCAATCTGTATTAGTTTGCTAGGGCTTTCATAACAAAGTACCACAAACTGGATGGCTTAAACCACAAACATGTATTTTCTTGCAGTTCTGGAGACCAGGAAGTTTAAGATCCAGGTGTCTGCAAATTTGGTTTCATCTGAGGGCTGTGAGGAAAAATGCAGACCTACCACCTGATCTCTCCTTGATGTTCTCACGGTATTCTCTCTGTGATAGTCTGTCTTCAAATGTCCCCCCTCTGTAAGGACACCAGTTGTACTGTATTAGGACCTACCCTAATTACCTCATTTTCACTTTGCAAAGACCTAAACTTGTCAAAGATCAAAAAGGGTGGTACTAGGGACACTATTTAATCTGTAATTCCATCTCTCTGGCTCACACCAGCACATCATCTCTTCTCTATCGGGTGAACTATTATTCACCTGTTAAACACTTGTCCAGACAAGTCCTCCTCAGGAAGCCTTCCCTGACTGCTTCACCCTTCACTGCTCTCACCTCTGGGCTTCCTCTGCATCTGATACATACTTGCATTTATTCCACGAATGATAATTCATTTCATATCTAAACATGCTTGGTGTAGCAAATGTTTGTCTCTGAAATTAGATAGCTTGGTGAAGCCAAGGTTTTCCATATCTTCATATTCTTAGCACCTAGCATAGTACCTACTACACAGTAACCATTCAATAAAAATTTATTAAAATGAAAGGAAGATGAAAATCAAACACTACTTTGGTCTTCAAATAAATGTTACAAAGAGAAACATTTTACCTATACCAGGTTACAAGTGCTTATGAAAGAAGTGAATGCGGTGGGATCTCATCTGAAAACAATACCTTTTGATTTATACTTAGATATTTTAAAATGATAACTATATCAAATATAGTGTTAAAAAATAACAAAAGATGTTCTGAGTTATTTGTTGCCAAGCATGATCCATTTCTTTTCTTATGAAAAATAATCTATGCTCACTAAAGGACATGCTTAGATTTTGGGAAAATAATTGTATGCAAGGTATTAAACAACTGGGTAATGTTTTGCAAGAATCTGAGATGCATTTAGTAGTAGTGTGGGGAGTGAGGGCAGTCCAGCAGTCGGTAAGCAGGCTCTCTGACACACAGCTTTCCCCCACCCGTTCCATCAACTCAATGTTAGAACCAGGGAGTGAGAGAGAGAGTTCCCTCCCTTCCTCTGAGGCACACACCAGGCAGCAGAGCAGACCTTCAGCGTATTTGTGTCCAGAGGAAACAATAACTATCTGGAACTCTGAGGAAGTAGGAATTGGGCTAGAAACTTCCCACCACCTCTCTAAAGAATAGCAACACAAACAATGCCTAATCTGTAAAATCATCTTTCTCTGTGAATAGGGACTATTTAATAAGTTTCAAGTACCTTAAATAAAAAAATGAGAGAACAAAACCTTAGAAGGCAAAATTTGTTTATATTTGAGTTTTGTGCATATGATGTATACTTGGTAATAGCAAGTGTCCTGAAATTTGTACAATTCATTGATTATCATATTATGTATTTGGTCTACTAATTTGTAGACAAGTTTAAAATATTTTTTACATCACTTAGAGAAAAAAATGATCGGTTTGAAGCTCCTAAAGTCATCTTTGTTATTTTGTTTCTACAGTACCTCTTTTGGCACTTACACTATTTAACATTCTCAAATGAAAAGTGCTCTGAAAAGTTATTGCTATGGTAATAGATATGGGGAGAAAGATAAGATATAAATTAAATGTATATTTCATAGATACATGTAAATTAGGGAAAAAGCAACATTACAGTATTTCAGGTAATAAGACATTACTAGTTAAGGGTAAAAAGAACTACTAGGTTGAATGCATTATTTATACACATACCTCTTTGAGAAAAGAAAAAGAATCAAATATAAACATCTTTGTATTTTCTAAGCATTCTTATAGTTAACATAAATAACAATCACTTTACATTTGTTGTTCAACACTCCTTTATGAATTATTTTGATTATTAGTTTGCAGAAGAAAAGCAGATAGATCAAATATTTTTATCATAGATGATGACATTACAACAACTTTTTCATGTAAACACTGTATTTTCTTCATTTCTGGCTCATGTTTTCAATTTACTAGAATTTCCCGGGGATATACTTTCCTTTCCTTGATGTTTCTTCAAATTTATTGTTGACAAAAAATGGGCTCATAATGACCTTCATGGCTTAAAATACCTTTCACTTGCCATGTGTGTACTTCCTTTTTCACCTCAAAAATACTAGTTAAACTCCATGCTTTCCCATTCTCTGATTTAATCACTTGCTTGAACAGTGCACCAATATATGTACTTTCACAGACATAGAGGAATACAAAGTATACTTGTATTTCTATACCTTCTGGGATGAGCTTGTCCAACTCGTGGCCCGCAGACCACACGCGGCCCAACACAAATTCGTAAACTATCTTAAAACATTACAAAAGTTACACACGGACCAATTTTTTAACTCATCAGCTATCATTATTGTTAGCGGATTTTATGTGTGGTCCAAGACAATTCTTCTTCTTTCAATGTGGTCCAGGAAAGCCAAAAGATTGAACACTCCTGTTCTAGGACATGATTGTATACATATTAATATATCCCAGATTCTATTGAAGACAACATGATTATTACCAACAGTACTAAGCTGGGAGTCAGTACCCCTAGGTTGATTCTCTGGATGTGCCACATGGTTGAGAGCCCTTGGCGAGTCACAGTACACGTCTGTGTCCTCTACTGTCGTAACTTTGAAGTACACAGTTTGAGTTGGAGGAGATTTAAGAGCCCTTCTAGCTCTTCTATGATAAAACACAGACTTGTTGAAACCTGTCTGTGTTTAGACAGAATATAACTAAACATATTACGAAATTCTAAAGACTGTTTTTAAGATATTAGTAAATATTAGAAATAAAGGTTTGTAGACTCTGACCCTATGTGCTTCTCAATGAAGCAAATAAAAGTGCAATTTCAGTGACTTGATCACTTAGCTTATTGTTACTATTTGTTTGGGTATTCTTAAAATTGACAGCTCATTACAACTCATTTATTACAACAACAAAAATCACTTGCAAGTAATGGTTCTTCAGCAGTTTGCTTTTAGTTTAATTTTGTGAGGAGATTGAGAAGGATATAAAATTTGAGATGGAGTGGGAATATAATGAGATAAATATATCTAAAAATAAAAGCATGGCATTATGAATTCCAGAGCAAAAAAAAAATGAATGAATTTGGAGGAAATTATATGAAGTCCTCACGTGGATTATATTCCACATTGAGTAATCATGTGAGACAATAGCAATAAAACGCACGCAATGATTACATCTCCCATGTAATTGGAGATGGAAGATATATAAGCTTTATAATAAACTCATTTCATGAACAATCTGAGATTCTGGCATAGTAGAAACACCATGCATACACAACATCAGATTTTGCTATACACAACAAGAAAAAGAAGCCAAGATCATTTAATTTTTCTCTCTCACTGCCACAAAAACACAGATATCCTAGGGGATACTTGTTAATGAAAATTTTGTTTTATGTTTCAAAAGGGAATTCCTTTTTTCTTTTTAATCAGAAAACCAGTTTGAAATTATATAACCCTGGCATTTAAAACAATCCTCTACCAAATTTTACATTCCTTTTTGACCATATTCCAAAAATGGTTAAACTTGTCACTGTTATTTTAGCAATTTACTTTTAATTGTAAGATGTATTTCTGAAAGCACCAAGGCAACATTTTTCTGGGTGGGATGTGATCTTCCTCCATCAGCTTTACCTAACCAGGGACCAATTCTCTCCCTGAACACAATAACTTACAACTGACAGAGAGGGGTTAGGGATGGTAGCCGTGGCTATGAGTGAAACCATTTGTCTGAGAAACCCAGGAAACAGTAAGCATTGAACATAAAATGACCACTGAGAAAAATAAGATGAAAACTTTAAATTTGTGTGATATTAAGAAATAAAGCTTTGTTTGTATTAAAAGTGACCTTGAAATGAAAAAATAGCTATTTTAATTATTTGTATCATCTGCACGTTTGTCCTACATTTAACATTTGTCTCAACAGTAAAATCCAGGTGTTGAAGTTAGCCATATGTTTTAAAGTATAGACATCATTATTGTTAATGCTTATAAAAAAATCACTTTTTAGTGGATGAGAAAAAATAACTAGAACATTAGAAAGTTAGCACGCTTTCTCAATAGGAGAATATTTAAAGACTAAATAAGAAGAGCTTCTTTCTATTTGTTCTCAATAGTATATATGACTATCAAAAGTCTTCAGAAAAATCTCCTATTCCAAATACAAGATTATCTCAAACATCAGAAAACTTTAAATGGTAATCCAAGAGCTCTAAATACCATTCATCTGAATAATAAATTGAGTTCCATGATGTCATTGGTTTAAGTAATAGAGAGCTGTAATATTTATTTTCATTATTTTTATATACACACACACACACACACACACATATAATCTTTATACACACACACACACATACACACACACACACACACACACACACACACACACACACACATATAAAAGCACTCCAATCAGATTTCTTGGATTAAATTTCCAGACTACTTAACTGGCCTTGGGTAGCATTTGCCTATGTAGTCCTTAACAATCTCATCTGGAGTCAAATATACTTTTTTTTTGTGGCTACTTGTGAACATTAAATGAGATTCTGCATGCAAGTAGATTAGTATACTCTGCAGCACACACTAAATAGTTGATCCCTAATAAATTATAAACATTGTTCTAGATTATAAACCTTAATGACCATTGTTTTTGCTTAAGCCTTAAGGGTTACCAACACAATAGTGTGAAAGCTATTCCTAATTATTACAAGCTATGATTACCCAACCATTACTACTGCTGTGGAAAAACGTTCATTCTTTACAAATATTAATGAGAAAGCTTGTTTTATAACATACTTCCTATGGATACTTTAAAGAATGGTATTTTAAATGAGACTAATTTAGACTTCCACACATATTCAACAATAAAAGAAAAAGTATAAGGAAAAAAGTAGAATAAGAAAATTGAAGCTGTTTTCATAAATGTATAGCATTTTTAAATTCCATCAAATCTTAACTTTGCAATTCAATAAACATTCTTTTGATAATAGTAAAATTTTAACTCAAGTGTAAGTCATTCACATTTAAAAAATTTATTTCACAGCTTTCAGAATTTTTGAGGCTGACCCATAATATAGCAATATAAATTTTAAAAATTATATATGGAAGATTACAATGGTTTAATTTTTGCCTTTACTAAAAGTAATACTAATGAGTTCTTTTCTACTCTATCTTAAAATTTAGAATGCACCAATAATTGTAATTTATTTGACATTTACATAAAGCTTTTTAAGTATAATTTTTAATAACAGTATTTTTACTATCTGTGTGTAAACTTATAAATTCAAAGAATCCCTATATTTACTTTTCCCACGCTATTTTAGAAACATTGCTACTTTTGGCACCTTTTTTTCCTAACACATGTTAATTTAATCAAAATCTTTTAATTCTATACATTTTTTCCCAATTATGATACTATCAACATGTTTTATTAATAATTTCTCTATCAAAAACTGCTTGCAATTTTTTCACAAAAGATATTAATTAAATATAATTTTTAAATTTATGGCTCTTTAATAGATTAAATTATTCACACCTATAAACTCCACTGCTGAATTTGAGAAGGTACACATTTTGAAAAACCCAGTGTTGATGGTTTTCATTAATCCAAAGACAAAAACAAGATGAAAATAAAAGGATGTAAATTCAAAGAAACAATACAGAAAAAAACAATAAGAGCAGAAATTAATTTTAGAAAACACAGATCTTAGAGAAAAAAAGCAAAAAGTTGGTTATTTAAAACAACTAATAAACCCCAGATAAGACTAAAATAAGGAAAAAAGAAAAAATACAAATAACTAATTTTAAAATACACATGAGGGAAATCACTACAGATCTTAGAATTATTAGTTAAGAAGAGTATATTACAAGCAATTCTAGACCAATAGTTTTTAAAAAATAGATAAAATGGACAAATTTCTAGGAAAACACAAACAACATCAATACGAGAAGGAATGAAATATCTGAGCAGTTCTATAGCAATTTTTAAAAAATTGAATCTATAATTAATAACCTTCTAAAAACATAATTTCAGAGCCAGATACTATTATTACTTGTTTCTACCCACACTTTAAGGAAGATATAAAACCAAACTCTACATAAAATTTTTCAGAGATCAGTAAAAGAAGAAATATTTAGTAACCTTTTTTGATATCAGTAAAACTTAATACGAAAATCTGACAAACCCTTTTTTTTTTTGGTAGCTCCCTGGCTGGGAATCAGTGTTGAGAACACCGGAACCTAGCCGCTACACCACCAGGGAACTCCCTAACAAACATTTTAAGAAAAGGCATAACAAACCAACAGATAAGTGATTTTCATGAACGTATATGTGAAAATTATAAACACAATATTAGCAAACAAAGTCTAGCAATATGTAGAAACAATCATGACCAAAATGGCTTTTTTTCCAAGAATGCAAAATTAACTTGACATTTAAAAATCAATTTAACTCATTACATTAAAAGGATAACACAGAAAAATTACATGATAATTTTAGATGCAAAAAAAGTCATTAATAAATTTCAACATCTAAGTTATTTTAAAAATACCATATAAATATGGAATATTTGGTTAAGTATTTTTAAATACCATATAAATATGGAATATTTGGTTAAGTATCATATATATTGCTGAGCTACAGAATGTTTTACTATTGAGGTAGAATAACAATGAATGTTTGCTAGTCCCACTCCATAGCTGTCCTAGCCAATGCAATGAGTCAAAAAGAAGAAGTGGTAGGTGTATAGACTGCAAAGGGAAAGTGAAAACTACTTTCATTAGCAGAGAGTATGTTTGCATAGGGAGAAATTACAAAATAATACATATAAATTAATGGAATTAAAATGTTAATTTATGAAATTGAAAAAGGTCAATACACATACATTAATTCTATCCCTATATTCTTGCAACCAACAATTAGAAAAAGATTTTTTAAAAATAACACAATTGCACATTAAAAATAATCAAATACCTAGGAATAAATCTAATGAAAGATATACAAGACCTCTACAGAGAAAACTCTAAAACATTATTGAGGGCAAGTAAAAACCTAAATAAATTGCAGGTGGGCAGGTGTGGTGTTTTAAGGACTGCAAATTCAAATAAAATTCAAGCAGGGTTTTCTTTTGCAGAATTTTTTTTAAATCAAATTTTATATGCAAAAGAAGCACAGGCCTACTAAACGGGAACATAAAGGCATACTTCAAAGATATCGTAGTTTCTAGACGACTACAATAAAGTTGTAATCATTTTGTAGATGAAGGGTCTTGCCTTCAATTTGTAAACATTGTAACATCTGTGAAGTGCAACAAAGCAAAGCACAATAGAACAAGGCATGCCTGTTCAGAAAAATGAAAGGATAGTGCTTCTGGATGTTAAAAGAATTGCAGAAGAAATAAAATACCCAAATGAAGGATAATAAAGATCGTCTTCAAAAAGTAGAATAAAAGACAACAAAACATCAGTCAATAATAAAAGTTCAGGAATTAGCTAATTAATCCATTAGGAATACATCCAAATAAAAGTTCCAGAAAAGGAGAACAAAAACAAAAACAAAAACAAAAACAAAAAAACCCCACAGCAAAGGAAATTAATAAAGAAGTAATTCAAGAAAAGTTCCCAGAGCATGCATTTCAAGATTGAAAGGGCCCACAAGGTGCCCACCAGTGATTAACTACAGAAATGAAACACAACGATACTTAGATTTCCCATATATTTTTATATTCTCAATTCAACAAACCCTCATAATCTCACTCTTTTGAACCCAAAAATTTCAACAAGGAAATTTCCAAGAATATGTTCAAGTTTTGTCCATTGCCAAGGGGGGAAAAATCAAACAAACAAACATAAAACTGTGCTCTGTGTCTAGAAAGTTTGGCCCTGATTTGAATTAGCATATAAATTGAATGTTTACCAAAAATGATCTTTGGAAATCTAAGCCACAACAGAAAACCATCATACAATAGAACCACTTTACAAATAAATATGTATTTATCTAAATAAAACAAAATTTCACAATACAGTATTTACCTTTACTACCTACAACACATGCTAGTCTATCCCACCCAAAAGAGAGAAACCCTGCTATTGAGACCCTGTACATTGGTATCACAATGTTCTGGGAACATTCATTTAAGGAATGCTGCCTTTTTTAGACTTACTGTATAATGAAACTTACTTCAAAGCTCTTTTTTACTGAGTTTTTTAATACTAGTGAAAGTATGGCAATATTATAGATTATTACAGCTTAAAAGGTTTTGGGAGTGTTGAAAGGCTGAGATGGAGTATTCTTAGAAGAAGTATAAATTAACCTTACTCTATTTTTAACTATATAGTTTGCTTAGCTAAAATCATGGACAATATGCCCCATTTACTACTTTCTCAACTCTAGTGGTGAGCTTTAAGAACATGATCAGTTTTTGCAGTAATATTGTGGGTTTGATTCACTGTTAAAGTGGTCATTAGGCCTATCACCTGGTTTAGCACATGTAGCTGAATCAGTATTATTTATAGCCTAGAGATTATTAAGGCAAGAATACTATTAACTTTGCTTTATGGAACCTAATGACCTTTATGACACATGTTTGCCAATTATCAATATCTAAAATTTTGCATCTTCATAGATCATTTAATAAAAGAATGAGGGGACCCAGGAAGAAGTAGCATATTCTGTATTATATATTCTGATTTCCCATGAAACTTAAAACAGTACTTTTTTCTCTTTCTCAACTAATAAGAGTACTATCTTTCTGATACTTCCTTTATTCAGGCTTCTGAATAAGTTCTTACCCACACGTGCCCTGTACATAGTTTTATGTATCCCTTGGGATAATATTCTTCTGGACATTACTGCAGTAAAACAGTGAATTCATTTCATCTTAGTAAAATTCTGGAATTATCTTAGGGAACAACAGTCCTCTTTAAGTTTGAGGAAAGACATCAAATAGAGAACAATGAGCAAGACTATAAAGGGGTAATATTAGAAGTGATTATAATCTGAAGACATAATGCAAATAAAACACAGGGTAAGATGGTCGTGTATCTAATTAACTTCTCGGAGTCTCCCGTGTCCTGTCTTCCTTCGCCTTTCCCTCAGTTTGTAGTTCACTTGTATATTGGTCATTTATGTATCTATTTTTGTGTTTCTATTTTCTGTTTGCTTCTCACCATAAATTCTTCTTCCTTGTTCCTTCAGTTTAAAAATAGAAGGATTTCTATTTTTTTTGTATTTCTTGGAAAAATAAAAGAGTAATGTTAAATTACTTTAGATGATTTTCCTCAATTTACCATTTCATGGGCTAGTTGTCCCAGACAGGCAAAAGCTTTTAATTTACAGTCTATACCTGCACTGTCAGATACAGCAGCACTTGCCATTGTTATTTAAATTTAAACAAATTCGTTAAACTGAAAATAAATTGAAATGAGTTTTTCAGTTGCACAAGCCACGTTTCATGTGCTCATAAAACTAATGCAACTAGTGGCTATTGTGGTGGACAGCACTGATAGAGAATATTTCCATTATTATAAAACGTCCTATTGGTCGGCACTAATCTTGCAGTTTACCAAGAGGGACAGTGGATCCATATAGACATCTTTAAACAGAAATTAAAGGCTAGGTTCCTTTGGGACGTGGAAAAATAATTCAATAATCTCTACAGAAGCAAAAAAACCAAACAAACAAAAAGAAACAAAAAACGAAACAAAACAAAACAAAACAAAAAACCTCTGAAACATAAATGAAAAACGAAAGCAAAATAAGCTTTCTGAAATAAACTGCAGTGTGAATGATTTTTTTCAGTTGAATTTATTGAATCATCTTATTGAATTTGCCCACAGAAATTTCTATAGGTGTGCTACAAAGCTCTGCATAACGTGTATCACCAGTGACAAGAAGGTATGAGGGAGATGTGAGAGAGAAGAAATATTTAACTGCTATCATAAGAAAATCATAAATAATCTTTTGACATTCCCCCTATAATACATGCTAAGAAAATTGTTTTCAGACTTCAAAAGAATTTGAGCCTCCTATGCCACCTTGTCCTTTATAAATAAATTATTGTCACCATAGAAAAAAGGCTTTGGACATATTTATCAGTTCAACTCTACTCAATGCAAATTTATTAAGTACCTCCTATGAGCAATTCTCTCTAAAGAGAGTAACAGAAGTGAAAGCATAAAAACATCCTTTTGATGAGAATCATGGTCCGAGAAAAGTGGCCTGAGCTTACATAACTGTGAGCTCAAGTGAACCAGAAGCACATGTAAAGAGGCTAAATTAATATGCAGAGTCAAAAATGAGAAAATCATTTTCACATTCAGGAGAAGAGAGGAATGGCAAGAATGGCAGGTCTCTGAGCAAAAGTGGAGGAGTTCTACGTGCCATCCCAGGCAGGCAGAACAGCCTGAGCATACAGCTCAGTGGGGACCTGCAAGCAGAGCTCTTTTGGCTCCTTCGTCCAAGCCTCTGAATCCTGGTCACATACAGCACTTGTGACAGGTAACTGGAGACAGGTAAATTGGGACTGTGTTGTAGAGAGCATTGAGTGTTGTTGATGATAAGCAGAATTCAGATGGGGAAATCAAGAATTAAAGAGATAAAGGAAAATTCTGTGAGCTTACCGTATCTTGCCCATCTTCTAAATCTATGCTAGGGACAAACACCAACTGAAATTGTTTAGCACTTAACAGTTCGTAAAGTGCTTTTGTGCTCATGATCTCATTAGATAAATCCTTACAAAAACTGTATGAAGTAGGCCCTATTTCTAATTTATAAATAATGCAAATATAGTTCAGAATTAATAACCTGCCCCAACTCACAAAACAATGTGCAGAAGTTACATTTAAAAGAAAAAAAGGTGTCCTGTTGCCACATGCTCTTATCTTTCCACTACACCAGTGGCTCTCATGCTATTTGGTCTCAGGACCCTTTACAGTACACTATTAAAAACTATTGAGGACCCCAAAGAGGTTTTGTTTCCATGGGCCATCTCTCTCAAAGTGTATGATAAAACTGAAAATTTTATAAAATACTATTTATTAATTCATTTAAGTCAATAAGAATAATTATATTACATGCTAATATAGATACATTCTTTTTACCAAAATAACTTTCTTTTCAAAACTAAAAACTTTACTAGGAAGAGTGACATTATTTTACATGTTTGCCAAATCTCTCTAAAAGTCTGGCTTAATGGAAGGCAGCTGGATCCTCAGATCAGCCTCTGCTCCATCAGTCAAAATATATTATTTTGCTTAAAGCATATGAAGAAAATTCAGCCTCATTCCAACATGCAAATGGATAAGAAAGGAATATGTCAATAGCATTTTTAGGTATTTTATATATACATATGTATATATATTCACCGTTGATACTATGCCAAAAGCTCAATTAGAGGTAGTTTCTTAAAGGTTAGCTCCAATGGAATTTGAAATCGTATCAAGCAATTTTTTTTGTATTGTTAGCATGAAATCCATTGGTCTACATTGCATGCTGAAAGATGCCTTTATTCATGAATGTGTATGTAACACTAAGCATTGATCATATGGAAATATTGGTTCATGAGTTATGCAGCTTCTAAATTTCTTTACATAAAAAAAGAAACCACATTTTAACATCACTGAAGTCTTTTAAGTATTTTCAAGCCACAATAATAAATACAACTTTTCCAAAATTTGAATTTGCCCTTGAAAGCTCAAATTTTATTATTGCAAACAAATTCTGTCAGTTGTTTTTCTTGAAGTGACAGGCTCACTTCATTTACTTTTCAGGAAAATGTCTGCCAAATACCCAAATCTGAATAACTATAATTTGTTTACTTGTGTGTAAAAATGGTGTTTCATGAAAAAGGGTGGCCAGGTCAGCTTTAGAACTCAAACAACCACACGAATGCTTTTGCTCAGGATTACCATCAATTACCATACTTCACTACGCAGAGAGTACTTTACGTACACCTCTCATTTTGACACACAAAATCTTAGAGATGAGTATTTAAGGGTAAAAATCTAATAAAAGTTATAAATTCATTTTTTCATTAAGGACAATCCTCAGTGAAATTGGTACACACACACACACACACACACACATCTATCTATCTATAATTTATATATATACAAAATATAACTACATATATGTGTCTCCAGCCATAAAGACCTCTATTTTTCATATTACGTGGCTGGATACTTTCCGGACAGCCTTCATATACATATATACATATATATACATATATATATATATATACACACACACATGAAATTGATGGCAGTAAAATTACTGGCACATTAATGTGAATCAAGGCAGTGACACCAAAATGCACAAGTGGTAAGTAATACAATGATTACCAGTACAGTCTGGTGTTACTGACTTAATTCCGTTAAGGTGTTAATAATTTTACCCCCGTCACTTTTGCACCATCAGTGTGAATGTCCTGGAAAAGGCAGGTAACGACTGAACATTATTCTGAAAATAGGACTGACCTTGCCAAAAAGGTCTTGGGAATGCACAGGTGTCCGTGAACCGTACTTTGAACACTGCTGCACGGTGCACACATCTTGCTTTACCTGATTAACTCCTGGTATTGTTACAAAATGATAAAACATAGTCACTAAATAATATCTTACTGAAAATACTACTTAGTGTATTGGAAATCCCAAACAGAAGATAAATGGTTTAGTTCATCAGGCAGTTTATAACAATCAGGTTGGCCCCAACACACTGTTGTGAATTGAATGTTGTCCTCCTAAATCCCATGCTGAAACCACAGCCCCCAGTGTGGTTCTATTTAGAAATGAGGCCTCTAAGGCAGTAACTAGGATTAAATGAGCTCGTAAAGGTGGGGCCCTATTCAATAGGATTAGTGTCTTTGTAAGGTAGACACCAGAGAACTTGTACTGTTTTTCTCTGCCCTGTGAGGACACAACAAAAAAGTGGACACCTGCAAACCAGGAAGACAGTCCTCACCAGAAAGTGGTCCTACTGGACCTTAATCTGAGACTTCCACATCCATAATGTGAGAAAATAAATTTCTGTTGTTTAAGCCATCTACTATTTTTTGGTCTTTTGTTCTATGTTGTTTGATATCTGGACTATGGTATTGTGTAATGGCAACCTGAGGAGAATAGCCACACACACTTACTTTATAATTCGTGAATATCCAATCGAAGCTTTGGAATTTACTTACTGAAAACAATGTACGGTTGTGGACTTGAATGCAAATTGTCTTTTAAAAAGAAGTAAATATCAAATGCTTAAAGTAATGAGACATTATACTGACTCGTACATATTGGTTCCACTCTAATGTTAGGAAATTGGATTAGATGATTACTTTCCTTAATGCCCTAGGCCTGCCAAGGGTTTGAAGAGTCTGGATATATTTTCCAGAATCAATACTCTTTCTTTAGCAGTGACACAGTAGCAGACAATTGCATAATGAAGCTGTCTGTCTTTATTTACACAATGTATTTTTGTATTCACTAGGCCAGAAAGAATAGTTCTGTGTAGCAGCTGTCATTGTATTTTTTTGCTTATCTCAGTCCTGTCTGCCAGTGTTATAATTCACCAGCTGACACCCGCCTTGGCAGAAACCAAGGGCAGTGATTTCACGTCAAAGCAACAACGGGGCTCTGAACTCTGACACAATTCATCTTAGTTCTGGTTAGTAAAGGGGGATTCTTTGAGTTTTCTCTCTTTCTGTTGAAGCATTTCACTGCTGGAAGGGAAGAGGGAGTGGGAGGGATACGGGGATAGTGGGATGGAAATGAACACTGAGAAACAGTTATGGCTCTGTCTGGTGCGGTGTAACAGGGTCACAGGAAGACAGAGCCGGTTGTGAGGGATAAAGGCTGAACGCCCAGATAATGAAATTCCTGCTTGTTTGATTTTGTGGAGTTGGAAGGATATGAGAGCACATTTGGTATCCAAAAATACACTTCTGTTCAACTCACACTATTTGGAGGTTCAAAGTGTAATTTCTGGCACTTTTTGATTTAGGAAGCTCAGACTCAGGCATAAAGGCCGTTGATTGTAGTAATTAAAAATAGCCTTGTTTTGGTTGTGAATGCTAAATAAAATAGAAAATATACTTGCTGCCATTATTTCTACAAATTAATGTTGACAGTTCATATAGGTCTTACTCTGCAGACAGAAGAGGCACAATATCCACAGGTTTCAGAATGTAGGCTGTATCAAACCTGAAAAGCATTGGCCATGTTATTATAATTTTTTAAAAAGTATTTTTTATATAGTTAAAAAAAGTGCATGTACCTACTCTAAGAATCCCCTATATTTCTCACAATATACTTAGGATAAGAACCATACTTTCTATTCTATTTCCTGATGCAGAGTATATCACAAAGTTTAAGTAAAACACAGAAAAGAGAAAACAAACTAGGTAACTGAGGCCTTTGAATATCATCCTGGTGTCCATTATCTTAACTTATCAACCAAAAACAAGTTTAAAGCTAGAAATATTTAGGTAAGTGCCTTAGTTTTCCTTTTTCCTTTTTGCTTATAGACATAATCTGATTGAGAAAGTTTGCAACAAGAAGACAGCCTTAAAAGTAACCTGATTTCCTGTTGTATAAAAGTCTGACATTTCTTGGCAAGCTACGAGCCACTTCTAATGGAACCCCTGCATTATTACAGAATATATTTCAGTTGTTTCTGATTGGAATCTTGGTGTTTTGTTACTGGCACAGATACAAATGTGGAGAGAAACCTATGTGTCAATATTTCAACTTAATAAGAATAACAAAAATGAAAGGAATAATAATTCATCAAAATGTTTTAAATAAAACTACAATATTGGGTCATGTAACGAGACCATAAATGGGTCAACAATAACTGAATACAAAAAGGAATATCAGTTTCATATGTTCTGCTCACTACAAACTTGACATTGCAGCACTGAATAATGTCATATTTGCTGAGAAAGGACAATTTGCAGAATGTTTTGGCTACATGTACTCTTGAAAAGATAATCCTTATTTGAAGGAAACTGTTTGCAAACATTACTTTTTACCTTAAAACTCATAAAATAACTTTAAAATATCAGTGATGGACCACACTTATCCCAGAGGAAAAGAACAGATTCATTCGCATCTATTGGTTCTATTTCATTGGTTGTGATTTCATTTCAATGATTTGTAGTTTTATTTTTACTGTTTCTTGAGTTCTAGTTCTTCAGCTGTTTTTAGCTCTTGAATGTTTATATAAGTTATTTCCCAGCTTTCTTAATTCTTTAATAATAGAGATTAAAGTTACAAATCCTTTTTCTGAGATCTGGAGTCAGGACACAGAGAGAGTCGCTTGTCCACTGGTGCATCCCATAGTATTTTATATAATATTTCAATTTCTTTTCATTCTTAGCACTGTCTAATTTTCAGAGAGACAGTTTAATTTATGAATTATTTAATTTTATTTTCTTCTTTGTTAGAAGTGTTGAAGTAAAGAAATCGGCCATTTTATATGTTAATTTATGATTCAATTAAATTGTGGTCAGAGAAAGCGGTATTTTGTGTATTCCTTGGAATTTTTTGAGTTTGTGGCCTTATAAAAGGTCAATGATTATATCCATTTGAGCTTTAAAAATAAAATAATATAAAATATATATTCCATTTACTAGTTTTATTGTTCAACTCTTCTAAGACTTATTAAATTTTTGCCAGTAAAATCTATTGGTTTCTAAAACATGTGATAAAATCACTACTATGACTATAACCTGGCAGTTTCTCCTAGAAATTTTATATTAAGCATTTGAACTCACATTGCTATATGTGAAAAGTAAATGATTGCTGTATCACGCTATAAGTGTATTTATAAGTATTTATTATCCCTTGCTATGCCTATTTCCCTAAATTTTATTTTGTCTGACATTAATATTGCTCTACCCACTTAATGTAGGTTAGAATTTTATGCTATATCCCTTTACATCTCTTTTTCTCAGCATTTCTGAATCATGTGACTTAAGTATTTCTCTTGTCAGTAATATGTGACCATCTTTTTATCTGTTTCCTTGTTTTGAGATTCCAACAAATTTTTCTTTAGTAGTAGCTATCATCTATTTTACATTTATTAAAATTACTGATACATTTGGACTTATTTTTACCGTCCTTTTCCTGTTTTATATGCTTTCTTTTTTTTCCCAAGTTTCATTTTATTTATTTTTTATATGCTTGTAGTCATCCCCCTTACCTTTTTTAATCTTCTGAAAGTTTAGAAGCTACAAATTGCATATAAATAAATAAATAACTGTGTGCATGTGTGTGTATATAAAATTTTATATACTGACTGTACTCTTACATATGCATATAAAAATACATGCATTCCCTCCATTATGGTTTAGAATTAACATATTTTAAAAGAAAATTTATTGTTTTTATATTCACTTACATTAATCAATAGCTTATAAATTTATTTTTTTAAAATAACTTCAGAATATACCCTATCCCTCTCTTGTACCTTCTGAAGTACATTCTTTAGTAGTTTTTCAGTAAAAAATCTATGAGCTATATAATCTCACAGCTTATACATGTTAGAAAATGTCTTTATTTCATATACAATTTTGGAGATAGTTAAGGTGGGTAGATATATTCGGTTGACTGTTTTATTCCTGTATGTTATTAAGGAAATTATTTATTCAGCTTCTGTGATTTTTTTAATCTTGGTAAGAAACAAATCATTAGTTTATTTATTGTTTAGTTATAGGTTTATCAGTCAGGTCTCTGCTTCAGTAATAGTATAATACATAATAAGTAAGTAACCTGCAAAATCTCAGTGACTTCAAACAGCATTCTATTATCTCATACTAATAGGTCTATAAATTAACTGCAAATCAAGCTGACCTTGGCCAGGCTTGAATGGGCCTAAGTGGCTTCCAAACTTTCAGTTATGTTCAGATCTGGTTTCTTGTGTCTTTATTCTAGGACCCAGGCTGAAAGAATAGACATGTCCTTCATGAAAGAGTTCAAACTCAAGAGGGCTTTATACTTGGAGTTTATACATTCTTAGTTCTACCCATACTCCACTGGCCACGTGCAAAATCAAGGGGCCAGGGAAATACACAACAGCAACCCTGGCAAGGGAAGGGAGGAAAGATTTGTAAGCAAATAATTAACCTGCCACAATAGGTAAACTACTGTTTTATCTCTTGTAGCTTTGAATGTGTCTATTTTATCCTTTATCTATCATAATCACAATTTGTTTTTTTATTTAAACTGTTTGGCAGTTGATTTCAACCTCTTAATTCATAACTCATATTTTTTTTCAATACTAAAAATATTTCATGCATTATCTCTTTCATTATTGATTATAGGCCAGTCCTTTTATTAGTTCTACTGAAATTTTTTAACAATATCTGTGAACCTGTTCATTCTACCTTCCATGTGCTTTAGCTTTCCTTTTATTTATTTATTTTTTAAATTTATCTATTTCTCTCCTTTACATTCTGGGTAAACTGCTGGACTATCTAGCTAGTCTTACTTTGTGTCCAGTTTGAAGTAGCCTGTATATTGATGTTTTCTCATTTGCAAATTTATTATTTTTAGTTGGTGTCCTTTGGCCACCATTTGTTGTTTTCTGTCTGCCAATTTTCAATTCTTTTTTTTCTTGCTATTGTTTTTTTCACCTATAAACTTATCTGCATTTTTTCCACCTATAAGTTTATTTGCATTTCCCGCTTATCTCAGTAAAAGATGGCTCTCTCCTTCTTCTACCCAAGTCTAATTTCTTTTTAATTGTCGCTAGATCCAATTTTCTTGTTCCTTTTTAGGGCCTCAGTTTATTTATTTATTTATTGTTTTGGACAGCGAGTCTTAGGGCCCTCCATGCATAACCATACTCAATTACCCTTCACAATCCAATGGATTCTCAAAGTCCTAAAGTCTGGCCACAGTCTCTACTACCTATGAGTGACCCAAGGGTCACCAAATACCACCAAGATGTTCAATCTCAATGACTCTTTAATTCTTCTGTCACCTAATCCCTCTGTAGACTTTGATGGTAGTGACTACATTCTCTCGCTTCTATCTGAAAATACCCTTAACTTTTGGTTTTTAGGGCTCTAATGTTTTGGATTTTTATCTGCAGCCTCTGTTTCTTCTGCCTACTCCTTAAATGTTAATGTTTCCCAGATCTATAATTTTACCCTGCCTTCTATACATTTTCCTGGTTTATTTCATCCACTTTCATAGCTTCAACTAAGATCTGGTAAAGCTCCAATCTTCATCTTTCACCCACATCTGAACTAAGCCCTTACCCAGCTACTCATGATATGCCTGATTTTGGATAAACCACAGGTATTTGTACTAGATGCATCCAAAAATAAACCCATATTCCATGTAAAATCTCATCCTCTTCCTGAATTCTCTGTGCTGACTTTTGGCAACACTGTAGACCCAGCTGTCAAAGCCAGAAATCTAGACTCTCTTCCCTTATGCTTTACATTGAAAGATCACTGAGTCATAGTTCTCATTTTTACCTCCTAAGTAGTCCTTGAATGTGCCCCCTCTTCTCCGTCTCAGTAGTCATTGCCTTGTTCAGGCCTCATTCTGGATTACAACAAACCCTCATAGCTGGCCTCCCCGTTTGCACTCTTGCCTGTTTGCAATGCAATTTTAAACTGCAACCAGGTAGTGTTTTCACTACAATAATCTACATAAGTATTCTACTATTTAAACTCCTCTTATAGTCCCACATGGTGGTAAAATCTAAAAGCCCTACCATGAAGTATGAAGCCTCTCATACTTAGTCTCCCTATAAACCTTTTCCTGCAGTATTTTCCACATTGCACCCTATGTTCTACTTATACTGACGTACTTGTGAGTACAAAGCTCTTCTATTTTAGCACATGCTGGTCTCTCACCTCACTTGCTCTTGCTGATGGCTATCTACTCTTGAAGGCTAAACGAAAAGTGTCATCTCTCCTGGGGAGCCTTATCTTAGTCCTTGGCATGATCTCTCATAACCTGTTTACATCTATTATAATACATAAAAGTGTATTATAACCATATTTACAGATCCTGCTCTCCCAACTCTACTGTGAGCTCTCTTATTCATCAATTTTTAATTTCAAAAACAACTTAGCATATAATAGATGCTCACTAATTTGAATAAATTAATAAATAACTAATAATTTAATGCAATACAGCACATGAAAGTTCTTGGTATCTATCAGATATACAAATAATTTATTAGCACGTGAAACAAGTAATATTTTTAGATAAAAAATGTGGAAGCTAAATGGATGGATGGGATCAGGGTCTCAAAAGGTGAGAATAACCAAAGATATGAGCACTTAAAGTTCTTTTATTTTCCCCACTGTCATCACCAAAGTGTTCCTGAAGGCATCAGCAGACACTTTCCTCAAGTCTCAATTCATTTTTTAAAATTCCTTGTGCATTAAGGCAACAATACCTAAGAGGTTTTCTCTCTGGCAGGTGAAATGAATGTATGTGATGACTTTGATAACACAGCAACGGAGGTGAGAATTTTATTGAATTCCTTTTCTTGAAACTGACATGAATTTACAAATAGTGGAGGGAAATAGGCCTGTTTATCTCTCTTTTTCATCATATAGGGAGATTTCTAGTTATCCGTCAGAAAAAGTAACAGGTCCAAATGTGTCCTTTTTTTGAAAAAATAAATTGGCTTCTCTATTAGATGATGAGTCCAGTAAGATGAGTCTGGTAAGGTACTAATATCACCCACACTTCATTAATCAAGTGTGTAAGAGCACTTGATACTTTGCAATACTCTTAACAGTAGATGATGCTTAAAAGTAGAAAACAACCTGTTTCCCATACATTTTGAATGTATTCATCCTGTGCTTCTGCCTTAGGAGGAGAAGGCAGTATACACAGCTAGACGGTCTGGAACCTTGACGTCTTTTGTAAAGGGGCTAAGAGGAAGAGTGCAAAGAAAGTTCATCTATTCAAGCAGAATTTTCTTTTAAATATATGATTTTTCTTTCATAGGACAAAAAGAATACTATACCAGATTTGTAAATTAATATTAAATAAAAATTAGAATAAATTTAAACATATTTGTGTTGTAGGATACCATTTTTTGAAATGTTAATGTTTTTGGTATTTTTTTGTTACCTTGTTTAGAGTTTTTTCTTCTCTCCATGCAGACAGGCTATTTAGTGTGTTACTGTATCAGAGATGAGTGTGACAGAGTGAAAAGTTGAGAATATGAGAATTTTCTGGAGTTTATTTCCAAAATTGTAAGGCCTTAGGAATATGGATACTAAGGGCATGGACAAATTTAGGGGAGAAACATCTGGTGAAGTCTCTTTTTACCAGAAAAGGGGTACAATGAGAGCAGATATTTCTTTTCCAGGTTTATTGAGAAATAACTGACATACATCAGTGTGTAAGTTTAAAGTATATAACTTGATGCTTTGTTGTAAAGATACTGAGAGTTGGTATGGATGAAGAGAGAGAGACAAAGAAATGAGGAACATCTTTGCAGTGGGTTTTATTGTCAACTTCTCTGCAATGTGGTAGCTGAATCTGCATCAACATACTACTCAGTGTGTCCTATCACCAGAGCTCTGGGGCTGCCCAGGGGCTAAGTGGTCATATGTACATTGGTCAGCCCTCACTTGCCCCTGTGCATTGAGGCCAACAAGGTTGAGAACCATTCCTTCCCATTTCCTGCTATTATCTGACAGATAGCTCTCTTCTCTGTCATCACATTCCTCAGCATGTGCCCAACATGAATGACATTGTCCATAACCTGAAAATTTCCTTGTGTAACCACTGTGACTCTCATAACATTCCAGGACATCCATAACCAAAACACCTATAACCCTGGACAGCAAACAAGAAGGTGGGCACTGAGAAATGTAAAGACTCTGCACCTCTATTTGTGGTGAATGAAGTTGGTATGTCTTAAAGGATATATAGTATTAATGCTTTCTTTCTAGATATGATATACTCTCTGCTTTGCAGAAGGAATTGCATACTGGGCACCCACAAACTTACCTGTTTGGCTCACAGAGTATTTTAATTAGAATTAGTTACCATAATGTGTATATTTGAAGATTTCAAAGGAAAACCCAGGTTTTTGACAACTCTTCTAAACCTGGATCACTTAAGAACACTGAGACTATTCTCCAGTGTCAGCAACTGACTACAATTGGGCAGATACTGGTGACTTCAGGCAAGTACTTTCCAGCCACTGTGCCCACAACCATTTTCTTCATTTCCTTTCCACTCTGGAACCTTAAACATTTGAGTCTAAGGATGCTTGCATGAGGAAGTTAAATATCGCTTCCAAAAATTAGCTAGCCTTTCAATTTCAAAATGAAATACAGTACACTAATAAATACTTGCTACACACACATACGTGCTTAAATAAAAAGGCAAACTATACATATAATCATGAATTAAATCATCCCCAACTCTGAATTATTAAACATTTCCCATATTGAAAGAAAGCTCTCTAGGATTTAAAATTCAAGGAATACACAAGGAGAATGGACAGGATATGTGAAGCTGGCATACAATGGGTCAATCAAAGAAGAGGTTGTTCATGGAGATTCTAAAAGAATAGTCAGCTTTCCCCTTAGAAAAAATGAGTATTGCCTATGCAGAGTGTAGGGACAGTTCTGTGACACAGAATGAGGCCAAGGTCCATCTTTGGATTAGTAGACTTGTGACTTCTTGTTAACCCTTCATTTAAAAATTAGTGTTTGATTTGTAAAATTTTCCAGGAGTTAAAAAGATGCTTTCCTACTGTTCACAGTGGCCAAAACATGGAAACAACCAAAGTGCCCTGCGACAGACGACTGGATAAAGAAGCTGTGGTACATATACACAATGGAATATTACTCAGCTATAAGAAAAGATGAAATATTGCCATTTGCAACAAAATGGATGGGCCTGGAGATCATCATGCTTAGTGAAATAAGCCAGGGAGAAAAAACAAAGAACTGTATGACTTCACTCATATGTGGAATATAAAACTGTAAGCAACAAAGAAAAAAAATGAACAAACAAACGACCCATGGACACAATCAATAGTTTAATATTATTTGGGGCCGAGTGGGGAGGGGAGAAGGGAGAGGAGGTGGGAGAGGAGCGGGGGAAGCTAAATATAAGGTGATGGAAAGAGAACTCACACTGGGTGGTGAACTTATTATACAACAAGCTGACAATGCACTGTAGAATTGTATGCCTGAAACCTATCTAATCCTTGCTAACAGATGTCACCCTAATAAGTCTAACATTAAAAATAAATTTTTAAAAAAAGGTACTTTCCAGAGAAGAAGCTCTCCTTGCTAAATTAATAAGAAATCTAGTCATTTCAGCAATAATTTATAGACATCACTGCCTTTGCCACTTTTTTTTTGTTTTTGCTTTTTGGTATGTGGGTAGCTCCCTGACTGGGAATCGAACCCAGGCCACAGCGCCAACAGCACCAACGCCGAAGCCTTAAGCCACTACACCCATAAAGTAGTTATAAAAGAGAACTCAGGGCATTCTTTCAGCCCAGGTAACTCAGAATTCAGAGAAGCACATAAATACACTCAGAAATTCAATGGTGAGTCTTTATCTCATTTTTTGTCTTCATCATGCGTTTGCAATACATTAAAAGCAACGAATAAAATGTGTTGGCAAAGGAAATTTTAATTGGTGTAACTTTCACATACTGCAAATACTGGATAAGTGGTAAAGTGTCAAATTTCTCCCTCTGTTGTGCTACTAAAATTCTTTGACATTAAAGAGAACATGAAATGTGAAGCCATTAGAAAAGTCCTGTGCAGTATTTCTTCTCATGGCCTCTTTTAATTTGTATTTTAAATTTATTAGTCATTAGCTAATATACTCATTCAAAAGCTTTTATCACTTTAAAAAGTTATTTATATTCCAAGGGGGTGAACCATTGTCTCTCTAGTTTCTTTCTTACTGATAAGTCTTTATGTTGAAGGCCACCAAGATTTCCAAAGGGCTTAATAAGTACTGACTAAATGTACATAATTATAAGGGTTTATGCATTTTAACCTGTATTATTTGACCTTAATCTGCTCAAATTTTTAAATATATATATTTTTTACAAACACCTATTAGCTACTTAGACATGATTCTTTATTTTCTGAGAGGCCTACTTGGATCAGAAATTTTAAATGCAGCAGAAAAATATGTCTTGGAAAAAAAATCAGGCATTTGTAACATGATGAAAATGTTCTAAAGTGCTGAGGGAAGTCCATTCAATTTCACAGACATTCATAAATGATGACTAATGCATTCAAATAGAATGAGTAATTTACCAAATTATGGACATTTGGATGGGCTCAGAATGAAGATCTTGTTTGTTTGGATATGTCCTGAAGTGAATCTCAATGAGGTTTACTTCATTAAGCCTGACTCTACAAATAGGCTTCAGTCACAATTGGAACAAAGGCCCTGACATACAAATAAATGTGCAAATCATGGCCGGCTACATCACTCTTTTTGTCCCCAGCCCACTCAGGAAGAGTCAACCCCATCAAAAATATCAGTCACAAATAGATGGCACCATTGTACTGATCACATAAGTGCCAAAAAAAAAAAAAAAAAAAAGGCTTCTCTTAGCATGATGTCACTGCCACATCCACCCTGCTCCTGACCACGAGTTCCCTCTTCTAGCAACTGCGGGCCCTCCTGCAAAACGTGGTCTCTAACAAGCTCCCTCCACGCTTGCACATTGGTGACTCCCACATGACCAGCAGCTCTCACAGTGTACCACAACAAAAAGTTCTGAACCTCAAAGTGCATCTTTTAAAGGGTCCACCTTCTGGTAGAAACCAGAGATTAAAAAGCAGCAAGCAGCAAAACCAATTTCCAGTGATCATAACATACACATCACTGTATGTCTGAGGATGGTGCCCAAATGTTGTACACATTTTGGCTACTGCTGTAAAGGTAATAAATTCTAGGTGAAAAAATAAAATCAGTTTTTCATAGAATTGTTTCATTTATATCCCAAAAATAAATTAGATCTAGTGTATGCCTTGTCTAACAAATTCTGAACATTTGATAAATTCAACTGAGAAAATTAAAAAACAAAACAAAACAAAAAAAACTTTCACCTCCGATAAGCTGAACTGAATTAGTACCACTGTATTTTCCTACAGGTAATTACTACTTCAGCAATGCCTAATTGGATTTTGCTTATAATTGGAAATCTTACTAACACCATATCCAAAAAAGTTCTACAGTTATCTATTTTTCTGCCAGAAGTCATGATCCTGTCTGTTGTTAATCTGTTGATTCTGATGCTTCATTCAAGCACATGTACAGCATCAAAGACAAGAAAGATACAAGCACACATGCTGCAGACAGGGTGACGAGCAAGACGGAAACGGTTTCTGAATCCAAGTCGGTTAAATCTTGCATGGAAGACACACATTGACAATGTGACTGAAGACTGATATGGGTTACAAAGTGGAAGTACAAAATTCTATGGACGATAACTACAGAGGGACTTTACCTAACCGTAGGGAACAAGATGGCTTCTCGAGGGAGTGATGTTTCAGTTAAGACTTAAAAGATGAGGAGGCTGACTAGGGGTATGTGTAGCTTGAGCACGTTTCCCTTGACTGTAGATGGCTGTCTTCTGCCTGTGTTTTCATGTGGTCTGTCCTCTGTGTAAGACTGTGTCCTATTTTCTTTTTTTGTAAGGACAACAGTCATATTGGATCAGGTGCCATCCTGATGACCTCATTTTAACTTACGTACCACTTTAAAAACTCTAAGGGTTTCAACATCTGACTTTTGTGGGAGGGCACAATTCTGTCCCTAACAGAAGGTTTAGCATGCAGCACAGACATGACCGTTATGCTCCACATGTTCACTCTGGTTACAATTTAGACAGAGAAAAGGGACAAGAGAAAGCCCAGGGTGCCCTGGAGGAGGCCTCTGATGTTGTCCAGGGAAAGGTTTGCTGGGCAGGGTCCCGCTCTGCTTTCTGAGAAAGACTGTGGCCGTTGGGAGTACATCCAGAGGAAAGGTAACTTGGAAAAGGGACACTTTCTACTTCGTGACAAGAAGGAAGGAGAAAAGAAAAGGGACAAATAGAAGTAGATTTGTAGATCTGATGGCAGGAAGTAGAGATGGTGTGCTTTCATGGTTTCTATTTTAATGTTGTGTGAAGTAAGACATCTGCTGAGAACAAGAAGAAAGCAAATTGCAGATGTGAGTTGCGTGGAAAATGTTTTAAATTGCCATTCTAGTGAGTGGGGAAGCAAGCTAACAACAAATCTCATTAGAATATCCATGGAGTGCCAAAAACCCCCCTTAACATGGGTGACCATGGATTTAAAAGGGCATAGATCCCCCAGTTTCGTGTAGTTTCTTCTATGCTTGATTGTGTGGGCACAGATGTAGAGGTGCAGTGCTGGATTCTTTCAGAATTGGGGTTTCTCAGGCCAGAGAGGACTCCCCATGGGATTGCTGGAGGAGCTCTGGGCCACAACTGCTACAACTGACCTCCTGGGAATTTCCCAGGTGCTTAGAATTTGAAGTTCTCCTTTGGCAGTCAGGGCTAGAGTACTGGGTGTCTACTTACAGGGCTGCTGAAACAAAAACCCCCGGGAGCATTTTCCTTTGTGCTGCAGCTCTGCGAACGCCATTGCTCCGCGTAGCCAGACGATACGGATACATGGAATCTTTTTATATTAGCCTCAGTCAGCTATTTAAAATGTCTGCTTAGCTGCACATTTCTCTGAATGGGAAACATGCTTAGAATTTTATAAAACAAAGATTACCATCATGCTGTGTAGTATATAACAAAACACAAGATATGAGGAAGAGCCACTGCCTAGTTGCCCTCTTCTGGCTCTACATGCTAAAGTTCCACTGGGCTTTTGCATCATTCTGGCTGTCTTAGAAATCGAAAACATTTCATTTCTTCCCTGAAAAAATTATGGTGCTCTGTAGGAGTTTGAATGCAGAGGAATGATGCCTCAGAATGCCCAGGAATTTAATGCTTCACTTCCATCAGCCCATGTGTCATGAGAATTCTTCCATTCCAAACTGTTACACTGCCTCCCACCACTCCCCAACACACACACACACATACACACACACACACACGCACGCACGCACACACACACACACACACACACACACACACACTCTGTCATAGTCTCCAGCTCCCCAAAAGCATAGGAGCTCATATTTCACATATCTCAAAGGGAAGGAATTTTAGGATATAAATTCCACAACACAAATTGTTTATACATATGCTACTACTTACCGTGTTTTGTAGCAGGATATGGGCTCTTGGTGTGAAATAACAATAATGACAAGGGATTTGCCAGTAAAAAGAAGTTGGATCATGTACAATGTTGTGCAAGCAAAGTGTCGCCCTAAGATAATGCCTAGATATTTTCAAGCACAGTATGCCTTTCTGAAACTTACAGTTGAGGCAGGCATTGAATTTTCTGAAGAACTGCATGGTTTCTGTGTTAAAATTCATGATACAAATTACGATATAGAAAATGGAAACTTTAGGAAGTATCTACTGTGTCTTCATCCTAGATTATAAGAAGATAATATCTTTCTTAAAAATATAAGCTATTTTTCTATTATTTAGGTTGTAATTACAAATAGAAAAAGATAAGATAATACTAGATGCTGAACAGGAAAAAAAGCACTGTTGAACTTAGTTGCTTTTAGTAATTATGGACATGAATTGGTAAGAAAGGAAGAAATAGAAATAACAGAACATATCTGGGTGGTATTTTTATCAGATGATATCCTCAGAGAATCACTTATTATATGGCATTCCAAAGATAATGAATATGATCCCCCAAGTTAAAGACCCAATTGAGCCAGAATTATGACAGCTGGCCCCCTTGCAGTGATAGTAACCAAACTTTTACTTCCAATGCCTTTCATTAATTTAGACATTTGTTTCTACAAGCTAGTGCATTTCTAGTTTCAGGTCATTACATTTAGATGATAGATAGATAACAGATAGATGGATAGATAATATATGACATAATATATGTTATAAATTCTATAATTCTTTTCACTTTGTACAGAATTCTTCAAAGAGAAAAAGGGGAGAAATATAATCCATATAACAGATAGAAATATCTATCACCAGTTCACACAGCCTTCTAAGTAAGAGCAAATCCTCCTTCATATGTCTCACGATCAGGTATCTCACAAACTTCCTGAAGACAACAGAAGAAAACACTTCATATTTTATAGAAAAGAAGTAAATTTGCCTAAAGAAATAAAAGAATCATAATCTCCACAAATTTGGGGAAAGTTCTGATTTGGCTCTTTCTTGGCTGTATTTCTTCTTTACTGTAGAAACAATTCAGATGTTGTATGATGTGTTTAAATATATTCTATGACATGCCAGGATCTTACTTGTGAAAATCAGTGGTCTAAAAGAGTCAAGCAAAGAAACAGAAGACAGTTCCACAAAACTATTTCACCAAAATCAACTGACTATTAAAAAAAAGTGAAGCGAACAGACTTAAGTGTTTGTTTTAAAGTGTTACACCTTCCAACTCTCAATTAAAGATCAGAATTACTTCCTTCTGCTGGAGGTCTAAGAAAATCACATTGAAGTGGTACACAGACTATTTGCTGGACTTGTATAACCTTCAGCTAAGATAAACTGTGAAATTATTTTTAGGTTTTCCAATGTAGTATTTTCTTTTCTTTCCTATTCCCTTCTTTCTACATAGGACCTAGTTAACCACACATATCTAAAAAGAGTGAACATCTTTGCTATCCCATGGCACCACACCTTTGCCTTTCAGGTCAATTTCTGCTATTTTTTAAAATATCAGGCACTGAGTACCTTCAGGATGTGTGTCAGTCTCCTTCTTACTAGCCCAGGCAGTGTGATTTTCCCATGAAATCTCCTCCATCCCCACAGCCACTTGTACTCCAGAGCCAGGACTCAGCTTGTGGTCAAGATGGGAGAGGGGTAACACTTTCCCCATGACCTAAGCTTCTCTATATTTCTCTAGTTCGCTCTGATTGAAATTACCACCTTGATGGTGCATAGATAAACCCTGAGAATGAACCATTTCTTTCCACAATTTTTCCCGTCTTTTTGTTGCCATCTTCCCCTCAATGTTTACACTCCTACTTCTCTCAAAACTTACTCTCAGACAAGGGTGTACAGAACCTTCACACAGCTCTGCAAACATGTTAACAGGATTGAGTGATTCCTATACCAGGGATAACCGAACTCTACAACAAACACAAACTCTTAAAGCCAGGAATTGTGCCTCCATTTGCAGAATTTCAGGCTTGAGCAAGTTTGCAGAATCACAGATTACCTCACACAGTCAATCCCCTACTCTGACTTCATTTTTTATTCTGTAAACACTGAGGGCCTACCAGATGTTAGAAAGCATTTGTAATCTAGTAGAAGAAGAGGGTCCCCAAAACAAGGACGGTCATTTAAATGTCAGAGGGGCAGACACTGAAAAAAAGTAAATTCACCATGGGGTATCAGTAAAAGCTTCAGGGAAAAGGTGATTCTCTAGGTCTGAAAGGTATGAGATGTTTTCTAGGTAAACAAGGGAGTAAAAGGATTTTGGCACTTAATGAAGCATTATAAT
The DNA here is from genome assembly GCA_004026885.1 of Lyroderma lyra. Taxonomy (NCBI): domain Eukaryota; kingdom Metazoa; phylum Chordata; class Mammalia; order Chiroptera; family Megadermatidae; genus Lyroderma; species Lyroderma lyra. The sequence continues at coordinate 463,554 of PVJL010000301.1, forward strand.
CCAGACTTCTAAAACAGAATGAATTGGGAAAATACTAATTATTCAAGCAAGATAAACAGTGGAATGTGGAGCATGGCTCCGAAAGAGATGAAGTCAGAAAGCAACCAGGGCCCAACCACTGAGGCTCTGTGTGCTTTGCTAACATGGACCTCATTCTGTGTGTTCGTACTTCCCAAAGGCTGACATGAGTGCCTTCAGTGAAACATGAACTCATCTAGGCGTTTTTTGATATTTTGATTATTGTTACCCAAACATTCTGGGGGAAAATCTTTTTTAAATGATATGTTATGAAGGCCATGAAATACTGACGTGTATTTGCAGAAGTAACACAAAATGCCCTGTAATACCACTACTACGTTTGTCAATAAATTAAGTGTTTTACACAATAAACACGAAAGATACATTAAAAATTATGATACAAGTGGCACACAGACATGGAAAAAAAATCATAAAAGTGATACCCAAATCATTTCAGTTGGACAATCATTAAAGCAGTTAAAAGGAGGTCAGCCATCAGCATAGAGAGCCCATGCAGACCACAGCATGCTTACCACCAGTGTGCCATCAGCCCCATTCTGAGTCTTTACCCAAGGCCCACTTTAGGCTTCTTCTTGCCTCATGGAAACACCAGGTGTTAGTTTACCAAGCTTGTGATGTGAAGGAAAAGATTTGAGGGGTGTTTGGTGAATGACATTCATTTTCAGTGATAGATAGTCAAGCATTTGAGTGGGGCACAAAGCAGTGGATCTTACTTCCCCTCTGTGCACGTGTGTATATATATACACGTATGTGTATGTGTGTGCACATACATGCATACACAAATGCATGCACAAACACATACAGAGAACAAGGCAGAACAACTCTTACTGGAATTCAGTCAAAAAGATTCTTTTCCACTCCATCAGAGATCACATTCCAGAAATCATCCAAGGAGACAAAGCCAGAGGAATTGATGCGTATATGCATTAAAAGATAATTTTCAGGGTCAGTGACCTAAGCTATCTTTTTGTTTATTAATCACATGGGTATTTTAGCTTCCACTCATTTTCTGTTCCTTCCAATAAAAACAACTAATAAGATGATCTTGACAAATCTATTAAACAGACTCTCTTTCTAAACTCCCCTAAACTACAAGGGACATGGTGGGCAATTTCGCTTGACATTTTGATGGTATTTACTGTCATCATTTAACCACTCAGGGCCTGGTAACATATTGAGTTATATAGCTCACTAATAATTTTATTAGTGATAGTTTTGTCTTTCCAACAAGATCATAGTTTCTACATGGAGAGAGAGTAGTTTGTTTCATTTATGTAGCTCTCAGAGCGCCTTGCACAGGGGTTACACATATAGTAAGTGCTAGATAAATACGTGTCCATCCATGATATAATACTTTCTCACTAGGGTATGGACGGAATGTAGAAGATATATGAAAAAATTGTGGGAATAATTAAGGGACATAAAAAATCTGCATTAAAGAAACTTTATCATTCTTGCAAGTAGGCTGTAACTAGTAGGAAAGAGAAAAAAGAAAGCTAACAATCCCTTAACAGTTTTTACTATATGCAAGAAACTATGCTAAGCTTTTACATGTTAAAACCCTTAAGCGAAAACTTGAGGACAAAATGGCGACTAGAGAGGAGGTCCCTAAAGCCTCTCCCAGAAAACACAAGTGAACGGCCACCCAGGTGCCAAGAAACAGGACCCTAGGTGACAAAAAACGGCATCTGAGACATCCACGCATTGCAAGTAAACACCTAAGGTCTGGAGAGAAAGGGGCGAGTGGGACAGAGGGGAGAGAGCAAAGACGGATCGCAACAGGGCCCGATCGCGGCTGACTGCAGTGCATGGGAGGGGAGAAGCCAGGAGGCGACAAGAGGAAAAGCCCTAGCAAAGCGGCAGAACAGTGGGAGTCCGCTGGGGAGCTAGGCTGGGGAGCTGGAATTTGGAGCGGCGAGTTGGGGACAGACCTTGGGAGCCAGCCTCTGGAACTCTTGAGTGGTAGCAGGGCTGAGCGAGGACTCTGAACTGCAGAGACGACATCTTGGCTCTAGGCTCCCTTGGGACGCACAGCGCAGGCGCGCGCGGCTCCTGCACAGGGCTGCGGTTCCTGGTCCCGGTCCGCTGCGGGGGCAAGCTGGCTGTCCTGCGGACAGCGCATGGCCCCTACACAGATGAGGCTCCGGCTCCCGTTCCGGGCCTGCTGTGGAGGCGGCCGGCTGCCTTCCTATGGCGGGGTCATTCCCACAGCTTCAGACTTGTGTGCACGCCTGCTCGTGCGCCCCTGGGTCCTAAAAGCAATGCGAGCCTCCAGACTTTGCCCCAATATTTGGCCACGGAAGCAGGCCCGGGAAGAAAGGCGGATTTGATAGCATTCGCCCCAGCCAGCAGGAGCAGCCTTGGCCCGCATCACCCAGGTTCCCCAGCATAGGGCAGAAGGTGGAGCTGCCGCGATGTGCGTTTGTTGGCCTCTCCCCTTTCCTACAACCTTCCCAACCAACTAACTAACTACAGGAAGCAGAAGGACCATGATAGATGCACACCGCCTCCAAACGTAGCAGGAGACCAGAAATAAGAAATAAACAACCCCTCTCTCTCCCAAAACTTGCCCCCCCCCCAGTACCAGCTCGTGTCTGCCCTACAGCAAGACACCACAAAATTACCAATGTGGGCTCCTGGGCACTACTGAACATAACACCCTCATGTCAAAGAGGAAGAACCCAGCAGACAGGACGCATTCCTTAAAAACTAAAACTCCTCAGAAAGAACAGGAAATTTAGCAAGAGAGCTTCTTAGACCTAGAAGTTTCCAAATTAAGGGACAGAGAATTTAAAGTAGCCATTCTAAAGGCTATGAGAGAAATGAAAACATACTGGCAGAGCACCATGGCTGACATAAACAACATAAAAAAGGACATGAATGAAATAAAAAAGGAACTTCATGAACAAAAGGAACAATTTAACAAAGAAACTCAAAACATAAGGATGATAGAGATGGAAATGAGAGAGATAAATAATACAATAAAAGAAGTAAGAAATGAAATAACTGCCATAGGAAACAGGGCCAACTGGATGGAGGAAAGAATTAGTGATATCAAAGATCAGAATATGGAAACAGCTAAGAAAGAGGAAGAGAGGGAATACAGAATCAAAAGGATTGAAAGAACTCTACAAGAACTATCTGACTCCATGAGACAGAACAACATCAAGATAATAGGAATAGAAGAAGGGGTGGAGCACTCTACAGAGAACATACTCAAACAAATAGTAGATGAGAACTTTCCTAACCTATGGAAAGATCTGGAACCCCAAGTTCAAGAAGAAAACAGGTCCCCTAGATAACTGGACCCTAACAGATCCTCTCCAAGACACATGGTACTAAAGATGTCCAAAACTAAAGACAAAGAGACAATTCTCAAGGCAGCTAGGGAAAAAAGAACTATAACCTTTAAAGGAAAACCCATCAGACTGGCATCAGATTTCTCAGCAGAAACTCTGCAAGCCAGGAGGGAGTGGAATCCAATATTCAAAAATTTAAAAGAGAGGAACTTACAGCCAAGAATAAATTATCCAGCAAAATTATCTTTCAGATATGAAGGTGGAATAAAGACCTTCTCGGACACACAGAAGCTGAGGGAATTTGCCAGAACAAGGCCAGCAGTCCAAGAAATACTGAAGGAGGCTCTTCGACCTGAAACAAAACATTAGGAAAAATGGAATAAAGTTGAGGCAACAGAAAGAAACAAAAATAAAACAAAAACAAACAAAGAAATAAGTAATGGCCACAAGAAATCCTCACATATCGATCATCACTCTAAATGTTAATGCACTGAACTCACCAATAAAAAGACACAGAGTAGCAGACTGGATTAAAAAACAGAACCCATCCATATACTGTCTCCAAGAAACACACCTCAGCCATAAGGACAAACGCAGACTCAGAGTGAAAGGATGGGAAACAATACTGCAAGCAAATGGTAACCAGAGGAAAGCAGGAGTTGCCATACTGATATCTAATGAAATAAACTTCAGGTTCAAAAAGATAGTAAAAGACAAGGATGGACATTACATAATGATAAAAGGCACAATACAACAACAAGAAGACTTGACACTAATTAATATATATGCTCCCAACCAGGATGCACCAAAATACACAAAGAAACTACTAACAGATTTGAAAGGAGAAACTGATGAACACACAATCACTGTGGGAGACTTAAACACCCCGCTAACAGCCATGGACAGATCATCCAAACAGAAAATAAATAAGGAAACAACAGCTCTAAACGACACATTACAGCAATTGGACATAATTGACATTTACAGGACACTTCATCCAGCAAAAAGAGACTATTCCTTCTTTTCTGGTGCACATGGAACATTCTTAAGGATAGACCATATGCTGGGACACAAAAGTAGCCTCAGCAAACTCAAGAAGATCGAAATCATACCAAGTGTATTCTCAGACCACAAAGCTTTGAAATTGGAGATCAACTGTAAAAGGAAAGCAGAGAGAAACACATATACATGGAGGTTAAACAACAGCTTATTAAAAAAGGACTGGATAAAAGAACAAATAAAAGATGAGATTTAAAAATATATAGAAATTAATGACAATGAAAATACAACATATCAGAATTATTGGGACACAGCGAAAGCGGTAATAAGAGGGAAATTTATGTCACTACAGGCCTATCTTAAGAAACAAGAAAAATCAAAAGTAAACATCTTAACATCCCATCTTAAAGAACTAGAAAAAGAAGAGCAGACAAAACCCAAAGTCAGCAAAAGGAAAGAAATAATAAAAATTAAAGCAGAGCTAAACCAATTAGAGAAGAGAAGGACAATAGAAAAAATTAATATTACGAAGAGCTGATTCTTTGAGAAAGTCAACAAAATTGACAAACCCCTGGCTAGACTAATCACAGGATGAAAGGAAAGGACACAAATGTCCAAAATTAGAAATGAAAGGGGAGAAATTACCACTGATACCACAGAAATACAAAGGATTATAAGAAAATATTATGAAGAACTTTATGGCACTAAATTTAACAACCTAGAAGAAATGGACAAGTTTCTAGAAACTTATAGCCTACCTAGATTGAACCAAGAAGAACTGGATAATCTGAATAGACCAATTGATAGTGAAGAGATTAAAACGACTATCCATAATCTCCCTAAAGGCAAAAGCCCTGGACCAGATGGTTTCACCAATGAGTTCTACCAAGCATTCAAAGAAGAATTAACACCTATCCTCCTCAGACTCTTCCAAAAAATTGAAGAGGAAGCAATACTTCCTAACTCATTCTATGAAGCCAATATTACTTTAATACCAAAGCCTGGGAAAGACAACACAAAGAAAGAAAACTATAGACCAATATCTCAGATGAACACAGATGCGAAAATTCTAAACAAAATATTAGTAAACAGAATACAACAATGCATCAAAAAGATCATACATCAAGATCAAGCGGGATTCATCCCAGGAGCACAAGGATGGTTCAACATACGAAAATCAATCAATGTGATACACCACATAAACAAAATCAAAGATAAGGACCATATGGTCATTTAAATTGATGGAGAAAAAGCTTTCGACAAGGTACAGCATCAATTTATGATCAAAACACTAAATAAAATAGGTATAGAAGGAAAGTATCTCAACATAATAAAGGCCATATATGACAAGCCCTTGGCTAACATCATACTGAATGGGGAATAGTTGAAGCCTATTCCCCTAAAATCAGGAACAAGACAGGGATGCCCCCTGTTACCACTGCTATTTAATATAGTACTGGAAGTTCTAGCCACAGCAATCAGACAAGAGAAAGGAATCAAAGGTATCTAAATTGGGAAAGAAGAGGTCAAATTGTCACTATTTGCAGATGACATGATCCTTTATATAAAAAATTCCAAAGATTCCACCAGGAAACTATTAGAATCAATAAACGAATATAGTAAAGTCACAGGATACAAAATCAATGTAAAAATATCAACAGCATTCCTATATACAAACAATGAATCCACAGTGAAAGAAATGAGGGAGTCAATTCCCTTTGCTAGCACAACAAAAATGAAATACCTAGGAATTAACTTAACAAAGAACGTGACAGACTGATACACGGAAAACTATAAGACACTTTTGAAAGAAATTGGAACAGACTTTAAGAGGTGGAAAAATATCCCCTGTTCATGGATAGGAAGACTTAACATTGTTAAATGGCCATTCTGCCCAAAGCAATTTACAGATTTAATGCAATATCCATCAAAATCCCACAAACATACTTTCGTGAAATAGATAAAAGAATTATTAGATTTATATGGAACCATAAAACACCTCGAATTGCCAAAGCAATACTACATAAAAAGAATAAGTAATAAGACTTAACAACAAAAAAACAAACAACCCAATTAAAAAGTGGGCAGAAGAACTAAACAGACACTTCTCCCATGAGGAAATACAAATGGCCAACAGACATATGAAAAAATGCTCATCCTCATTAGCTATCAGGGAAATGCAAATCAAAACCACAATGAGATACCACCTCACACCTGTGAGAATGGCTGTTATCAA